>CP137679.1:4701709-4736709 GCA_037976565.1 Mesocentrotus franciscanus | reverse complement strand
AGACTATTTACATTTTTTTCTCCAAAATTATCATGCGAGTGTATTCTTGGGTCCGTATTCTTCTAAAATTTGAAGTTGAATCTAAAAAACGATGGTAGTATTAGCATATGATTTTACTGAATAAGTAGGTCTACAATGCGAAGCTAATAGTTCCAGCGGCAAAAGTCGATTATATCAAAGTTTTAAAGTTTAGCTTGATAGGTTAAACTGCAAAAGTGTGTCGTATCCTGGGTTGCCGGTCGTCAGTGGGTCGTCTGTCGGGGGTCGTCTTGTAAGCTGAATTCAATGTTAAGTATGTATGGGATTAGCAAACAGGTCTATTTCAGTAGACTTGCCTATCACCTTTAGTAATGTGCGACCATGAAAATGACATGTTACGCAATCCGAACATGATATAGGCAATACAACAGGGTATAGAAATTGCCCTTGAGTTGATTTCTTGAAAGTCTTTCCGACCGTGCTTTTCAAATTATATCTATAAGGGAAGAAAGGTACTTGTGAAGAGAGTGGTTTATTTGGAAATTAGTCAGTCAGATACAGGCAAAGATAGAGCCCTAACACTTATTAGTCAAGCTGATTAAAAGTATATGATATACATGTTTGATGATTATTCTTAAGAATATATATATGAAGTCAGGTCTGAGTTTATGTAAATGAAAATATCTATCTATATCTACGAGAAAGTATATGATATGTATTTGATGTTCCTTCTTAATAATATGTATACATACATAATAATTAATATATATAGATAAATAATATATATATATAATATATATTATATATATATTATATATATATATATATATAGCTAATGCCCTTTTTCAAACGTCATCTCATGCCTTTAAAAGAGTTTATGAATTAAATCAGATTACTTGCTTCTAAATGAAAATGTTTGCTCTTTGTTTTTCCACCTGAAAATATGCGTTCATTGGTGTTTATTTGAAAAAGTTTTCTGAGTAATTTCTTAAGGCTGTCTGAACATAATCGCTGTAATTGTTCCCAAGTGGAAATAGTTGATAACTTTAAAAAGTACAAGTTAACTTGGAGACATATTCGACTGAAATTATTAATAATATTTGATACTTGGCCCGGTCATCCAATTAATCGTAAAGCTATCTCCTCAGTAGTTGCGTTGTTGCAAGGGCATCAGGGAACATGCCCCTCTATCAGGTCTTGGGGGAAAAAAAGAAAGAGAAGGCGAGAAAAGAGTTAAAAGGGGAACGGGAAGGAAAAGAAATGAAGACGCCCGATCCACCTCCCGAACTCTTCTCCGAATCCATGTAATCAGTAGTCTTGAAATGAACATGCCCGATCCACCTCCCGAACCCTCCTCCGAATCCATGTAATCAGTAGCCTTGAAATGAAGATGCCCGATCCACCTCCCGAACCCTCCTCCGAATCCATGTTATCGGTTGCCTTATAATTTTTGCATTCAATTTTCCGAATATGATCGGGGAGGGGGTGGTTTAGTCAGCGATTGTGATGGTAGAGGTGGTGTAAGGGTTGATGGTCATAGGGATGATACCTGATGATGATGCTGGTGATCTTGATGAACTTCATTGTGACCATGGTAATGATATCGATGATGATTTTGATGGTGATGGGGTGGGTTATTTACTGATGATGATGATAGTGGTGGTGTGGATGGTCGTCGGGATAATAGGGATGCTGCTGCTCGATGATGATGGTAATGATGACGTTGATGAAGAATATCATGATTATGTTATAGAAATTATATGAAATCCTCACCAGTGATGTGTGTCATTGAAAATTAATTTCAAACAAATCTATTATGTTTCAAAGCATATTATTGCCTTTAATACTGAGTTGAATATGACAAAAATCTCAACAAAAATGTTAAAACTGACACCAAAGTGGCGTTTTGCCAAGTCTTTTATATATATTACACACTGACAGCAATAATACAAAATATAACCACCAAATTATTTTAATACTCGAAAAAAAAGTATTCTAATGTTTAAACGATCTCAATGTGCTAAATAATATGGAGACCGCGCCTTTTTATCCATTGCTCCTGGTTTCTGAAAATAACTCCCTTTGCCTCTTCATGAGATTGACAGTCTAGAACACTTGAAACCTTTTCCACAAAACTTTTCTTTTTCAGCAAATCTGGAAATACTGACTTCATTGAAGGAACCCGCCCCTCCAACAGAACTAGAGCAATGTACAGAGCTTGACACATTTTCGTACATATTGATTTCGAATATGCCATACGCTGTGAGATAAATGTATATATTCAGTATCCGTGACTTCAACCTTGAAACATCTGCTATTAACACAATACCCAACGCTATTTTCCTAGCTATAAAACTATAGGCAGTGGCGTAGGAACGAGGGGGCGGGGCACGGGGTGCATGTGCCCCCCCCCCATTGAATGGCAAAAAAGTGAGGGCGAGGGGGGAAATCAAGGAAAATGAAAAAGAACGTAATATATTATGTTCGTATTGAGTATTAAAACTGTAAACAGAAACCTACCCTTAATGTTTATTGTTCGTAAATATCCATATTATAGTGGCTATATAATCTCGTTAGCTTTACCATATTCATATTATCTTAACATGGTAAAACATCAGCATCGATATATGGAAGAAAAGACACTCAATTATTCTTTTTCTTTGAGTAATTAATGTTAAATAGGATCAGTATAACAGATATAAAGATTAAGAGTATCTATATCATATATGCTACTGTGAGACTCAATGAAAAGTCGGTGACATCCAAATATAAGTTGATTTCTGTTGATGTGCAGGGCTGCATACAACTCGTATTTTGTTATTCAAACATCTAAATATATTTCATATATTTTTAAATATTTTTTAAAATAATAGCTTCACCAGAGCTGACCACCTGTTTACAATAGACCATACAATACCAACACAGGAGTTGCTATGTCAGACGTGCTGTAGCATCACCAGGAAAAGAAAGGCAATGTGGAGGTATTGTATGAAATAATGCAATTCTTTTGTGAGCATGTGCTGAGCTGGGGGAAGTTACATGCTGTCTCTTGTTAGCTCACTAACGATTGACAGATGATGTCACAAGATGAATGAGATCTGGAGCATTTTTTAGGGTGGAGCTTAGCAGGTCTGAGAAATTATTTATAAAAATATTTTAAAAATCTATGAAATATATTAAGATGTTTGAATAACAAAATATGAGTTAGATGCAGCCCTGCACATCAACAGCAATCAACTTATATTTGGATGTTACCCGACCTTTAATAAAAAATAAAACAATTACTTGCCCAAAATGCTTGCATTCGTATAGGTTTCTTTGATCTTCTATTTATAATCTGATTGATTATTGTGTTATGGAAATGAATATTCTCACTTAAGTGGTATAAGACCTCTTCGTGACCAATTTGGAGGCCTTGGTTGAGGTATTTCTATTATTTAATGTATACTCCACTGCGAGGTGCCCGCATACATTCTTTTCCCTTTTCCTTCATCTTTCTCGCTCTCACTTTTTTGCCGTTCCTGCCCCCCGTAGCTACGCCACTGGATTACCTACCGACGTTTCACCAGTTCCCGCAGGCTTATTCAGGCGGTCTGATTCCCGTTCTAGGGGACCGCGTCTCTTTGTTAATGAAAAGGATCAATATTAAAACAGCACTGACATAATTTGAGGGTGGTAGATAAATAGATAATAACAATAATGAAAAGAATATGTATATATTATTGGATATTGCATCATCCACCTCGTAATGTCCCCAAGGCGTTCCAAAATTAACCCGGCTCCAGCTAGGCTACCGATTTCAATGCTTACAGTCTTCAAGGAATTTCTTCCCACTTGTACTCATTCACACCTGGGTGGAAAGTGTCAAATGACACTAATAGCACGCCGGGGATCGAATCCATGACCTTCGCATCTCCAGTCAAGTGTTCAAACCACTCGACTGCGACACCTCGTTCGGATCAATATATCTTGGTATATATCCTTTTTAAATGAATGAGTTCCCTTGCCGCAATGCTATTGTTCCTCTTAATGAATATTTTACAGGTATATTCCAACCCAGAGGATATGGTATCACTGAAGGAGAAGGATAAGAAACCAATTTTTGACAATCCTATTATATGATGGAGAAGGTCAGAAGGTAAGAGAGAAAAGGAGAAGAGAAAAGAAAGAAGAGAAGAGAAAAGAGAAAGAGAGAGAGAGAGCACGATCTCAATGAAGTGAGTCAGGGAAAGGAGAATAGAGAGAGAGAGAGAGATGGTGGGAGTATGTGTGTGTGTGTGTGTGTGTGTGTGCGTGTATATTTGCTTTGTGTATACGTTATTGGCAAATGGTTATTGAAAAACTAGGTTTAGGAAGTCTTCGGAAGGCAGAGTGGAAAGAAATACATGTGGGAATCACTGGATCTGAACCTGAAATTAAATTTTGCAATACTGTGATTTTCTTAATGAAATATATTATTTTTAAGACAAGGACAGAAGGGAGAGTTCCTACTCAGGAAAGATGTTTTCAAACTTTGTTAGAATATCAAAATGAAGAAAAAGCAATAGCTATTAAAAGGAATAAGTTAGATAAGCATTTGTTAAAATGGGAGAGATTGCACCGAAATGGCAGGACTGGGGGCGATATCCAGGGGTAAGGAGAGGGAGAGTGAGAGAGTGAGGGAGAGAGGGGGTGAAAGAGAGGATATGTGAATGTGTGCTCGTCGTGTGTATGTGTGTGTTGTGGCTGCGTGTGTGCGTGTGTGCGGGTGTGTTTGTTTTGTTTTGTTTTTGTAGGGAGGGGGTTTGGGGAAGTCAAGGGTAAAGAAGAAAGATTTCACTCAATTTCTCTAATTAAAAAAAAATTGTTTAAGGTTTCTTTTTTCTTCTAATGTTTGTATGTTTATGTTATTCATTGAAATTGTTTTAGTGATGATTAATTGTACTTCTGGTAATGTATAATTTCAGTGTGTCAAGCTTAATCATCTATTGTTCATTATAGGATCATATAAGTCATTGAAATATGTTAGTTGTGATTTTTACTGTATTTCTGTTATGTAATTCAATGAAAATGATTTGAAAAAAGGAAAAATCATGTATTATTGAGTGAAATCAAAATAAAGATAATAGAAAGAAAAAATGGTGGGGAGGGAGGGGGTTAGTAGTGTGTTTGGTTGGATGGGGTCATTTGTTTTATGTTACAATTGATTTCATTTTTGTTTTCATCAATCGTACAATCTGTTATGAAAATGTTTTGAAATTATGTTAAGACAAAACAATTGTATTTTATTTCTAAAAGTGATTTGTATTGTTTGGAATCAATAAAAAAACTATTAAAAAAAAAAAAAAAAAAAAAAATACGTGATAGATAGATGAAGAGAGAGAGAAATAGAGAGATGTGTGTGTGGGTAAGGGTGTGTGTGTGCGTGTTTGCATTTGTGAGAGAGATGGGGTGAGAAGAGACAGAATAGAGCAAGAAATACAAGAAAAAAGAGAAGAAAAAATAGAAAGAGAGAGAGGGAGAGAGAGAGAGAGAGAGAGAGCACAGTGGCAGACGGTACTCGGTGGCCACTATGACAAGTTTGACTGTACGTCAAGTATTACATTAGTTTTCCAAAAGAGTCAGAAGGTAAGAGAGAAATGGAGAAGAGAAAAAAAAAGAGAAGAGAAGAGAGAGAGAAAGAGCGCGATCTCAATGAAGTGAGTCAGGGAAAGGAGAATAGAGAGAGAGAGAGAGAGAGAAAGAGAGATGGGGGTGTATATGCGTATGTGTGTGTGTGTGTGCGTGTGTGTGTTACTTAAGTTTAATAAACGGAAATGTGTGATAAGAGAATTATATGATTAAGATGAACGGATTATAAAGGATAGAAAGGAAATATTGAAGACGATTAGATCATAATTATGAAAAATTGTATTCAGTGAGTGAAGCACTTGTCAATCAAAACTCTTTATTCCTTGCTTACATTCCTAAATTAAGTGAAGAAAATCGAGATATTTGTGAAGGTAGAGTAACTAGTATAAATGAATGTTTAAATGTTTTAAAAGAAATGAAATTCAATAAATCCCCGGGGAATAATGGTTTTACGGTAGAATTTTATTATACTTTTTGGACTTTATTGGTGGGACTCTTGGTAGAAGTTTTGAATGAAATATATGATAGGGGATCATTAGCAATCTCTCAAAAGCTAGGTGTGATTACGTCATTGGAAAAAGAAGGCAAAAATCCATTATACATCCAAAATTATAGACCAATCACGCTTTATAACGTTGATTACAAAATATTGTCAAAGGTATTAGCGAAAAGATTGAAAAGTATACAGTGGCAGTTTCATCGGATGCGTCCGGATGTAATTTGACTTTTGTTTTAGAACAGTTGGAGGGAGATTTCCGTTTCTATGCGACTTTGTCACGTCTAAATTAACATTGAAAATACCAAAATTTTATTTAAAAATGCTAAAGGCTTGGCAGGATATGAGGAAATATATATTGTCTGAAGAGGAGGTCGATCCAGTTATATCAAAAAAATCATAATATATGTATAAGAGGTAAAATGATTTTTGATTATGATCTGTAAACCAAACTTTCGATTTTATAATGGATATATGAAGCCATTGGCTTATTCCCAAAATCTTGGGATTAATGCAAACCAATTGCTCCAAATAATCGATATTGCTTATGCCATACGAATTATTTAGAAGAATGCTACCCCTTCGGTTAAATTAAAAAAAAAGATTTTGTAGACTTCAATATAAACATAAATATTGCTGGACAGGAAACAGCTTTCCAGGTAGTTAAATTTAGAACTATTTATAACTGTTTTATCAACAAATTACGTGAATCATATAATTTAACAGTAAAGGATGGTCGCAGCAATTTTAACTTTACACCAAAAAAATAAATATGTAC
Organism: Mesocentrotus franciscanus; assembly: GCA_037976565.1. Lineage (NCBI taxonomy): Eukaryota > Metazoa > Echinodermata > Echinoidea > Camarodonta > Strongylocentrotidae > Mesocentrotus > Mesocentrotus franciscanus. The sequence continues at coordinate 4,729,846 of CP137679.1, read as the reverse complement.
ATTTTTTATCCGAGCAAGGAGCACAACTCTTATCAGAAAACAAAGGGAATTTCAGTTTAGGCTTTTACATGGAGCCATTATACACAAAGGAACATTTGATAAGGTCTGGGTTTGTGAGGGACAATTACTGTTTATGCTGTTATAAAGAGACATAGTCTTAATTATATATATCTCTTAACTGTACGAAAGTTAAACAGTTATGGCAATTCTGTATTCAATATTTCGGCTTGGCTGAATTAAGAGATATGAAATGGGGGAATATATTCATGGGACTACCTGGTAATTCGAATAGAAATAAATGTGTGAATTCTTTGGTCTTATTTATTAAATATGTAATCTTCCATTGTAGGGCTCAAGGCCATGTACGTTCCAGTGTGAAAATACAAAAATATACAGCGGAATTTATAGAGGAAGAAAAAAAAACTTAGCAATGAAGGTAGGCAAGTTGGATATACACCTACAAAAGTGGGAAGAACTAAAAGTGAATATGGATATGAATGTGAACAGGTATGATGTGCCCAGTGTTGTGCGTGTGATGAATCGGTGTATGTTTGTGAGGTGCGAGCTTGTGAGTGTGAATGTGAATGTTTACGGGGGGGGGGGGTTAGGTAGTAGAAGGGGTGGAGGCGTGGCGGGGGATATTAACGGAGGGTGCATTGTATACAAATATGTATTATGTTATTTTTCATGAATGATGGTAATAACTAATAACTATGTCATTATTATTATTAGAAAAATTTAGTGATTTCATTCCATTATTCTCCTTCTTTGCTCACTGTTTTGTGAATAATTTATTTGTGTTATGAAAACGAAATGAATATTTGTTTTTGTATGGAATTATTTACATTGATTTTTATGTAATGATTTATTTTGAATTTCTAATAATAAAAAATATGGAAAAAAAAAGTGTGTGCGTGTTTGCGTTTGTATATACGTGATAGAGAGGGAGGAAGAGAGAGAGAGAGAGAGAGAGAGAGAGGCAGACAGACGGATACTCTGGATATATGAACAAACATTGAATATAATGTAAATTTAGAGAAAAAATCTATATAATTTGAATGTTAAAGTGCAATATATTTATTCTCTCTAGATACTCGTTTTATGTTGTATGTATCATGTCACATGTACATTTTTTTTTCTGTGAATAATGCATGTAAACGCAACGAATTTCCTTTTGGACTAATACATTTGAATTGAATTGATTTGCATTGAATAGACAAAGGCAGAGAAATGAGGTGATAGGGAGAGAGAGAGAGAGACAGACAGACAGACAGAGACGGGAATGAACACAACTTAGTTTTAAAGTTTTGCGATTTTTTTAAAAAAATTTTTATTAGTCATCGCATGGATCGAATACACAAGGGATTATATTTGTTGATTAGTCATCACATTGTTTGAATATAATAAGCAAATAATTACCGTTGGTGAAGGTGATGGGACAAACTATCACTTCCGAGGCGATTTGGATGTAGCTATCTTTCCGAAGCGAAGCTGAGGAAAGATAGCGTATACATTCAGATCGCCGAGGAAGTGATAGTTTGCCATCGCCTGAAACCAAGGTGATTATTTGCTTTATATTCCACATCGGAAACATTTCACTGGTAGGGTCTACGAGAAAGACGATCTAACTGTTTTTAGTGTTAGAGCAACAAGTCATCAATTAACAGCTAGCAAACGGTGTACGATACGTACAGTGCATGTGTTGAAGATACTACACAGTGCAACGCACTTTCACCGAAGATAGTACACAGTGCAATGCACTTTCACCGAAGATAGTACACAGTGTAACGAACTTTTCTTCTCCCATCAATGATGGACGAAACTATGTTTCATCACGTGATTAACTTTTGACCTATCGTAGAGCAAGATTCTTAGTATGTGGAATATAAAAGGGATTATATTTAAACTCAATCATTTGGATAGCTCCTGAAGTGTCTGGATATTTGCAAAACTCTGATTTAATGATAATCTAGGTAAATAAACTTAAATATATAACCAGAGAAGTGGCTAAGACAAAGTTCAAGAGCATTATTTTATCGAGGGTACGAGAGAGAGAGAGAGAGAGAGAAATAGAGAGAGATATGTGTGTGTGGGTAAGGGTATGTGTATGCGTGTGTGCATTTGTGAGAGAGATGGGGTGAGAAGAGACAGAATAGAGCGAGAAATGCAAGGGAGAAAGAGAGAAGAAAAAATAAAGAGAGAGAGAGGGAGAGCACAGTGGGAGACGGTACCCGTCAGCATTAACGTATCAAATTCATGAAATTCTATTTGACCGACAAGATAATCACAACTAATATGCACTTGCGAAGATATTTCTTTTAGTGTGATTGTCATTTTGATAAAACTTCGTCTGTTATGATTTGCGGTTTTAAAAAAATGCGGCAAAATGAATGATTTAGGGGCCTAAAACTGGGCTGTAAATAAATGATCTTTTTGTTTTAGATGTCACTTGAACGACCTGGAGAACATCGTACCGTTCTTCGCGCTCGGCCTCCTCTACGCTCTCACCTCTGGAGCTTCAACGACCACCATCATCTGGCATTACCGTATCTTCGTCGTCGTTCGCCTTCTCCACTCCATCGCGTAAATCGATGCCCAGCCCCAGTCGAGTCGTGCCCTGTCTTTCTTGGTTGGTCTCGCCGTCAACGTCTTACTGGATGTGCAGATCTTACTGTACAACGCGAACTTTTATGTGAAAGAAGGCGTGGTCGTCGATATCCAATAGACCACTGAGACAGACATACACAGGAGAAAGGAGGGAGAGAGAGAGAGAGAGAGAGATGATATTGGCTCTTGAATGATAAAAACGTGTCGCATGAGTATAAAATTACTCTTTTATTTGATTTGATTTCACTCACACTGAAAATAAATACTGGCAATACTATAATCAACAATAAAACGAGTACATTAAATTACCATTTAACTTGAACTATAATCTTTTCTGAATAGGACGATGTCTTCAACTTGAGTATATAGCAACAAGAACAACTGTTGGTATTTCAACACATACATAGTATAGACATATTTACAGTGATTGCAAATTGGGAGGGCCTAATCTAATCGGATTGTCACTGTGTCACACGCATAATTTTGAACTACATTGTGATTTTAATTAGAAATTAATCAAGCTTCCACATTCTTATTTTGAATTCCAAAACTTCTCTTCGCCAGTAGGCAAAATTCATAAATCTCGGTCTTCCAAACAATTGTTAACAATGTTAATTCTTAGATTCAGTATGTGTTCAATCGACCGGCACGAAACACATCCCTTTCTTTGCATATATAAATCTATCGTCTCACGTTGCCAACGGCTATACGGTCCACGAGACGGATAGCCCTTCGAGACGACAGCCCACGAGACGGACGGCTCTTCGAGACTGATAAGCCACCACTCTGACAATGTCGCACTGACGGGCATTCTGAAAAGTTGTCTTAGGGTTGGTAAGACCGACAGTCAAGAACACCGACATATTGTTCACGTTGGCTTGCTGACAACTTTTCTGAAGGTCGTAGGTGTCGATCGACGGGGATGTTCCATTGTTCAAAGCTCTTCTCTCATAAAAACGTTCTTACAACCCATACAAACAATATTGACACAACCTTGCTGTGCGTGGGTTCTACTCTTTAAAAATACCTGTAACGGACGCGAAAAGTAATTGACTTCCGAAATGAAATCTCCCAGGTACTATTGTGTTATATAAGAAACGAAACCCGACTTTCCAATCGATGACTAGAAAAAAAAGGATTATGTTCTGATGAATTTGTGTTGTTCCTGTCAAAGATGAGTTCATCCTTTTTCACATGATCCCAAAAAGGGCTATGCATGAATATACAAATCTATTTTACAGTTTCATGAGCAATGTCAAGAGTAGTTTACGTACAGAATGAATAATGTAATTACGTGTAAGGATTATGCAATAAAATAGATAAAAGATTAAGATAATCAAAAAGGATAACTGATGTTTCATGATGTACATTTATCCATCTTTTAAATATTTTCAACCTGTAAATGAGTCCATAATATTTACAATTTGATCAATGTGATGGACAGGACAATGTGATTGCAAGATAAAAATGAAAGGAAAAGCAAATTATAGAGAGGTTCAATGAACGGCCATTCATTGCATTGATCAATAAATCCCAATCTCATAAGCAGATCGATGTTGGCATTGTTATTGTTACTGACATTGATATATCTAGTTACAGTTCGATAATCACAAGCTCTATCATTACAAATGTGGTATCATAATTGTGGAAGAAAACAAATGTCTGCTTGGTGATTAGAATGCCAACACAGGAGTCTAAATAATCCAAGTAATAGTATGTACAATCTATCGTGGCCTTGACAGCATGCAAACTTTGCAAAAACACGTCTAAATATCCATTTATTTATTTATTTATTTTGTCGTTTGTATACAGAATTGTGGTAGTTTATACAGGATTGGGAGAATGATAGGCACTTTAAACGACGTAGATTACTGATGAGAATAACTGAAGTTAAAATTACGAATACAAGTCTGGGTCAAAAATACTGAATTACAATTAAAACTTGAATATACGTATATATATTTTACAGTTAAAGTTTCGATTCGTCGTTTGGAAAATCTGAAGCGAAGCCCACCCTGATATTATGTTGGTTTTAATCAAAACAGAAAAATGAGAGTAATAGTATTTTTTATACAGGGTTGCCTTTACAGTTAATAAACTGTTGCATGGATAACAATTAATACAAACAATATTATACAAAAGAAATACACAAAATATACTTAGCGGAAAATGATTATGTACAGATGAATAAAAAATATTTACGACAAATTAAAACATATAAATTAATATTCAAGTAAGTTACTTTCCAATGACTAACTTACAGTGAAGACTTACTTAAGGCATATTTTCAACACTGAATTTCTAAGATATTCAGTCTTCATTTCTCAGGTGCAACAATTGTGATTTTGATATGTTTACAAAAATTAAACTTTCTAGGTATTTGGTTTGGTGACCCCAATAATTTCTACAACAAATATTTCTCCAAATACGACGATCTTCAGATAACCTCCTCATTTTCGCCATCTTGTATTACGCCTACTTCTATTTCGCCTTCTTTTATTTTCTGATTTTCTTTACAATATTGCTCTCTATGTTTTACACATTGCACGGGGAATGAAAAGGAAATACATGTGATTTCTCGGCAATGAACTCCACATTCTTCAAATTATCATCTAAGAATTCTTTACGAGGTCTTCCTTCCGGCTTTTATTCACACAGATGACCTACCATTACTGGGATCAATAATATTACATTATTGTATTTTTACCATGCTATAACAATAATTTCATGATACAGGTCAACGTTTCAAGAAACCATCGTACAAATTTGCTATTATCCGATTGAAACGCGTGTATTACATGGGATGTCGGCGAACTTGAACTTACGACTGCTTCGTGAAACGATGCCCTGTATATCATCACGAATAAAGGCTAAAATGTTTTAAATTCATTGACAATCCCAAGTTTAACAGCAGATTGACTACAAAATTCAATTAATTTCTGGTCTTCATGTCTCAACCAGCACTTATGCAGGATCCTGGTTTTGGCTTTCCTGGCAGAATGTCGGGAATTTCCAATACCCTTGTGATCCAAACCCAGTCCATATTCCGACATAGTTGACTGCAAGAGGATTCGGATCAGTGGCTATCATGAGGGCCTGTTGTGTACCATAACGGCTTAACTTAATATGACCGTTGGCGAAGGATAGCTGGTAGTGGTTAAAATCCGGAATTCCTGACAGACTGGCAGAGATGCGAGCAGATAATACTTTAAAAGTAGAATAAACGGAACTGTTAGCTCGTACGATATGGCTACCAGTATTGCTCCATCCACCGATAACTGTGTGATAAATATAAGTTCACAAGTTCATATGTTCATTTCTTTTCCACAAAAGTAAATGGAAAATAAGAGAGAGGAGAAGTCATTGATACGCATGATTCCTCGTTAACCCCCTACCCCCTCCCCACCCACCGCACTCCACCCGTGGAAAGCTTCCGATACGTAATACATTGTGATACATTGTGTAGGTAGTGTAGCGCAACGAGAGGGCAGTACAGAGTGTATTGCTCCCCTCCCAAACTGCCATATCCCTTTTCATGGAATGAGGACAAAGGGGATAAAGGATAGGGAGGCGGGGATACAGACAGGGAGAGAGAGAGGGGGAGTGTGTGTGTGTGTGTGTGTGTGTGTGAGAGAGAGAGAGAGAGAGAGAAGGAGTTAAAGATACATATTTTATATATGTAAATATATACAGTTAGATCATCGAGCCAGCAAACTAGTGTAAACCCTTTCGGAAATTTGCATTTTCTATCTCGTGTAGTAAACAGACAGGCACATAAAATGGAATCTGTGCCTGTTTAAAACATACAACTTTAAATACTTACTTCCCGCCTCCCTGGGTGTACACTCTTCTAAGACATTTGAAAACTTTTAGATCCGTCGTGACGGATCGAGAAGATTATCAATATTTCTCGGGGGAGATCCTCCAAAGAAATATTTTCGGGAGGGGAGGTTTGTCGGGGGTCCCTCCCGCCAACCCGGGATCGCAGCCCTTGACTCCAAAACTCAGAAACGCTGACTTACCTAATTCATATCTTTCGTCTGACACGTTACTTGCGAAGAGGCCAATGTGCGCATCATTGTCAGCGCTGACCATGAAGTCAAATGACGTCACATTCTCAGCAATCCATAAGCCAGGAAAGATGTACTCTCTGGTATGACCCACATCAGGTGTGTGGAATACGGGACACTCTATAAAAACAAGAGAGAGAGAGAGAGAGAGGGGGGGGGGGTAAAATCGCCTACTTTTCACGTTATTCATCTCTCACTGGATTTTATCGTGAAAATGCCCGTGAGAAATAATCAGAAATCGAATCATCATTTTGGTCTTTACATCAACTTACGAAAATGAATGTAGGACTACAATGTAATACTTGTTATATTCACTGTACAAGATTCCATGTTGTTTCTTCATGTATTTGTTAACTCATTTATCATAGGTTTATATTCATTTATTTATTATTTTTTATTTAGTAATTTATATATTTATCTTTCATTAATCATTTCTTCATTTATTTATTTATTATGTATATATTTACTTATATATTTATTTATCATGTATTATTAATTGTTTTAATTTATTTATCTTCAGGAAGGGTATTCTCATTCAGAGCCTCGAAGGGCCTCCTTTACAAGGGAGTCCCGTTTCCTTGAGTAATGCACGGAATAAGTCACCTACTACTCCACAAACACTTTCTGTGTATAAAGATCAAGTTGCGCTAGCAATAATGTACTTACCACACACTGGACCGTAGAACTTCTGAGGGCAAGTACATAGAAACGACGTGTCTAACTGTTGGCAAATCCCTCCATTTTTACAAGAAGTTGGAGAACAAACTGTGATAAAAAAAGAGGTTAAAACATGGGTAAATCGTGTGACAAGAGCTGGGGAGAAGGAAAGTTCGTGTGTTATAGAGCAAATAAATAAATAGAGGTTAAAACATGGTTAAACCGTGTCTTTAAAAAGAGGGGTAACCTGGGTAAATCGTGAGGTAAAAAGAGGGGGAAATGATAGGCCTTTAACTTATTTTCTTGTTTATCAGAGTATGTGTCCCTCCCCCAGTGGCGGATCCAGGGGGGGGGGGCCCGGGTCCCCTCCCCTAGCAAAAAAAAAAACAGATAACAACCCCCGTTTTTTGAAAGAAAAAAATTGTGCTCACTACCCCTGGCGCCCCCCACTGAGCGAAAAATCAAATTTTCAAATTTTCGCACGAAGTGGGCCCCTTTTTAGGCCCCCTCCCTTGCCGCCGGCTGGATCCGCCCCTGCCCTCCCCTCCCCCTGCCAACCATGCTCACAGGGGTAATTCATGCAGTCTGCAAAATCGTACAAAATGATATGAAAACTTTCATCAGAAACATCGATTGCTGGGCGGGAAAGCACAAATTTGAATATCGAATTTATCATCACCGTCGTTGTCGTCACCATAATAATTATTATCAACAATTAGAGTCGATGAACTAACACTGAATAAGTGGTTTTATGAAAACATGTCCCACAGTCAACCTCAGCTTTTAAACTAAATTACTTTGCCACATTATCACTTGACAAAAATAGGAGTCATTTTGATATGTTCTAAACCTATTTTTAATATTATATTCTAATAACTTTTAACTAATACAATTATGTCCAACTTTCCAACAACAAATTTATTTTAAGCGTATGTCTGGGTGTTTTGCGGGCTATATTGCACAAGCAATAACCCTCCCTCAATTTTTTTTTTTTTTTTTTTTTGGGTTGTACGCTGCCGCCAATCCCCGGAATTAACGCCCATAACGTGCCGGGAAGGCGACAGCTCTTCTCCCTTGAGGGAGCATTGGGTATCACCGACAGGAGATGCTGGGATGAGCTTAGGGATCGTTTTCAACGTAGGCCCATCTTTTTGCTGAGTCGTGAGGCAAGAGTCAAACATGGGTAGGGTGTAGTTGAGCCCGTGGCAATCGCTACAGCAGTTATGCCCTCTGTCGTCAGGACATAACTGTAACGAGGCCTCTGCAGTTGGTTTTGTTTCCATAATAATAATAATAATAATAATAATAATAATAATAATAATAATATTAATAAGTAATAATATGTCTTGTTTACCAAGGGAAGCCTAATCAGTATTATATACCTCACTTTAGAAATCTAGCCATCTGATTGGTCGAAATTGGAGTCGTGATTTTAGCCATGCCCGCCTACTAGTCTATAGTCTTTTAAAAAGTGCCCTCATACCCGCCTACCAGTCAATAGTCTTTTAAAAAGTGCCCTCATACCCGCCTACCGGTCAATAGTTTTTTTTTTAATGCCCTCATGCCCCGGTTAATGCCCGCGTCACACTGTCCCGAAGTTGACACCAGATGGACACACGAATATAGAATATTGAATTTCGCACGAAGATGGCCCCGAACTTGGTCAACAGCACTTCAACAGCCGAAAGAAGTACGATGCCTACAGAAGGTCACACGATAGCACCCGAGCCACACACGAATGCAACACGAAGATGTGAAATTGTAATAAGTAGTGTACCCGCAGGCCACACGAAGGCCACACGATGGCTACACGACGGCGTATTAAGAGTACGATGCGTTCGAACTGGGTCACGAAGGCGTCACGTGACCTCCCGATGGTATAAAACCTTCGGCCGACCGTGGGAAATCAAATGCTGATGGGAGATAATTGATGCTCCAAAGTGTGGGGGGCACTGATAGAAAGGGCGCTTTCTGGAGAAAAAAGGGCACCTACAAAGGGAATTCTCAAAGCGAAAATATACAGTTTTTTAGACATTGGTATATACCCTTACATTGTGATTACATTATCTGGGATGCTTTCATTATTTGTTTCTCTTTATACATCATACAAGATATTGCTTAAGCATTATACTTTGCAGTTGGATGTGATTGGTCTAAATTTTCATTTGCTAGCGAGCTATAAGCACATTCTCATAACGAAAGACTGAAAAGACCTTTGATAAGTAACATAATTATATGATCTATAAATGCGAGTGTGTGTAGCGAGCGAGCTTTGGGGGATATTGCTGTTAGAGTCGCTTTAAATTAGGGGCACGTTTAATGATGAGAGGAAAAGAAGACACTTATCCAAAAGGATAATACACCTATTAGAAAAGAAAAAGAGCACGTGTCAAAGTACAAAGGGTAATTTTCAGAGGTTAAAATGGGCACTTCTTATACCTGAAAAGAAGCACTCACCAGGGATTAAAAAGGGCACTTTTGAGAATGGTAAATGGCATTTGTCGACGGAAATGGGGCACCCATCGGATTTTGATAGGACAATTTATAAGAGGTAAAAAGGGGCATTTATGAAAAGGGGATAGGTCCCTTATTACAAAGGAAAAGGGGCACGTATCATTGTTAAAAAGAAAAATGTCAGAGGTGTAAAGGGGCACTTATCGTCTCTGAAAAGAGGCACTGACCAGATATGAATGAAAATGAAAAGGGACACTTTTAATAGATGAAAAGGGGGCATTTATGAAAAGGGGAAGGAGCTCTTTTTTTTATTGGGGGGCACTTATCATAAGGAAAATGGGGCACTTATTAGATTGGAAAAGGGGCACACGTGAAAATAAAAGGTGCGCTTATCGGAGTTAAAAATGGGTAGTTATTAAAAGGGGAAGAGGCACTTCCTACAAAGGAAAAGGGGTACTTGTCCAAGTAAAAGGGGCACCTCTTTAATTTGAATAGGGTAATTATCAGAGGTGAAGGGGGCACTTGTCAAAAGTGAAATGGGGACTTGTCGAAGGAAAAGGGGCACGTGTCAAAATAAAAGGGGCACTTATCGTTGGGAGAAAAGTTATAGGGGCACTTGTCTTATGTAAGAAAGGGCACTTTTGGGGTACTTGAAAAAGCCTCTGGCTATGAGGCTGGCTTTTTATATTCATTAATTCATTCATTAAAAACGGTTTATTTCAAATAAAACTTTCATCGCGGCGTTTAGCCGAATTACAAAAGTTTACAAACAAAATTAATAACACATAGTGTAATACATGTATATAACATTGCATAACATGATATATTGAATCTGAAAAACAAATCAGTATAAATACGAGAAATATAGCTTATTGCAACATATGTCAACGTTACCGTCACACATGGGAAACGCTTGAGCTACTTAAATTCGGCTGTCTTCGCCGACACCGTGGTCCAATCTGGATGTCATCGTACTATAATACGATGGCTACATGATGGCATTGCGAGGGATTCACGTAGTCGTGTTGCCTTCCGAAGACAATCGGGCAGCTTCTTGTTTCCTTCGTATTGTCTTCGTGAGGCGAAAATGCCCGATGGCACCGATGATCACACGAAGTAATTACGAAGATGACACGATTTGACAAGATGCCCTCACGATGGCCTTACGAAGGGCAACATGGACACACGAATTCAACACGAAAGGGAACCTTCGTAAGGTCTTCGGGCAATTCTTTGGCTTGCCAAAGATTTTGCCATCGCTCACGAAGTTGCTGCCGGAGCCTGAAAAAACCAACGGCGGTCATACGATTGCTTCAGATGCCCTCACGAATGACCCGATATGGCCCGATGTGTTTACGATCAGAGCCGAATTTGGAATTTTCCTTCATCGTGTGTCCATCTTATGTCAACTTCGGGACAGTGTGACGCGGGCATAACTGGCCGCATAAATACATTTTGCTGCGATCCCCATTGGTTTATGCGTTAACATTTCCTTTGTGCGAGCGCGGATACCATACAGTGTTTTTTTTTATTGCGATTCCCAAATGATTGTAACGTTCAGTCATCTTTCCAGCGAAGATTAACAGACAGTGTTTCAGATTTTCTGTGATGTTTTAACCAATCTTTACTCAAGAAAAGGATAAGGTAAGAATTCTTGGTAGATTTGTGTGTCAATTCGGTATATAAAGAAATATCGACTGCTTTAATATTCGAGGCCTGGCTGTTTCTATACTGGCTCGCGGGGACGTTGCATCCATCCATGACCCCGAGGCGCGCCTGGGTTCCCCTTGAGCCTATAAAACAGCCAGGCCTCTCGTAGCAGTCGATATATCTATATTAATACTGATCTCCCTGAGGGCCCTGCAGTCATATTATTACCCCGGCTATAGCCGAGCTACCATGAAACGGTATGGAGAAGAGGAGGAATATGGGCGGTCAATGGAAGAAGAAGCTTAGGAAATTTGCATAATTACAGAGGACAAATGATAAGACAGATAGAGAGAGAGAGAGAGAGAGGGGGGACGGAAGAGAGAGAAAGAGCGGGGGAGATAGGAAGAGAGAATTGGAGAGGGGAATGAGAGTTTGAGAGAGAATTAGTGAAGTTTAAGAGAGAGAGAGAGAGAGAGAGAGAGAAGAGAGAGACATAGTGTAAATGACGTTTTCTTACGAGTAGTTGTCGTAGGATGTGAGATGGTAGATTCTATCGTGGACATCGTTGTGGTGTCTTGTTTTGTAGTTGATTCTGAAGAAGAAATATGATATATACGCCTGATGATACAATCTGAGGGCAAAATACATTTAAATTCATATTTACCCAAATTTAACAAATCTTCCTCGGAGAGGACCTAAAGCCGTCGGTCCTCTGGTTGCTTACTAACAAGCATTTATGCTTTCTTAGCAGTCAGGTGAAATAACCACCACTACTACTACTTACTAGACAAATCATCACATGATATTCAATTCCTAGCTTTTGACGCCTGAGCGGCTGCCGAGAACAAGATGTTGCTTCACATTAAAGTAGTATATTGTACACACGTGAAAGTGGAAATGAAATAGAGAGAGAGAGAGACATGGAGAGACGAAAGAGAAAATTGGAGAGAGAGAGAAGGGAAGTGAGAAAACATATAAAATGGAAATCGAGAGAAAAAGAAAATGCGGAGAGAGAGAGAGAGAGAGGGAGAGAGAGAGAGAGAGAAACAGAGAGTGAGGGTTAATGAAAAATTGAGAAAATTGTAAACGGAAAGGGAGCATGGTGAGAGAGAGAGAGAGAAAAAAGAGAGAAGAGAGAAGTGAGAGAGACAGCGAGAGAGATAAGGGTAACATGCTTACTTGTAGTTGTAGTGGGATTTAATGTGGTCGAGTCCGATATAGAATTGGCTGTTGCTTCACGAGAAGTAGTGGATGCTGAAAACCAATTTAAGTTGAACGAATACGTTTAGATTTCGAGCGATAAAAAGGTAAAGATTTAAATTTCTACTCGTGAACATTCGATTTTTGAGAAAATCAGATAAGCGCAACACATACGTTGTGCAAAAAGGGGAAAAGAAGGAAAGAGAGAGAGAGAGGGTAGAGACCGAGGGAGAGAGAGATGGGAGAGAGATTATTGCAATGGTCTTTATACTGTTTTGTGTGCTAGAGATAGAAGGAAACTTGAAACTGTCCTGAATCGTACCGCTAGATTAATCTTTGGGCTTGGGTCTAGAACTCATACTTCACCCTTTCTTATGGAACTCCACTGGTTACCTCTACACCAACGTGTTCTGTTTAAAGTCTGTTTGTATGCTTTCAAAATACTCAATCATTTGGCACCTGAATATCTTGATGACACCCTCTAAATATATACACCATCTCGTAATCTTCGCTCAGCAACCGACACATGTAAACTTATCATTCCCAAAGCTAGACTCTCAGCAGCTAAAAAACGTTTTGCAGTAGCCGCATCAAAGACTGCCACCTTCAAAATATCCCTCAAAACTTACCATTTGCCCCAGTGATCTATGTGATCTACTTTCTGTGAGACTGTTAATTTTTGTCCTCTTTACATATATTTATTTTGTAAACGTAAGTGGTGAGCATGGTGACAGAGAATGAATGAGAGAAAGAGACATACATACAGAGATAGAGAAAGAAAGAGACAAATAGAGAGAGAGAGAGGGGGGGGGGAAGATAGGAAGAGAGAATTGGAGAGGGGGAATGAGAGTTTGAGAGAGAATTAGTGAAGTTTAAGAGAGAGAGAGAGAAGAGAGAGACATAGTATAAATGACGTTTTCTTACGAGTAGTTGTCGTAGGATGTGAGATGGTAGATTCTATCGTGGACATCGTTGTGGTGTCTTGTTTTGTAGTTGATTCTGAAGAAGAAATATGATATATACGCCTGATGATACAATCTGAGGGCAAAATACATTTAAATTCATATTTACCCAAATTTAACAAATCTTCCTCGGAGAGGACCTAAAGCCGTCGGTCCTCTGGTTGCTTACTAACAAGCATTTATGCTTTCTTAGCAGTCAGGTGAAATAACCACCACTACTACTACTTACTAGACAAATCATCACATGATATTCAATTCCTAGCTTTTGACGCCTGAGCGGCTGCCGAGAACAAGATGTTGCTTCACGTTAAAGTAGTATATTGTACACACGTGAAAGTGGAAATGAAATAGAGAGAGAGAGACATGGAGAGACGAAAGAGAAAATTGGAGAGAGAGAGAAGGGAAGTGAGAAAACATATAAAATGGAAATCGAGAGAAAAAGAAAATGCGGAGAGAGAGAGAGAGAGGGAGGGAGAGAGAGAGAGAGAGAGAAACAGAGAGTGAGGGTTAATGAAAAATTGAGAAAATTGTAAACGGAAAGGGAGCATGGTGAGAGAGAGAGAGAGAGAAAAGAGAGAAGAGAGAAGTGAGAGAGACAGCGAGAGAGATAAGGGTAACATGCTTACTTGTAGTTGTAGTGGGATTTAATGTGGTCGAGTCCGATATAGAATTGGCTGTTGCTTCACGAGAAGTAGTGGATGCTGAAAACCAATTTAAGTTGAACGAATACGTTTAGATTTCGAGCGATAAAAAGGTAAAGATTTAAATTTCTACTCGTGAACATTCGATTTTTTGAGAAAATCAGATAAGCGCAACACATACGTTGTGCAAAAAAGGGGGAAAAGAAGGGAAAGAGAGAGGGAGAGGGGTAGAGACCGAGGGAGAGAGAGATGGGAAGAGAGATTATTGCAATGGTCTTTATACTGTTTTGTGTGCTAGAGATAGAAGGAAACTTGAAACTGTCCTGAATCGTGCCGCTAGATTAATCTTTGGGCTTGGGTCTAGAACTCATACTTCACCCTTTCTTATGGAACTCCACTGGTTACCTCTACACCAACGTGTTCTGTTTAAAGTCTGTTTGTATGCTTTCAAAATACTCAATCATTTGGCACCTGAATATCTTAATGACACCCTCTAAATATATACACCATCTCGTAATCTTCGCTCAGCAACCGACACATGTAAACTTATCATTCCCAAAGCTAGACTCTCAGCAGCTAAAAACGTTTTGCAGTAGCCGCATCAAAGACTGCCACCTTCAAAATATCCCTCAAAACTTACCATTTGCCCCAGTGATCTATGTGATCTACTTTCTGTGAGACTGTTAATTTTTGTCCTCTTTACATATATTTATTTTGTAAACGTAAGTGGTGAGCATGGTGACAGAGAATGAATGAGAGAAAGAGACATACATACAGAGATAGAGAAAGAAAGAGAGAGAGAGAGAGAGAGGGGGAGGGGGGAGGGAGAGTGAAATAGAGAGAGAGAGAGAGAGAGAGGGAGGAAGAGAATTGGAAAGAGAGAGAAGGGAAATGGGGGAAATCGAAGGAGTAGGAGAAAGGCAGAGAGAGAGAGAGAGAGAGAGAGACGGACAGAAAGTATGGAGGGCAAGGGGGGGGGGGCAGAGAGACAGACAGAAAAGAAGGGGTCTGACAATCGGTTGATTATGATGTAGACTCATGCTACCTTTCCTTTTGACAAAGTTGAGCAATTTTGCTCGAATTCAGGTTAAAAATAAGTTTTATAGATGGTTTCGTCTAACCGACTTGTCAGATAATTATTGTGATTGTTTTTATTCTCACGTTCATTGCAGCGTTTCCCTCGATATCCGGCGGAGCAGTGGCATTTGAAGTTGATCATATTCTCCTCACACCAGCCGTTTTGACAGGGATTTTCGCCACATTCTGTAGTAAAAAGAGGAGACAGGACACGAAAGCATGTCGACTGTTGCGGAATACAGTTACCACTGCAACTCCCTCTATACCCTTGACGCATATAATGTATCACTGTTTCTTTCAGGTAGGCCTACTGCTCATAATCACTGATAGAGGCACATGAATTAAAAGAGTTACAGGCCAAACGTAAATCTACATACAATGATAAATTCAATTATAATATTAATAGTAATAATAAAAATAATAATGATAATAATAATAATAATAATAACAATAATAATAATAATAATAATAATAATAATAATAATAATAATAATAATAATAATAATATCAATAATAATAACAATAATAATAAAATTAATATATTATTATGATGATAGTAATACTACTACTACTACTACTACTACTACTACTACTACTACTACAACTACTACTATTATTACTACTACAACTACTACTACTACTACTACTACTACTACTACTACAACTACTACTATTATTACTACTACAACTACTACTACTACTACTACTACTACTACTACTACTACTATTACTACTACTAGCCTAGGTATGGTACTTAGCTAGGCTAAAGCCGGGGTAATATTCAATAGAAGTGTCGTAGTCGAGTGGTTTAAGCACTTGACTTGCAATTCAAAGGTCGTGGTTCGATCCCCGACACGGCACTAATGTCCTTTGGCAAGGCATTAATCTACATTTGCCACACTCTATCCAGGTGAGGTAAATGGGTACCTGGCAGGAATTAATTCCTTGAAATGCGAGAGCGCTGTAATGGCAGCTAGGCTAAAGCCGGGGTAATAATTAAATAGCGCGCCTCGGAATAGAATTTATAGATAGACGGCGCTATATAAAATTTAATGCCTATTATTATTATTATTATTATTATTACTTGGCTGATTAATCATCTACTAATTAGACTAGCTTTCGAATCCCTCGGGTGTATCATCATCTGTTCGCCATGGTGTGTTGCTAAGACAACCACACGCTAACCGTAATAAACATAAACAAATTAAATTAATATACTTAATTGTTGCTCACTCTTGATATCATGATGGAGGACGGGATATATCATATTATTCGTGAATAGGCAGGCAGATTAGGTAAAGTAAATTAAACCTGAGCCGAATATGAAAAAAAGATCACATGCACACACGTCCACAAAATAATTAATTATTTGGTATTGGTTGTAATGCCTTCCGACATGTCCTTCATAATTAGCGTTTTCTGGTTAACAAATTGCCATTTCAACTATTATCGACTTCAAACCTTTTTTAGGAAACAACACTTGATTAGAAATTTAGCAATTAATATTTCTATAATTTCATTATTTAATCATATTGCATACATACGTAATCTAGGCCAAAAGGGCTATTGTGGAAAGCAGTTTTGTAACTGACAATGTTTCTCTGTAAAATATAACTACAAAATTAATAAATAATAACAATTATTAGACGCCTGGTTTCAGAACGTCATAAGAGAGTATGCATTGGTTTTGTGTTAGGTTTAGGGTTAGGGTTAGGAACGTGCATGGTGATGGATACTAGGTTGAACTTAGAGATTCGGTTATCGTAGATCAATTGTCGTCGGAACCTGTAATGTATCACTCATTGTAAAGGATTATGTATCATCTTCACCTGTTTGAGTTTTTAAGCTTTTGACAGTCTTTCGTGTTTTGTGATGTACAGTGACATTGCTTCCTTTTCTTGACAAAGGTTTGTCATGGACTGGATGAAGTCAAGCCATGTTGGGGGGAGGGGGGCGCTTTTTCGGCTGCTCCTCAGGCTATAAAACCCGACTGCTTTGGATGGACTGTCAACCTTTGTTGCCAATGTCTTAAAATGGTCTCAAACATATATATCGAATCTTATGACACTTTTAGCTGGGATTTACATAATTACATTTTCAACAGAATTGAACAGTAGAACAGATTTTATGTTTTATAATGTTTATAGCAGGCAAAGAACGACTTACCAGGAAATCTGCACACTCTGTGTCCGGGTGGGATCCCCAGTTTACTCTTCCTTCTTGGACAAGCAGCTTCCTTAGATGTGTATGGGATGAGCTTTGGAATGGTCTGTACCATACTGTAATTAAGTTGTTCCTTCTTACATTCGTTGAACATTGGTAAGGTGTAATTCAGCCCTAATCTGTCCGAACAACAAGTGCCCGTCTTCTCATTCGAAGAAACGAGAGTGGCTTTGAACGAGATATAAACCAGGAGAGAATTTAAAGTTGAGTAAAGAGTATAAATCTCTCGTTGTATTAACCGATTAGAAACCAGTAACTACAGCCAATGGCGTAGCGTGGGTCCATCCATTGAGGAAGCTCTTGAACTATGGAGGAGGGGGCACATGTTTTACTCGGAAAATGAAATACGAATTTACAACATTTACATATTAGGTCACCATTAAAATTGGGTGCGGGAGCTTCTGTTCTCGACTTTTTCACCCTCCTTTTTATTTGGCTTTTCTTTATTTTCTTGCCTTTTCCTCTTTCTCGTTTTACTTTATCTCACCGCTCGATTGGGAAACAAGGGGTAAGAGCGCCCGTGCCCCCAGTTTCTACTCCACTGACTAAAGCATACAGACCTGCTGCTTTTTTTTCTACCTGAAATGATGATTAAAAAACATATCCAAGATCTGTCCCTTTGAATTCATTTTCATGGGATAAGCTGCAATACCTGAATTGGATGAACCCAAGACACATACGGTAAATGTGATTGCTCTAAACTTCCATGAAAACATTTTTAAAGTAACTTGTTAACGGCATTTGGTCATTTAACCTGTTGATTAATGATTTCTCTTAATCCCATAGATTAAAGACAGGAACTGCTCAGTTGCCGTAGGCAATGGGTTAAACTGAAATAAGAGTACATCCATTCTTAATACAACTACCAATACACACGTATTAAAAACCTTGAAAACAAGGCATAAGCAGTTAAATCCTTTCACGAAGATGTACTAGACTGGCATGGCCTTTCTCCAAATAATGAAGATTCATGATAAATTAGATTCTGAAGTTAAATTTCTGTTATGATTTGTTTTAGACACAACAACTCTCTAGTTGTCATCATAGCCCTCCTCTGTAGACTCTAAAGACATATTGATTAATTTGGTTCAGCTTGTGAGCATGTATTACAAGGTACCGACAAGCCACCACGTTCATAAGTTTCTTGCCAAATGTTTGTGTTAAATTCTGTTTAAACCTAGGAAACTAGAAGTTGGAAATATCATGGTGAATGTCAACATGGTCAAGGAAGCTAGTCGTGAAGGTAATACCTCTCTTCTATTAAACAAAGTATTCAAATATTAACTGTCGTTAGCTCTCTTCTCTCTTCTTAAAGCTAAAATCGAGGTTATGAAACCCATCGATTCGTCTTCAAACGATCAAATCGAAGGCATGACTGTATTAAAGGACCATGGTATTGTACCGTAAGTTGAGAACATTTTTGAATTACCAGGAATTGGCTTCAATACTTGCAGTACTCATTAATTTGGAACGATGTAAAATCAAATGCATTGATTTACTATTTGACCTATTGGTTCAACTACCCTCTGACGCTCCCCTGGACAATTACACGTCAGATATCTACACTCTGTGGCAATGATTCCCTCTGAAGCTATCCCCTGAAATGATTACCCGAGCTCCCATCACACGTAGGGGGTTAGGGGTTAGCTGTTTGTGGTAGTTGTCTTCTGAGTAATGGTCTAGGAAATACTTGTCCTGGAGTACGTATCTTTTAAAATTAGTTTAGGGACGCGTTATGAAAGAGAGAGAGAGAGAGAGAGAGAGAGAGAGAGAGAAAGAGAGAGAGAGAGAAAGTGTACAAGTGAGCATTTTGCTGTTCAAAGGTTTTCGTTTGTTTTTTTGTTCATTATTGTTGTTGTAGTTTTGTATTTACTTTTCCTAAACTCTTTATTTATCAAGTTCTTTATAGAAAAATGCAACTTCATCTTGGGGAGGTAAACTTGACCACAAAAAAAGATACAAAGACCCCCTTTCTACACCCCTTCAATCAATCAACGTATAGATGTTAATTTCAGCTAACGAGTTAAGACCAGTGGCTCATGTTCTCTCAATGTCTGGCCTTTGGCTACGCCCCTCATGGCCCCTCATCATGTTTAGGACAAATACATTCTATAATTATCACTTTTTTATATTAACAAAAAGGTCATCGCAAGATTAATCCCAATTTGTGCTAATTAAAATTGCGCACTCAGCCTCTCTCAACGTGCTCTAATTCCTACGTACTTCCTATTTTTCATATACACTGTCCTTCATCCATGCGGTCCACCACTCACCCCTTTTCTTTTGTATAATCTTGTCCATGTAGTTCATAATTCTACCCTTGTGCTTCCACACTGCGTCCTATATGCTGATATACCTGTTCTCTTTAGTAGTCTCCGTATAGACGCAACAACATATTTTTCTTATTCTTGTGTTAATTTGTTATAACATTATTTGTTGAGGGGTCCACACTCTACAATAGCCATGCTTTTTAGTGGATCCCTCCATTTTCACTTGACATATAAATAAACAGCAACATTTTTTATTTTTCTTCTTGATTTAGATTGTATGAAATAATTATCGTATAGTTCCTTGTAACTAAATTATGAATTATATAAACAATGTCTTTTGTTAGGCAAAGAAAAATAACATGTACACTTGTATATTTACTTTTGTATACTTTGTAAAATGTTGTTTGTAATGTATGTAATTTATTTATTGTACATAATTTGTGTTTTTCTTGTTGAAAATGGAAATAAACTTGAACTTGAACTTGAACTTAATGAATACAAAGGGTGCTATACATAAAAATATTGTTCAAGAAATAAAGATGTGTCTATGAAATTATTTCCAGATTTTGCTTTCTCATTTGTATGTTTGTTTTTTTTTACATGTATTGAAAGCGCCAAGTAAATAAATAAATAATAACGACAAAGTTTTGATTAATAACGTCATTATCAATGTTTCATTGTATTTATGTTGAAGACTACTACTCCTACTACTACTATTAATGTAATAATAATTATAATAATACTACTACTATTATTACGATGATAATGATGATGATGATGATGAGAATAATAATAATAATAATAATAATAATAATAATAATACAAATAAACCATCGTTGACCAGAATCATACGTACCGAGGAATATACATGTCAGGAAAACAAGGATCACGCCTCGTATGAGATCTTTGTCCTTTACATGTGAAACAAAAAGAAATGGAAAAGGCTTGAGCTTAGATGATGATAGGCTTGAAATTCGATGATCAAAATGTCTATTAACTAATACTAATACATGGAGCAAAGTTACCTGACTGAAAGCTGACGTACATGTACATATGAATACAAAGGCTACATGCGATATGTTACCATTTCAGGGCAGGTAACTCTACTTCACTGCAGATAAATCTTGTAAATAGACTATCATCTTCAAGATCTTAGCCCCTCTAAATAGGCCATTTTCGTAATGTAACCAAATTAATACTTCAGTGCCTCGATACAAATTATTTCATTCACCTGCAGTTACGAATAATTGTATTTCAATAGTCAGAACGCGAATTGCATATGTTACGTGTTGTAAGGTAGGGCAAGCCATAATGTTTGTCCTACTTAGCAAAAACTAATGTATCCAATTTGAATTCTGACTATTGAGATACAATAATTCGTATCGAGGTGCTTCACAAAGGCGTAGGAATAAATTTGGTTACATTACAAAATGGCCTATTAAAAATATCTAGAAATTTGCGATATTCTCAATTCAACAGGCAAGGCGAACTTTTTTAAAACTCCTATCTGAAGTAAAAGTATTATACATTAATATGAATATTCGCGGCGTGTGACAACAAAAGCGGGAAAACTGAGAAAAACAGCCAAGGTATTTATCCACGATCTTTTAAACATTTTCTTAAATCGATATCGCATTTGTACCACTCGTACCAGGCGCATGTATGTTTAGCTACTCTCAGATAAAAGTAATAGTTGATTCATTTTCCTTGCATTTATTCAGCAATGTCCTCACGTAGGGCCATGTATCTCAGATTTAACATTGTCTTTCAGTGAGATACGTATATTGTATGTATATATTATATGTATATATATATATATATATATATATATATATAGGCTATATATATATATATATATATATATACACACACACGCACACACGCACGCACACAGATATATATATATATATATATATATATGTTTGTATGTATGTATGTATATATATATATATATGCAAATGTATGCAATAAAAATAAATAAAGGCGAGGACTCACCATTTTGACCGATGGAAAAGAAATCAAAATTATTCGATAAAATCCAGTCGAGCAAAAGTTGATTGATTGTATTATGTTCTTGCGATGTTATCTTTACATCTCAAATAAAGAAACTCTCAGAAGACATAAAGTATTGAAAACGTGAAGCAAACATCCAAGAACACTACAGCTTAGGTTGTCGAAAGATTTTGCTCATCTTCATTGCTGTGTTGTCTTTATAACTCAATTACGACACTTGTTAATCCAGCAGCATTATAGTTTCTGTCAAAAATGTCCTGCAATGTTGTCTTTATTCCCGCACTGGCACTCCTCAAACAGGAAGTAAAAACATGAATACAAGATCCAGTATTACAAATGGCCTTTTAATTTATTTTTCGAAATTACATTTATGTTCACAATACAAATTGCCTTATTCTGTTTACTAGACAGCGACATGAGAAACGATGAACACGTCTACTGAAACACTCGGAATTTAACGCCAACTTTCACGGGTTAATATCCAATATGCGGATGTCGCAGTAACAGGCACCCTGATCAGGAAGGTCTGCGTAGCGAGACACGTCCATTTCAAGTAACCAATCAACGCGAGGAACCCTTGACACATCCCCGCCGTGCACACCTCGACCGCGTTGACAATCGAGTGTTTAATGATCCATGGTATCAGTGTTTCCATTTTCCCGAAATTTCGGCTTTGTGAAGGAAATTTCGGGAAATTGAAGAAAAATAAAAAGGAATTTAAGGAATAGTGAAAAAGTAAAACAATTCTCTCTTTTATTATCTATTTAGCTAAGGAAATGTTAATCGGGAAGAGGGAAAATGGGTGGCTTTGGAAAACCAACTCGTAATAAATAAACATATTGCTTGTCAAGTAGTTTCATTTGAGTTAAGAATCACTAGTCTAAAAAAGGATATTTGATAATTTTATTATTTTTCTTGTCCAATTTACTAACTTCAATAGTAAGAAACTTGTACATGATACAAGAAATAAGTAAACAAAATTGTTTGCCTGACTAATTTCGTCAAATGTTGACAAAACGAGATGGTTGTTGTGTACCCCTCCCCCAAATATATATATATATATATATATATATATATATATATATATATATATATATATACATACATACATACGTACATAAGTGCCCCTTTTCTTTCGACAATTTACCATTTTCCTTTGCAATAAGTTGTCCATTTTCCATTCTCATAAGTGCCCTTTTTAATCTCTAGTAAGTGCCCCTTTTCACTATTGATAAGTGCCCCCTTCACCTCTGATAATTGCCCGTTTTGTTGGCGCGTGCCCCTTTTCCTTCGACAGTTTCCCATTTTACTTTGCAATAAGTGTCCATTTTTCATTCTCATAAGTGCCCTTTTTAATCTCTAGTAAGTGCCCCTTTTCACTATTGATAAGTGTCCCCTCCACCTCTGATAAAGGCCCTATTCAAATCTGAGAGGTGTCCCTTTTACTTGTAACAAGTGCCCCTTTTCCTTTGTAAGAAGTGCCCCTTTTCCTTATGATAAGTGCCCCCATTAAAAATATCTCCTTCCCCTTCTCATAAATGCCCCTTTTCAAGTATGAAAAGTGTCCCTTTTCATTCTTATAAGTACCCCTTTTCATCTCTGATAAGTGACCCTTTTCAGGTACGAGAAGTTACTCCTTTTCACTTCAGATAAGTGCCCCTTCACCTCCGATAATTGCCCCTATTCAAATCTGAGAGATGCTCGTTGTACTTTGACAAGTGCCCCTTCCCCTCCTGATAAGTGTTCTTTTCATCTCTGATGAGTGCCCCTTTTCACCTCTAATAACTGCCCTTTTTTACACGTGCCCCTTTTCCTTCTTATAAGTGCCCATTCCCCTTCTCATAATTACCCTTTTCATCTCTGATAAGTGCCCTGTTTATTTTCACATGTGCCTCTTTTTATTTTTAATAAGAGCCACTTCCCCCTTCTCATAATAGCCCCTTTCACCTCAGATAAATGCCCTATGAAAATCTGATCGAGGCCCCTTTTCTTTCAACAAATGCACTTTTTATTTTATTAGAAATGCCCCTTTACCATTCTCATTTTCATTCTCTCAACGGGGCGTTGTGGTGTGCGCTTGTAATCCAGCCAACAATGGAAGTTACAAACTGATTCAGCCGAGGACGCAGGTTCGAAACTGAGTCACGTCTTTCGGATGGTGACGTTAAAGGTCGGTCCCCAGACGTAAATTATCATATCTGATTGATATATACACGTCTGTAAAAAACCCAATTACACACACACACACACGCGCACTCATAAGAGCCCCTTTCCTCTTATCATTAAACGTGCCCCTAATTCAAAGCGACTAAGAGCAATTTCCCCAAAGGTCTTTTTCAGTCTCTTCCGTTATGGGAATGTGCTTTTAACCCATATGTATTTTAACTTTTGTTGTTAATATATATGTACCTGGTTTGTATATTACTTTATATTATGTTGAAAAATGCAGAAATAAAATCAAACAAACAAACAAATAAACACTCAGAAGTCCCACTTCGGGCATTTTAGAATATTTATTGCCAAAGTGATTGCAGTGCTTCATGAATACTTTTGTTTGCCCTCTTGAACAGAATAGGCCTACTTCCACCTGTGCATCGTAAAGAGAGCTGGCCACTATGACAAGTTTGACTGTACGTCATGCAATGAGATATTTTAAAGGAACAGTCAAGAAGACTATTTACATGATTATTTTTCCAAGAATTATCCTTCAAGTGTAACTCTTGTGTCCGTATTCTTAAAAATTTGAAGTCGAATTTACAATAACTAACTAAGTCCTACAGGATTTAATTGAATTAGTAGAATATGGGGATACAGGTTCCAGCGGCAAAAGTCGATTCTATAAAAGTTTTATAGTTTAGTTTGATAGGTTAAACTGCAAACGAGTGTCGTCACGGGAGGGGGCAAATCGCTTGTTATAAATATTATTATATGAGACAGCCTGCAATATAGAAGGGAGTCATGTCATCTTCTTGACTTATTATGTTCCTCACACATTTCTTCCTTTCTCTTTCCCGCTCGCTGTTTCTCCTTTTCTCTTTCTTTCTCTCCTCTCTCTCTCTCTCTCTCTCTTTCTTTCTTTTTCTCTCCTCATTTTCCCCTTTGGCCAATTGATAGGAAGACACATGCCCCTACCCCTCGCATAAAAATTAAATCCGGGGCTTTTCCCGACATCAGAAAGTAAAATACAATTAAACAATAAATTCATAAATGACCATAGTCTTGAAAATGAGAAAATAAATCTCTTTATTTCGAATATTTTCCGTAGCTATGAAAGACATTTATTTTCCAGAAGTTCATGAAAAATAGTACTGTTTCCTTTCGATAAAGTCATAATTATTACCCAACAAACCCTGCACAAACCTGGAATAGAAGACATATATAGTTGATAATAAAAGACTTACTTAAAGGAAATTGACATAAGCCTGATATGCACAGTGAGAGAGAGAGAGAGAGAGAGGGAGACAGATAGACAGAGAGAGAGACACACACACATATACAGGAAGAGAGAGAGAGAGAGAGAGAAGAAAGATGAAAAGACGGACGAAGACAAACACTGATTGTAAAGATACGATTCATGAATCATGTACATGTATACCCGATGTAACCAAAAAGTATTAAAAAAATAACCTTAAACTCATCAAATCTATAAGAATGATGCCCAGTAAAGCTTTTCAGTAGCAATAATAATTTCTAAAAATTGCAAGAAAATTATTATGAAATGTCCTCTGAAATACTCTTTATTCTCCGAATTGAATTTCAAATCACCACATACCACAAAAAAAATATATCATTCATCAAGATCTACGAAAGACATGAATAAAATAACAGGATTCTACTTCAGTTTATTATAATTGATTTCAGTTCAAGATACCCATTTCCCCTTCAAAAGTAGGTACAAAATAATAGAGATCAGACTGAGTGAAATATTCTATTAAGTATTTGCAGAAACACAATACTCTGGATCATTTGAACCAACAAGAATGGCCGCACTCTTAAAAGCAGTGCATAAATCACGCCATGTAGGGGCTATACACATAATACGTGTGTGACTACATACATGACAAAAATGTTTTTTTTTTTCTCGATTAAATAAAGGGTTATCATAATTTGACAAAGTTATGCAGTTTGACATAAGACTGTTAAATTGATAAAATGTTTAAATAGGTAAAACTAGCCTTGTGTTCGGAGCTTTTGAAAGCAGGTTTCTAAGATTGTAGGGCAGCACGAGAATTTAAACATTCAACCAATTGCTCTAAGGCGAAAGAATGCCTTCAATGTTTGCAGGGAAATGTTAATTGTCTAACAAGTAATGTGGGAGCTGCAATTTGTTTGGAAAGACTTTTATTACAAGATGGATGACATGGATGACAGGATGACCACCCTTTCCCCGACCGAGTCACCATACATCCTTCTCTGCCTTACCGAGCACCACAGAGGCATACATAATATGAAGAAGAAAAAACTTTAAGCGATGTACTCTTGGTTGCTTATCCTCTTATTTGCCTAACAAAAGTCCACAACCAACAAATAACAATCTTCGCCCATGGGGATTCGTCCTCATGCATCGAGTAATATTGTTTTTCTTTGAAGAAAAAAAAATCTTTAGAAAAACAATATATGATAGACGTACGGACAAATGAAGAATGTGCATTTTACGATGTACCTTTTGTAGGAAGATAGCGGGAATCTTTTGGACCTTTAATGGAAGTTCGAGGGTAAATAACCAAGAGGACCTTGCTTAAAGGTTGTTTATAGGTGGGTTAACAAAGACTGTAAACGCATAATTGATCCTGTTCCTGGACTAGTTGTCCTCACGAGGAGCCTGGCTCTGTTTGTAGCGGGTCCATCGGTCTTGCCCGATACTGTGTAAACAAACAAACAAACAAACACACACAACAAGGTTATAGATCGCAAATATGTGGCAGTGATAGTGAGAAAGCAGGGGATATGGAGAAGAGAAAAACACAAGCCTTAAAATCATATTTATGGAAACTTATAAAATGCGATAATCGTAACATTAAGTGATTTTCCTTGTATTTAAATGGGAGTGCTCACAAGGCGTAAAGCTTTTGCACATCGTAGCGCTCCAGTTCTGTTTGAAATAGGTTTCTGAGTTTTGTACATGTACACTTAATTTCTAGATATGTATATGTATATATCAAGTTAACATACTAGTGATATATACACAAGTAAACTTGAAAAGCACATATTATATATACTACATGTAAGTAACACTTACTTCAATTCAGAACTGAATACATAAAGTGAAGTAAGAAAGCAAATACAATTTCCATTTGCCGAAATATCTCACTTCTTACGCCCGACACCACTATGGTGAAAGACTATGTAATTCGATCATTCATAGCTATTTCACGTTTTTAAGATAAATTAATGATAAGCAGAAACTTATGGTAAAACGAATTTACAAAGATTTCTATAATGTTACAAGGTATTTTACGTTCTTTCTAATGGATAAAACCATTATAGGTTCAGATCATACACCTGCTATTACATGAAAATGTTTTAGAATATCGTTTCTTGCGCACAAAAATCTAAAACATCAACATCACATTGGTAATGGAATCACTCTGAGTACTTTGCCAATTTTGTGTTTCAACTTGCAAAAAAATAATTTGTAAGACTTTTGCCAATTGATTTATCGAATAAATGTGCTTTTATCTTTGTGATAAAGGTATTTTGTTGAACAGCAAATTGAAATTCATATGATTTTAAGATTAAATTGAGATTTATTCAAAATCGTATGAAGTTGAATCGTATTTTAATGAAAATGCAGTGGAGATTTTAGCATGTTGCATAGCCAGGGATACGCCAATGAATAATGACGAGGGTGGCTAGTCACAAATTACTTGGTGACACGATCGAAAAGTCTTTCGAAGAATCAACCCATACATTCAAAAAGTTTGCGCATCAGTAATTTAAACATGCGAAAATTTTAGTACAGTCAAAAATCTAAATATGATTTCTACGGGCAATATAATGAGGTATAAGCATTGCCTTCAAGTAAATGTGTTATGGTTTTGTGGACAAGTCATCGGAATATAGATCACATCAGGTACCCAGTTAATCTACTTTTGCTACTCTCCGCCCAGGTAGAAAATGGGTACCCAATAGGCTTTGAGCGCTAGCTACTTTGGCGGCTCAGTGACTGATATGAACCGTATATAAACAGCTATTATTTATATTATTAAATTGATTTCTCGAAAATGTTTACAATCGGTATTTTTCAATATGAACTGTTGTTACCTTGTAGCTCTCTTTGATATCAACACAGGTTGAGACCCGTTGAGTGTTG
>CP137679.1:4671277-4701209 GCA_037976565.1 Mesocentrotus franciscanus | reverse complement strand
AACATCCTTTAATACGTTTCATAACAAATGGCATTGTATCTGGGAAAAGGGGCTGTGGTACCTTCTTAAAAATAGTACAATTGTTAAACCCTTGTCTAATTGCATCGCATAATCCACGATAAAAAGAAAATTTATTTGAATATTATACTTTTCTTGGAAATGTTCCAGAGAGAAAAAATCACCATTTGTCTCTAAAATATCATTGACAAAACGAACTCCCTTTTTACACAATTTTATACTATATACTGAGCTATTGCCTATTTTAATGTAGTCATTATTCCATAAGGGTTGGCAAGAAATGTTATCATAATGCATGGACAAGAGCGTACTATAAGCCATGAACATTTCTTTCCAAAAAGGTTCTTTGTTTTCCTGCCAGTTCCCTAAAATAATTGTTTCCCATATATAATTTTAAATCTTGCAGTTCAGGCAAGAAAGATTGCAAAAGACAGAGGATATTGCTATCTATTGAGCCAATTACCAATCTCTTAATCCAGGAAATTTTTAATGATTGGCAATGTGTGTATATATCTATCATTTTAACCCCTCCGTCTGAATAACTTTGTGACATTTGATTTCTACTTATTTTATCAGGTTTCTCCCCCCATATAAATCTATAAAAGTGAGCATTTATATCTTTCAAAAGATTTTCACCAGGATTAGGGAGGGACAAAATAAGGTAGTTTAATTTGGATACCAACAATGATTTGACGACAGTGATTCTTCCAAGAACAGTTAAGTATCGCCTTAACCACGATGTCATTTGACTTTTGATTTCTTTAAATTTATCATTATAATTGTGAATTACCAATTTGTGCAAATCAGTACAAAAATCTATACCTAAATATCTGAAATAATCATCGAACACCCAATTTAGATTTCTATTCAAAAGAACACACGTGTAATGATGAGAGGAAAAGGGGACACTTATCGAAAGGGATAGAGACACTTATTAGAAAATAAAAGGATCACGTGTCAAAATATAAAGGGCATCTATGAGAGGTGAAAAGGGGCAATTATGAAAAGGGGATAGGTCCCTTATTAGAAAGGAAATGAGGCATGTATCATTGTTAAAAGGGAAATTTGGTAAGGCGTGACGTCAAAAATGTCTTAGCATGCTGCACGCCGGTGGCACGCCCGGGCATGCCTCTATTGTTCTCAGCATGTGTCTGCAGCTGGCATGCCTACATCCTGTTCGCTGTAAGCTACCATGTACGCCGCGTATGGCATGGCTTGCTACCATGCCAATCGCGTCCGGCATGGCCTCGTTGTTTATTTTAATCCACCATGCTGCTCGCTGCCTGCATGCACGCCGCTTGTATAAATAATCTGTCATACCTCGCGTTCGGCATGACCTCCTTGTCTACCTTAATCCATCATGCTGCTCGCGACCGGCTGCGTTTATCTATCTTGTAAAATAATCTACCATGCCTCTCGCGCCCGGCCGCGTTTCCCATCTTGTTAAAAATTAATCTTATAATCTCAATTTGTAATAATAATTAACCTAGATCTAGTACATTGTGACAAGGGCCCTTTTATTGTTTTGAAAAAGAGAGCGGTGTCGTCATTTCGAAAACGTAACAGGGTTCATGAATGGACGATTTGTATTTCTGAAAATAAATATGGGTTTATTATTTCTTTAATTAAATCATCCGTAAAGCAAAAAAATTATTTGTTATTCAGAGCGACGTGATTAAATTCTTCAAGACGGTCTGAAGTACTAACTATGATCGTGAGTAAAGAAATTATTTGTCACTCAATTCGACCCGCCTTCGATTGATTGCAAAGGAACTCTTTGACAACAACGCAACTAAAGTATAGTCGTGACGGCGCGACGTCCGAACGATCATCGGTGGGTAACGAAATTACTTGTTATTCTAGTCGAGCCGACCCAAAATAATTCTTCAAGACGTCCTGACGTACTAACGATA
The DNA here is from genome assembly GCA_037976565.1 of Mesocentrotus franciscanus. Classification (NCBI taxonomy): domain Eukaryota; kingdom Metazoa; phylum Echinodermata; class Echinoidea; order Camarodonta; family Strongylocentrotidae; genus Mesocentrotus; species Mesocentrotus franciscanus. The sequence continues at coordinate 4,699,278 of CP137679.1, read as the reverse complement.
CTCGTTAGGTATTAGTTGTCATTCAACTATTCGACTTACATCTGATTTAATTGATGACGCAACTCAATTATTCAAGGGGGCCTGACGTACTTACGATCCTCGGTAGGTAAAGAAATTATTTGTCATTCAATGTGACCCGTCTGCGAGTGATTGACGGCACGATATTCTACGTCCTTACGATCCTCGTTAGTTAAAGATAAAGACCAGTTCTGGTCATGTGATTGCATTGTGAAAGAAACGTTGTGGAATCGATCAGAAAAGGTTGATCATCTAGCATATAAGTATTGGTGTGTACTGCAAGGTTCTGGAATCATCAAAATGATAAGAAATTGGCCCAGTCTTGGTAAAGTTACAAGCACTGTACACAGAAAGATGTATATGGGACTACGCGACCGCGTGCGCGATATCTATTTGGTCCCAATAGATATAATAATTTACCAAATATATCAATTAGTAGGCGGTTTCCCGGCAAAATTTGTATCATCACGTATTAGTCAAAACATATTCTTTCACATGATTGGTAATGAGAGCTTCCATTTCATTTTTTGAGAGAGGGGCGTTTCCAAAACTGGTCTTTACCTTTAAATTAATATTTTTAATAAAAGAACATCGTGTAGACATAGAGAGGAAATAAAAGAAGATCATAGAGATATGGAGAGGAATTATAAGGAGAAGATCGGAGAGAGTGAGAGATATATATTGAGAGAGGACATAAAGGAAGGTCGTAGAGAGAGACAGATGAAGAAGAGAGGAAATAAAAGGTGAAGATAGAGAGTGAGACGTAAAGAGGTAATAAAAGAAGGTCGTAGATATAATGGGGGGGGGGTGATGTAAAGAGAGGAAATAAAAGGAAAATATATAAAGAGATATTGATAGGAAATAACAGAAGAAGGAGAGAGAGGGAGAAAGATAGGTAGAGAGGGAATATAAGAAAGAGAGAGTGAGAAAGATATGTAGAGAGGAAATAAAAGAAGATAGAGAGAGGAGAGAGATACATTATAGAGAGGAAATAAAAGAAGGTCGTAGCGAGAGGAAGAGATGTAGGGGGAAATAAAAGGAGAAGATAATAGAGTAAGACGTAGAGAGGTAATAAAAGAAGGTCGTAGATAGAGAGGGGGATGTAGAGAGGAAATACAGAAGATAGAAGAGGAGAGAGATATTGAGTGGAAATAACAGAAGATAGCGAGCGAGAGGGACAGAGATGATGAGCGGAAATAAAAGGAGAAGATAGAGAGTGAGAGGAAATAAAAGGAGATCGTAGATAAAGAGGGGGAATTGTAGAGAGAGAGGAGAGATAGATGTTGAGAGTAAATTAAAGATCGTAGATAGAGAGAGAGGTTGAAAATAAAAGGAGAAGAGAGAGAGATATATAAATATATATATAGGAGATCGGAGAGAGAGAGAGAGAGATGTAGAGAGGAAATAAAAGGAGATGATAGAGAGAGAGATGTACAGAGGAAATAAAAGAAGATAGAGAGAGATATAGAGTGGAAATAAAAGAAGATAGAGAGAGGGAGAGAGAGGGCGAGAGAGAGTGAGAGAAAATGTAGAGAGGAAATAAAAGAAGATCGTTGTTATACCTAAACTTAAACAAATTAGCAAAACTACTCCATTGAGTAACAAAACTGCAATAAAAACACGGGATAACGCTTCCCCTTTGTTCCTCGACCCCCCCCCCCTTTCCCCTCTCTATAAACTAATAAACTCGCCTTTCACGCTATGGCTACTTTGTGTTCACATATTATGCGCCATAAATTATTATGTTAGTAATTGTGATAGATTTTGAGCAAAAGAATCGAAATTAGATAACCAAAAAGTGTTAAACAGGGAAAAAAGAAGAACAAAATCATATTGCTACTTTATAGTTTAAGTTGACATAAATGCAAGTGAAGGAAGATGGGTATCATATTTAGAGTTCAGAAATAAACAAAATGAAATGAAACAATAAGAGTAATCGAGAGGGAGGAAGGAGATGAATTAAGACAAAAATAATACATTGGAAACCACTAAACACAAATACTTTTCTGTAACACTTTATGAACACTTAAACACGCACATTTTAATTCTAAATTCCATCTGATCATTTGTTACCCTAGAAACCAATACAAAATAATTTCCCCAAGATTATAAACATACAACCAACTGTATACTTATAGAACGTGCAAACTCGAGAGCCGATCAAAACATGTAATTATAATTGAGACATTAAACCCTTAAAACGTAAATACATGTACTTGAACGGGGTGTATTACCCATATGCGTTTATTTTGTGTTTAAGTTAAACACAAACTTGAACAAATGTTTAAAAATCTGAGTGATTTATAAACACTCATCAAGTGTAAGTTTGTGCTGATTATGAGCTATGAACATGTTACATGTGTTTATATATCTGATCATATAATGTACGATACACCTCATCAAAGTAGATATGTTTTGAGGGTTTATGCGTCACCTATATATAATTAAATATTTTGATCGGCTTATAGTGTACGTATTAACCCGTTCCTTCCGGGAACCTGGTATACCAGGTTCCCATAATAGGTAGGTGAATGACGTCTTTACAAGCCTAAAATTGCCTTTCCCTGCCACTAATTCTCTAAACTAGTGGATTTGAGGGTATTTTCAAAGTATATAATATCATTTTCCATTGATCCTGTTTTTTGTACTTTCATATTATTCATTATAATTGTACTTTTCATAGGCATGTCAAGTTTTCTCTCACATGAAATTCGTACAGCAGCGTATACAGCTCCGCGATGTCTGTCCCACAAATATTGACTTTCGCTGAGACCTTTCCATACACAGAATACTGATACTGCTAGTACCTCATTGGGAGCAGCGTAATCCGCGCTCGCCCTGTAGAAGCTTATGACGGCACGCACCCTAATGCCTTACTTCCGTTCTTCTATTGTTGGAGTTTACAACCATGACAACGAACTTTACCCATGGCCACGTTCATTGTTCATCTTACGTAACTTAGCTGTAGGGGGCCTAAGTCATAACTCTTTTCGTATATTCTATATAGGTCTAAAATACTTTCAAATATTTCTGAGTCATTTTTGGTTGTTTATACTTTGTCAATACATACAAACTATTACGTTTCCCCTATCATCTTCTGCTCTAGAATCCAATCTTTTTTTTAAATTTGTTGTGTCCTTTTCATATTTTTTCTTGTCTCCCTTTTCAAGATTTCTTCGGTTTTGGTAGGGTATTTATGCTATTTATTTTTTATAAATAAAAGAGAAAGTTTTATTCTTTCTCTTATAATGTTGTCCACCTTCTTCTAGATGATCCTTTTGTGCTAAAGTATAATGTCCGATGTATATTATTTCTGTCAATAACATAAATAAACGTATCATTTTATTTGACGCAACAAAGATTTACATTCAAAATCAAAACTTTTACTTTCTATAATTTTTGTACAGTAGTATTCTTCTCATTTCGACCCCCATTTCCGTTCCCTATAATACATATAAGGTATAGGTGTACATTATCAGGGATATGTTATAATAATTTATCTCAAGGTAGGAATGATGCCGGCATACTATAGCAAATGTCGGAATAGAAAACAACATGAAAGATGAAGATGGAAAACGACATTGACAGAAAGACAGAGAGAGAAAGACAGACATACATACGGACAGTGGGAGAGAGAGACGGAAAAAGAGGGGGGGAGGGATAGAAAGTTGGACGTAGTCTGTACTGTATTTATTATTATGATATTTGTCTCTCCGAATCTCCGATCCCCCATCCCCCACCAAGCTCTGATTTTGTTTTGTTATATAGTTACTTTCTTTTTTGTTTGTTTATATCTTTTCGCTAAAGTATAATGTCCGACGTATATAAGTAACGTCAATATCATAGCATAATAAACATTTTTTCCATATCATTTTGATACAACACAGACTTACATTCAAAAGTTTTACTTTTTATAATTATTGTACAGTAATATTCTTCTCATTTCGAAATCATCAGACGCTCGTTCTGTGTTTTCCTTCTCCATATCGAGGTTATGGTATAATAATTTATCTCAAGATCGAAAGGAATACTTTTGGAATGACAGCAAATAGCGGAACGGAAAACAGTACTGACCAAAGATGAAGATAGAAAATGGCGCTGAGAAAGCGAGCAAGAGAGATAGAGAAAGACATACAGAGAGCGAAACAACTCATGTCATCTTTTCGTCTGTGACATTTTACTAAGTCACATTTTTATTATTCCTTTATCTTTCCATGATTGTTAGATTTGAATGAATATTTCAGATAGGGTCAAATCTGGTTCTACGTTATAATTATGATCAGCCATTTTTATTTAGGAGTAAGTCGAAACGCGATCTCATCAAAAATCGCGGAACAGAAAACACCATGAGAGATGAAGATAGAAAATGACGTTGAGAAAACGAGAGAGAGAGAGAGAAAGTTGGACGTATTGTTATTTATTATTATGCTATTTGTCTCTCCGATCAACACCCACCGCCCCGCTGTGGATTCCTCTTTACTTTCTTTTTTAAATCATGATTTACACTCAACAATTTTATAATTATTGTACAGTAAAATTCTTCTTATTTCGATATCATCAGGCGCTCGTACCGTGTTTTCCTTCTCCATATCGAGGTTATGGTATAATAGTTTATCTCAAGATCGAAAGGAATACTTTCAGAATAAAAGCAAATAGCGGAACGGAAAACAGTACCAGAGATGAAGATGGCAAATGGAGCTGAAAAAGCGAGCAAGAGAGAGAGAGAAAGAGAGAGAAGAGAGAGAAATACAGAGAGAGAAAAGGAGAGAGAGAAAAAGAAAGAAAAAAATATAAAGAGTGAGAGACAAAGAAAGAGACAAACAGAGAAAGAAACAATCATTTCTCATGTCATCTTTTCGTCCGTGACATTTTACTAAATCACATTTGTATTATTCCTTTTTTTTTTTACATGGTTGTTAAATATTTGAATGAATATTTCAGATAGTGTCAAATTTAGTTCTACGTTATAATTATGATCAGCTATTTTTATTTAGGAGTACGTCGAAACGCGATCTCATCAAAAATCGCGGAACAGAAGACACTACGAGATATTAAGATGGAAAACGACATTGAGAAAACGAGAGAGGGAGAAAGTAGGGCATATTGTTATTTATTATTACGCTATTTGTCTCTCCGATCAGCCCCACCCCACCCGCTCTAGATTCCTCTTTCAGTTAGTTTCCATTTATCATGATTTACATTCAAAAGTTGTACTTGTTATAATTATTGTACAGTAATATTCTTCTTATTTCGATATCATAATGCGCTCGTTCCGTGTTTTTCTTCTCCATATCGAGGTTACGGTATAATAATTTATCTCAAGATCGAAAGGAATAATTTCGGAATAAAAGCAAATAGCGGAACGGAAAACAGGACCAGAGCTGAAGATGGAAAATGGCGCTGAGAAAGCGAGCGAGAGAGAAGAGAGAGAGAGAGAGAGAGACATACAGAGAGAGGAAAAGAGAGAGAAACAATGATTTCTTATAATCATCTGTTTGTTTGTGACATTTGACATCATCACATCTTTTTGCTCATTCCTTTATCTTGCAGGATTGTTATATCTTTGAATTATTATTTCAAATAGGGTAAAATCTGGTTCTACGTTATTTGTTTAATAACAATTTTTTTATGTGGGAGTACTTCGGAACGTGATCACGTTTACATTCTTTGAAAAAAGTAACGACGACTGCTAAACAACAAGACCCCCAAAAAAGGGTTATATGAACCCGATATACAAGTACAGTTGTACACTATACAAGGATCATTGTGAATAAATCTTTACCCTTACCTTATTTCCGCTCTTCTATTGTTGGAGTTTATAACCATGACAACGACCTTTACCCTCGGCCACGTCTATTGTTCCTCTTACGTAACTTAGCTGTATATAGGTGGGCAAGATTTCTAAATGCTCTGCGCATGCGCTATGTTCCTGCTCGTCGAAGCCACTGGCCAGGCTTGAACGAACGCGCATTGTACGTCCCGCTGAACGCACGCAGACATGAACAATATGAAATGAAACAATAAGAGTGATCGAGAGGGAAGAAAAGAGAGAGGAAGGAGATGAATTAAGACAAAAATAATAGACTAGGATCGTAGGAGGGATTTCAATAAAAGAATAAAGTTACATGAAAAATAAACAAAGACCAAAAGTCTTTCAAAGTTCTGTCCTCAGATCTATGAAATCAAAAGAATCTAACACATTTACACTGCTATAAAACAAATTAACCAAGAAACATTAACACAGCAAAACGAAAGGGCAAACTAAACCTCTCAAACGTTTTGAGATTTTATGAATTATATCTTTTGTAATTCTTTTCTTAACTTGATAAAGAATGGCCTTTTTCTAATAAACTGAAGACGATTCCACAGCTTTGAATAACTTTATGTAATTATGGTTTGATAAGGAACGTAATGAAATTTTGGTATCCGAATGTGAGCGGATCGCCAGGTGGAGTATATAATTTATAGGTTATATAACAGAACAATTTTCCTGAAAACAATCAATTAAAAACTTGGGGCGGAAATTGCGCAAATACGAGAACATAAAATTGGCTACTCTCAACATGTCGGGCCTATATATCTGGAACTTCAACTGATAAATTAGTTAGAAAGATAAAGGCACATTAGTCACCTTCACGATTATATCAATAATATTATCTACTTTTCATTAACATTGTGTTTGAACATGTTTATCGAGTTTCATTGAAGTAAATGCATCATATTATTTGTGTGAAATGTTCACTGTCAATCATTTGACAGAAGAGCAATGATATATAGCCCAAGTACATGTATTCCGTCTTTCCACCAAATACTATGTTCGTCCATGATGTTTAGTTCAGTGTATAGCGTTAAAGCTAGTATTAAATAGTTTGATAGCCAACGAAAAGCTCTTTTCACTTTAGCCAGCCCCACCGTTTATCACAGGCAGCCGATCCATTATTAGCGCGTTCTAATTATAGTGTACGTAATAATAGAGGTAACAATGGCATCTCGGACATTTAATAGGGACTTTTAGATTTGCACGACGAGAACGCGGACTGAAACGTGGACATCCTTTTAAGGCAATGTGGCGTCCTTTTAAGGCACTGCCGGGCAGTCTAAAAGGACGTCACATTGCCTTAAAAGGATGTCACAGGATGTCAAGCGATAAACACTGTTTATCGAGAGAAACTATGTTTATCGACTGGTAAACACAGTTTTTCTCGATAAACAATTTATCGCCGAAAAACAGTGTTTATCGCCAATAAACAGTGTTTATCGAGAGAAACTGTGTTTATCAGTCGATAAACAGTGTTTATCTGCGATAAACAATGTTCAAGTATCTGATTTATTTGGCAAATGGCGCGCACTCGTAGGCCTACTCGAGATCAGAGCCGTATGCACTACTCCGCACGTTAGTCAGGTGGCTTGGTGAAATTACCGTTACTTAATTGCCTGATAAAAGCACCATTTTTGGTACAGGGTTTCCTTAGGACCTACTCAACGATATTAGGCTAGGAGCCCCCGGCAAAAAAATTCAATTTAAGGCTGTGGGGGCTGGGGCGTCTTTTTGGAGCCCCCAAATAATTGTATAACATTAATTTGTTGTTGTACAAATGCCATTTTTGGTACAGGGCTTCCATAGGACCTTCTGAACGATATTAGGGTAGGAGTCCCCGGCAAGAATATCATATAGGGGTGTGGGGCGGGGCGTCGCCTCGTAGCCCACAAATAATTTATAATTAAGGTAATATAACATTGAGTTTTTGTTGTACAAACGCCATTTTTGTACAGGGCTTCTTTAGGACCTGCTGAATGATGGTAGGGTAGGAGCCCCCGGCATTACTATTCATATATGTGTGATTGGAGGCCCCATGGCATTTGTACAACAAAAACTCAATGGTAAATTACCTTATAAATTATTTGTGGACTACGAGGCGATGCCCCCGCCCCACACCCTTATATGATATTCGTGCCGGGGGCTCCTACCCTAATATCGTTCAATAGGTCCTAAGGAAGCCCTGCACCAAAAATGGCATTTGTATGACAACAAATCAATGTTATAACATTATTGGGGCTCCAAAGACCCCCGCCCCCACACCCTTAAATAGATTTTTTTTTTGCCGGGGGCTCCTAGCCTAATATCATTTAGTCGGTTCTAAGGAAGCCCTGTACCAAAAATGGTGCTTTTATCCGGCAAGTAACGGTAATTTTACTAAGCCACCTGACTAAGAATCATTTCAGCGATATTAGTGATTATATTCGCTATGATTGAAAGAGATAGAGAGAGCATAGCCCGGGTTCAAATTCAGTATTCGTTAAAGAAATTATTAAACCCGGTGCTCATGATCATTTATATGCCATGTTATTGTAATGCAACGCTACACACAAATAGTACCAGATTGCCGTTTATTGTCTTCAAATATTGTTCAAATAGCATTGTAGAGACGATGAACAAATAAGAATAATAATGCAAGGTCGTTAGTCATTAGAATGTCAACTTCTATCTCTCTCAGCTTAATAGTCCGAACAATAGAATGAACCGAGAGGAAGCAACTGAAATTTCTTAACAACGGAAACTTCTCCAATGGAGCCTAACATTAGATTTGTTTTCCCATTCAAATAGCATTGTAAAGGCGATGAAAAACAAAGGAATAATAATAATATTCCGTCGTTAATGGTGAGAATGTTCACATCTATCTCTCTCAGCTAATTGCGGCAAACAGTGGGCTCAACCAAGCGCAATCAACTGTTTAAACGAATTTGTCATGAGTCCTGAAATTTCAATTTGTTACTGCACGTCATAGTAGCATTAAAGAGTAGCAATGGCGAACGATTGTCGCTAAAATTGAATAATAGTTGCTTAGTTTGCTTTCCCTAAAAAATAACATGAGACATCAAGCTACATAGAACTATGCTCGACAAACATGATATTGTCTTGAAAACAGTCAAAAACATTGGAACTAGAATTAATAAGAGATAATGCGATCATATAAACATTTTGTCCATGTTAATCCTCCAGTACCAAATACCCAAGCAAAACTCGAGCCAGATGCAAATGAAAAGCTTGCAACCAAAAGGCGCTAAATCCACTCTTCACCAAATTGCATGTTTTACACGATTTGAATAGACCTCTCTCATGTGTATCTAAATCACTAAATTTTCCCTCAGAATTTATTGTTTCATGAAAATATGAAAATATTGATATGAAATTTATACTTTCAACCAAAAGGCGCTAAATCCATTTCAGATTTCAACCAAAAGGCGCTATATCCACGAAAACGAAATGAAGATCTGTATTTGTATGGAATTATTTACATTGATTTGTATGTAATGATTTATTTTTAATGAAATCTCTAATAAAAAAATATTGAAAAAAGTGTGTGTGCGTTTGTATGCGTGTGTGTGCGTTTGTGTGTGGTTGGGGGATAATATTCTTTAAGTACAGTTAAGTATAGTTAATAAACAATTCAGTAGCATTTACACACGAATGACATCCTTCTATACTAATGTCAGTGAACAATTAAAAAAAGGCGCTAAATCCATTCCAGTTAATTTCGAGAAAATAATTGTTTTTTTTAATTTCACACATCTGTCTCTGTTTATTCATCAAATCTATACTACTGGTGGAAGAACTACCACTATAGGTCATACAAATGCAAGTTAGAAAATTCCTGCGTACAGCATTTATTTTATATAATTTTTCATATTTCATTTGTTTTCGGATTTAGGGCCTTTTGGCAGAAAACTTTTTACAGTCAATATTGAGTTGTTAGATTTTGAACGAAAGAATCACAATTAGATAACCAAAAAGTGTTAAACAGGGAAAAAAGAACCATCATATTACTAGTTCATAGTAGTAAGTTGACATATGAAATGTAAGTGAAGGAAGACGGGTATCATATTTAGAGTTCAGAAATAAACAATATGAAATGAACAATAACTAGGAGTAATCGAGAGGGAGGAAAAGAGGGAGGAAAAGAGGGAGGAAGGAGATGAATTGAGACAAAAATAATACATTGGAAAACAACTTAACACAAATAATTTTCTGTAGCACTTTATAAACACTTAAACACGCACATTAATTGATAGTATGTTAATTGATATTATATATTTGCAGACACAGCCGGAAAGTGATTGTTATGCCATGTTATTTTGTGCATGATTAATAAATTTGAATTTAATTGAATTTTAAATATAAATTCCATTTGATCATTTGTTACCCTAGAAACCAATACAAAATAATTTCCCCAAGAATATAAAAATTCAACCTACTGTAGACTTATAGAACGTGCAAACTCGAGAGCCGATCAAAACATGTAATTATAATTGAGACTTTAAACCCTTAAAACGTAAATACATGTACTTGAACGGGGTGTATTGCATATTCCTAAACATAGTTTTCTCATTTATAAACGCTTAATCACGATGAATAACACATATGACGTGTTTATTTTCACTCATATGTGTTTATTTCGTGTTTAAGTACAACACAAACTTGAACAAATGTTTCAAAATCTGAGTGATTTATAAACCCTCAAGTGTTTAAGTTTGTGCTGATTATGAGCTATGATCATGTTATAGGTGTTTATATATCTGATCATATATTAAATGTACGATACACCTCATCAGATAGATATGTTTTGAGGGTTTATGCGTCACCTATATATAATTAAATATTTTGATTGGCTTATAGTGCACGTAATAATAGAGGTAACAATGGCATCTCGAGCATTCAAATATGCCTTTGCCATACCCCACCAGCCTACATGGGGGTATTAAACAGTAGTGTATTGAATGGATGGCACGAACAATACACGGGATAACGCTTCCCTCTTCACCCTTGTTCCTTTGAGCATTCAAAGTTGCCTTTGCCCTACCCTGCCGGCCTACATGGGGGTATTAAACAGTAGTGTATTGAATGGATGTCACGAACAACACACGGGATAATACACGGTAATAGGAGAGACAAATAGCATAATAATAAATACAGTACAGACTATATAATGTCTAATGATGCGTCCAACTTTTTCTCTCTCTCCCTTTCTGTCTGTCTGTCTCTCTCTCTCGCTCTCTTAAAATGAATTAAAAGTTGAATTACACAATTTACTTGATTGTTTCACACACAATATAACAGAAATTCCAGGGTCATATCATGGATAGTAATTTGAATATAAATGTACATGATGATGTAATATCAATGGAGTTAAGTTCAATTGATAATAGACGCAAGTAATTTACATGTACATGTATGTTTGCTATAATAATTGGTAAATGAGCATGTATGAATTGTATAAATATATGTTTTATTGTATATATATGTTATATATTTCATTCATAATACTATTAAAGGTTGCTAAAATGAAAATAATGAATTTTGAATAATCATTTTCTCCTTTCTTGTGCATGGATGTGTGGTGCGAAGCAAAAGTGGATCAAGTCATCTAGCAAAAAGTAGAAAATTAATTCAATTTTGCACAGATGTTAGTGTTCTTTTTAATGTAGTGCAGCAGTGAATGTTGGAAAATGTTTTGGATTGATTATTTGGTTTGGGCCCAGAAGTGGCAAGTGACCCACGAAAAATTAAAAAATACTGTGCCCATAGACCTGAGGCTTAGACTTTATACTTGGATTTTTACTTGGATGTAGAGACGTAAAGCTAAATCTTATTTGCCCACCGTCACGTTGAATAGAACAGCAAGGGTGCTGTACATGTACAGCACCCCTTATATTAGCATTTAATTGGTCACCAAACGCTGTTAACATTGTTATTCCCCTCCCAGCACCCAAAGCACACACACAAAAATTCTCTGATGAGTGATAACATCACAACCCCTTAAAGTAGAAACGGATTCAAATACAATATTATATTAATGGAAAGCTTATGACCTCAGTAATTTTTAAAAAAATATTTCAGATTTTTATGATAATCAATCAGGTCGTAACAACCAAAAAACTACCCCAAAACCATGAATTGTTCATCATTCATTTTCTCGCCCAAATGACACCAATAAATCGCCCAAAATAATGTGACGTAGGCGATTGGGAGATCGCCCCAAAACAAATAAAGCTCGTACCCACTACATGGAGTCTATGGCTTTTGCCGTATAAGTTTGTTGCATGTTTTGATTGTTTTGCATGTCTGTTCTTTGAACTAAATAAAGATAAACTAAAAAGAAAAAAGGTGTAATGTTCCTTATTACATAAAACTGACGAAAGAAATTATACAGATGAAAGAAATCAAAGAAAATCAACACAATATGTCTAAGTAATAACAGTACAGTATATTGCCGGTGATCATTCGTGCTATCGAAAACTGGCCGGCTTGATTGCAGAATACCCTACCATATTGTTAGTCTAGATATATTAGCCGTAGATATAGACTGTGATTTTTTTGTTTGCGATAATGGTGATACAGGTATTGAAGATTGTATAATGCAAGTGTTCGTATTCATTTGGTGGATGAAAAGTTGAATTCTACGCCGTTTTGTCCGTCATTGCAGCGCTGAATTTGGTGTGTTCGTCTCTAATTTGTGACAAATTTAGATGGCTTTCCTGATGATATTTCATGCAAAATTTCTGTTATATTGATAAGCACTGAGTCTTGTCCTTACCTTTGAATTGTTTCTTGTCTATTATGGTCATTTAGTAGATGAATTAGTTGAATTCTGAGCACTATTTCAGTAACACAAAAAGTCCAGCCTGTGTATAGTCCCACGCACGTATTTGTATGTACCTTGTGCCCGCTATAGTTAGTATAGCTATTATACTGTTTAGTCTGCTGTCAAAGACCCTATTAGATATTTTAATCGACAAGACTGATGTCTCGTTCTAAAAATACAAAAGAAAAAAATAATTTGTGCTTTTTTAATCAACAAGTGATGTCTCGTTCTAAAAATACAGAAGAAAAAATAGTTTTGTGCTTATAATAGTGGAATGTCTCGTGCTAAAAATACAAAAGAAAAAAATAGCTTTGTGCTTAGACTAATGTTGGTCGATGGTCATTGGTAGTTGGAGAACGTGGACTGCCACATGGACATCCTTTTAAGGCACTGGCAGTGCCCGGCAGTGCCTTAAAAGGACGTCACATTGCCTTAAAAGGATGTCCATGTGGCAGTCCACGTTCTCATCGTGCAAATCTAAAAGTCCCTATCTAATATTTGTCAGACTGTTGGTTCTAATTCTGCCCCGTGAAACCGTGGTAGGGTATTCTGTAATTGTTCTAACTGGCCTATCGATGCCATCACTATCATCGTCACTGGATTCAGACGATGAATATTGTACATCCAAGTTACTAACTGGCCTAACTTCACTCATTTGAATGGATGATAAATAATTAAAATTGATGAGAGCTGCATGTATGGCTGCTGTCGACCGTCTAGCGTGTGTGATACATACGGTGTTGTGTGAATGCGGAAGTAATTACCCCAATCGCCTACGTCATCATCGAAACCGCCCAATGTGTATGATTTCGGTTTTGTTTATGAGGGGGATGTCAAGATTCAAAGTTAAATGTCTGATTGTGGTCACATATGTGTTTTTAGGGAAAGATATGACACTTTTCACTTTCTTTAGGTTATAAGCTTTCCATTAATATAATATTGTATTTGAATCCGTTTCTACTTTAAGTTTCAGATCAATTATGCGCCCTCTCGATAAAATATGAATTTTCCGCCCCCTCAATAAAATATAAATTTTCCGTCCCCCCTTAGTTTCAGATTAATTTTGGCCCCCTAAGTTTCAGATCCATTTTGCATCCCCCTCAATAAAATATACATTTTCCGCCCCTAATTTTCAAGTCAATTTTGCGCCCCCTCAATAAAATATAAATTTTCCGCCCCCTTAGTTTCAGATTAATTTTCGCCCCCTAAGTTTTAGATCAGTTTTGCGCCCCCTCAATAAAATATATATGTTCCGCCCTAAGTTTCAGATCAATTTTGCGCGCCTCAATAGAATATAAATTTTCCTTCCCCTTAGTTTAAGATTAATTTTCGCCCCTAAGTTTCAGATCAATTTTGCGCCCCCTCAACAAAATATACATTTTTCGCCCATTAAGTTTCAAATCAATTTTGCGCCCCCTCAATAAAATATAAATGTTCCGTCCCCCCTTAGTTTCAGATTAATTTTCGCCCCCTAAGTTTCAGATCCATTTTTCATCTCCCTCAATAAAATATACATTTTCCGCCCCCTAAGTTTCAGATCAATTTTCGCCCCCAATAAAATATAAATTTTCCGCCCCTAAGATTCAGATCTATTTTTCATCCCCTCAATAAAATATACATTTTCCGCCCCTAAGTTTCAGATCAATTTTTCGCCCCTCAATAAAATATAAATTTTCCGCCCCCTAAGTTTCATATCAATTTTGCGCCCCCTCAATAAAATATAAATTTTCCGCCCCTAAGTTTCAGATCAATTTTGTGCCCCTCAATAAAATATCAATTTTCCGCCCCCTTAGTTTCAGATTTATTTTGCGCCCCCTCAAGGCCGAATATCATACAATCGGATTGGTTTATGAAATCTCTAAAACCTCTAAAATTACAATGGCGATTTCGAAACCCTTCTCCGTATTTCTCATATTTGTTCGGAACAAATGCGATCATCGCCATAATTCTTATTAATTAATATTAAGTTCTTAAGGAAATTTCGCCTAGAAAGCTATAAACATGATAAATGGGCCCGCTGATATAATGGTAATCATTGCAACTCGCAGATGCTTATTAAAATGCAATATATGTGCGTGTCGACTGCGTGCGGAACGCAATATTAGGATTTTTAAAGACCCATGCGGTAAGCTACGCATGCTCGCTGCGTGCAGCATGCTCAGACTTTCTTGCGGACGCAGGCGGCATGGGGTAATCAGTTGATTGAGTGGAGCAAGCCGGGTGCAGGCGCACGGGGATAATCTTCAGCGCTAAGCTACGCATGCTCGCTGCGTGCAGCATGCTCAGACTTTCGTGCGGACGCAGGCGGCATAGTGTAATCAGTTGATCGAGTGAAGCAAGCCGGATGCGTGCGGCATGAAAGATTAAGGCATGCAATTGGCGTACGACCCATGCCCCCGGCGTGCAGCATGCTAAGACATTTTTGACGCCACGCCTAAAAAGGGGGCACTTATCGCACCTGAAAAGGGGCACTAACCAAATATGAAATGGGGCACTTATGAGAATGAAAAAGGAAATTTTTTATAGGTGAAAAGGGGCATTTATGAGAAGGGAAAAGGGGCACTTATTAGAAAGGAAAAGGGGCACATCTGAAAATAAAAGGTGCGCTTATCCGAGTTAAAAAGGGGTAGTTATTTAAAGGAAAGGGGCACTTCTTACAAAGGAAAAACGCACTTGTCAAAGTAAAAGAGGCACCTCTGAGATTTGAATAGGGCAATTATCAGAGGTGAATGGGGGCACTTATCAAAAGTGAAAAGGGGCACTTACTAGAGATTAAAAAGGACACTTATGAGAATGGAATATGGACACTGCATTGCGAAGGAAAATGGAAACTTGTCAAAGGAAAAGGGGCACGTGTCAAAATAAAAGGGGCACTTTTACAAAGTAATAGGGGCACTAGTCAAAGTAAAGGGGCACTTTGGGGTACTTGAAAAGTGGGGGCACTTTGCCCCCTGCCCTCCCAGGAGCTCCGCTTCTGATAGTAGGTGTTAAGATTGAACCAATGATTTGCTTTAGCAGCGTTGAACTAATTTCATCATGTCCAGAAGACCTACTGTTTTTAAGAGAATAGACAATATTTAATATCTCAAGATAATCAATTGGCCTCAGGAAAAGAGAAAATTGAAACTCCTCTTGAAGATATTCTTTAAAATTCATTCCGACAGGAATTATTTTCTTCGCTTGGTCAGGGCCTATGTTAACCAAGTAACCATTAAATGCGTTAGTAATATCATCTGCAGAAGTTAACTCATTACCTTCATTGACGAATGCTTGAGCAGCTTCAGATTTAATTCGCTTATATAATATATCTTTGAGTTGAGGACATATTATCTCTGACATTTTCAAACTGTAGTATAAACTCCGCGATGACCTTATTATAGATGTTAATTTATTACGATATTTCTTGTATTTCTCAACATGCTCTTGAGAAGGTTTCTTTACTATTCTTTTGTATAAAACATTTCTTCTTTTAATGTAATAATAATAATAATAATAATAATAATAATAATAATAATAATAATATTCCGCTTTTATATAGCGCTTGATACATCGATGATGTCTCTAAGCGCTTTACATATATATTGTTACCCCGGCCATCGGATTCAAGCTTACACGCACACAATGTATGCATATTCTCCACTCCCTGGGGAGCATTCCAGCCAGGCGTCATTTAAGCGCACACTAGCTCATCTAACCACATTAACTTTCGCATCCTACCGGGTACCCATTTAACACCAGGATGGAGAGTGGCAAATGTAGATTAAAGTCTTGCAAAAGGACACTGGTGCCGCGGTGGGACTCGAACCCCGTACCTTGTGATCTGCAGTCGGGTGACTTATCCACTAGACAACAACACCTCACAACACCTTGTAGTATCCCACACGTACTCCATGAACGTTTGCCTACATTCTAGTTATTTATCTTTACAAACAGAATTATTCTATCAAAATGATGATAGAATTTCCTGTTAAATAATTCAAAAGCCATTTCAACATCACTACATTCTAATACATCTGACTAGTCCTCTGACAAGTATATTTTGGAAATGGAGAGTATGAGCATTTTTTGTCAATAGGTCAATATTAAAATCACCCATTATGCACACAGATTTATTAGATGTAAAATAGCTGCCAATAGTGATCAAGATCGTTAAGAAAAGTATCAATATCGGTGTGAGGGGGTTTATATACTATACACACAATGAAAGTTTTATCTGAGGATAAGTCAACCTCTATACACAAAAGCTCTGCACTTTGACTCCGGAAGGAAAGATCCTCCCTATGTATGAAAGAAAATTTGTCAGAGATATAAAAGGAGAACACCTCCACCACGTCCATTTGGCATGTCTTTACGAACTAATTTGTAACCTTCTATAAAATAAAAAAAAGAGTGGGTGAATTAGCATTCAACCATGTCTCAGATATACCTATTATTGAATCAGAAAAAGGTTCAAACAAAATGCAAGATTAATTTTCACCTATGCATGCAGCGCGCCGGAAAGAGCTTAACAATGGGATTATCTCAACGATGACAACCTTGGCTTTCATGGGTGACTGGCCTTCAATCAATATGTGTGGGTGTTAGCAGCAGGGTAGGCCAGCTGAACGATTCAGTTTCACTAATTTTATTCGATATTTTCCCATCACTTGAGGAAAAGTATTATCACGTGTGATAGAAGAACGTGGTAATTATGATATGGCATATACGATTGTGAAGAAACATTATGTAATACTACTTTCTTGTTTAAATTAGATGACTACAATTAGTCATAATAAGAGAAACAATCCAGGTGGGATCAAGTGGCCCGCCCTAGGGGTGGAGCCCCTCCTCGGGGTCCAGCCATCCAGCCTCCGGATGCTCTCTAGATTAGGCAATTCAGAACCTTCAAGAAAGTCGTCTTGAGCGATAGAAATTCTAATCCATCTCTTCTGGGTGGGTTCCAGGGGAAGGAGCCCCCGGTCGCTCTTGAGTTTTTAGCAATTAAGAACCTTCAAGATGGCCGTCACGAGCCATAGAAATGATAATTATCTCCTTGAAATTCACACAGCCCCTATAAAGTATTTCTAAGCTCACTGCGATCGCGTAAGCACGAGCTTTTCCGGATGAAGTCCAGGGGCCCAGTGGTAGCAGGGGCGGATCCCCCGGACGCTCTCGAGTTTTAGCCTATGGTTTTAGCAATGCAGAGCCTTCAAGATAGCCGTCCCGAGCGATAGGATCTCTAATCTATCGCTTGAAATTTGCACCCCCGTATCGGTTTTATTTGGTTGGAAATCTTTCTTTTTTTTTATCTCTTTATCTCACACTCTCTCCTAAAGACAGTTTAATAAAAAAAAGGTTGCCTTTAAAGGACTTTTATCTTTGCGGATAGGGTCCAGGGGCCCGCCGCAAGGCCCCTGGCGGGATGCAGGAGCAGAGCCTATGTCGGGGGGTCAAGGGGCTGAGCCCCCGGACGCTCTTGAATTTTAGCCATATAGGACCTTTAAGATAGCAGTCTTGAGAAATAGAAACTTTAATCTGCGCTGCCCCTTTTTTAGCTATTTCGTTGGAAATAAAATATTCTCTCTCGCACACAATCCTAGATACAATTTTATAGAACAAAGGGTTGTCTTGAAAACCATTTCTATCTTTATGGATAGGGTCCAGGGGTCCTGGGGTCTGGTAGGGGCACAACCTTCGCTGGGGTCCAGTGGGCGGAGACCCCGGAAGCACTAGAGTTTTTAGAAATTTAGCACCTTCACGATTGCCGTCACGAGCGATACTTATCGTGATTTCATTTTATTATTATCATTTTATTATTATTA
Organism: Mesocentrotus franciscanus; assembly: GCA_037976565.1. Classification (NCBI taxonomy): domain Eukaryota; kingdom Metazoa; phylum Echinodermata; class Echinoidea; order Camarodonta; family Strongylocentrotidae; genus Mesocentrotus; species Mesocentrotus franciscanus. The sequence goes on along the minus strand of CP137679.1, from coordinate 4,680,818 downwards.
TCATTGTTATTTTTATTGTTATCATTATCACTTTAATCATTATAAGCATTATCATTATTTTATCATCATTATTATTATCTTTAAAATCCTTAAGTTGGCCACGCATTGAGATGTTCACAATCACATTGTTTTTCGATCACCATGTTTTCGATTGGCCATGTTTTCAACTTTTTCCCGTCAAAATTGTATTCCCATGTACTTAAAGACATTGCATGTTACATGTATTATAATGTAGCATTGAAGAAAAATGTTATTGTTGCCAATTTGAAGAACAACATGTGATCAATTTAGTCTTTAAAATACCCCCACCCTGACAGGGTTAAAAGTGAGTTAGCTAGTCATGAAATACATTCGAGGATGGGTTAGCCAATAATAATTGTAGCCTTTCCTAAACTAAGCTATAACGTATGAAACCGGAGGGGGTAGATATTAAGGAATTGGTGATAGGTTGACCCTCGACCCCCCATTCTCCGGATTCATGGTTAAAGGTATCGTTTGAACGAAAGCGACGTGAACAGCACCACTCTTGTGGAACTGAATATATTTGCTCAATTGAAGTGGTTAACCGTTTCATAATTAGGCATGATTATCGTAAAGCCCCTATCAGGAATTTGCAAGCCTTCAACAATCTAAAAACCATATGTACAGCAGCAATATCAGTTTTTTGAAACATGGACCCTATGGCCCATGACTGAAGTATGTGGACAATTTCAGATCTAAAGACTTCCCTCTATGAGTGTAAATTGAAGCCCTCGTTTCGTAAACAACAAATGGGGTCAATGGCAACTGAATGCCGCTGCCAGTTGAACATTTTGTAAAGAAAATGTCTTTACTTTTAAATTAAATTGTGAGGTTCCTCATTTTGTTGTATGTGAGTATGGTAGAACACAATAGTAGAAATGTCTCCTGAAAGGTATTGCTCTTATAACGCCATTATATTCGAAATATGACAAGAATTTGCTTGAAAAGTGCATGTGACCTTCAGCAAGATTGAAAACCTCAAAGTAAACATGAGAATATGCTTCCAGACAGTTCTTCACGATCATCGTTCGTTTGACCAGAACTCAACTGTCATTCTATAAATCGAGCAAGAATTTATAATTTATTAGTATCACTCTTACCTCGAGGATTTGAAACTATTTTTTATTATTGATCCATTTCTAACTCCCTTGACCCCACTACAACGACCACTGGCAATTGTGACTTCTGACTCCTTTCAGTAACTGGCACACTGGACATCACTTTGTCCAGGTGCCAGTTTCAAACAACAACAACACCAACAAAACGTGTCGAGCAGTGATCCCATATGTCAAACCATGGATGGTCAAACACTCATAACTTTCTTTTATTAGTCCACTTTCTTTCAAACTCTCATTAATATGTTTCTTTTATTTTCTGCTTTCATACAACTCACTAAACCTGTTTACTACTTGCTTGTTTAATTTTCGTACAAACGTTTCTCTTGACAACTAACAAACAGAATACAATAGGCTTGCCCGATATAGCAACAAAGTGGTTACGGGGTAAGGAGAGAAACGTGCATACACTGAAATACGTTAGTAACAAGATTTATTTGTTCCCAAGGTTTGATTACCCTTTAAGTATGTTCACATTGTGAAGAATGAAAGCAATTCCAATTCCAATTCACCAGAGGCAGTATAGTTACTAATTTGGCATGATATACTGAACTTCCAGATCTCTTGCTGATATCATTCTTCCCTATATCCTATAGACATAACGTATTCATGTCTTTGATTTTGGGGACTTCAACCAAATTGTTGTCTTTCAATTCGATTCAAATTACTAAAAAAAAATCTTCCATTTGCGGCTATTTCATTTTTGGCTTTTGTAATGTTTATGTCCTTGAGCAAGGCATTTTAGTTACATTGCTCCTCTCCACCCAGGTGTTAATCGGGTATCCATCAGGATACGAACGTTGCACACGTAAAAATGCGACTAGCTGGAACGCTCCCCAGGAAGTGGAGAATGTGTACTATAATGTGCAGAATAGAACATGTAGTAATTGAATCCAATAAAACTGTGAGCGCTTTGGTCAGTTAATGGTCAAGCGCCATATAAGAAATTAACCGATATCATAATTATTTCTACAGGTGTGTATTATTATTATTATTATTATTGTTATTATTATTATTATTGTTATTATTATTATTTTTATTACAACCAATAATAATCATTTTGTGGGGTGTGGGCAAATGTATGTACGCGACGTATGTACGTAACAGGCGCCATCCTTCTCTGCTTGCTGTTGCTCTTGTTGCCTCGGACAGCTTTTCCCCTGTCCATTATGTCGATGTCTTTCAACCAGGAAATAGCAAGTCTGCCTCTTCTTCGCCTGGCTTCCTCTGTTCCTGTTATAAGTGATTAATATTACTATTATCGATGTTGTGCATTAACCTTGACCCCTTTAATGCGTACGTTTGTCGGTGATTGGCAGCCCAGCGCAGGTAAAGGGGAAGTATTTATTTTCTTTTTTTAGACATTTTTAATATACAAGAGAGAGAGAGAGAGAAAAAAAAAAAAAAAAAGACAAAATCACGATAAGAACTTACATGTTGGTCATGTGATTTAATTATTGAGTGCTGTGTTTTAACGACACAATATTGGTGAGTGCATGATCAAAAGTTACAGTTATTACGGTGTTATTGAATAGCGGCTGTGCGCTCATCCCTGTGCTCATTGTGCTAGCTACCACGGCTTATTTAATAATTTGAATGAAGGCAAAATAAAGCTGCCTCACCAGTAAGACATGTCTGGTGATGATATTTTACGCCCGAGGCCTTTAAAGAAGGGAGAAAAATGCATTCTTTAAAGCCAGCTAAGAATAATGCTTTGGAATACATGTATAGCAGAAAGAGGCTCACGGGCACAATACATTTCAACGGATATTGTGTCGGAGCGAAAGAGCGTGGACAAATAATAGGGAATCATATTTTGGCAATGCAACCGCGAAAACAAAATGATATTGTTCAATGCCAAACCCTAAGGGCATATTTGTTGTGTTGGTCTGGAGATGATGAAAGAAGACAAGCTGAAGGAGTGACATAAACGGCATTATGATAGCTGATATTAGACACCTTCAATACATATATGGTAATGTACTTATTTATCAACATGTAATATGGAAACCGTGCAATCTGAAGTATTAATACTGCTATTGAAACTATTGTCAACTACACTTCCTTTGTACATCCCCTTACTATTTTAGCAACAGAGAACATCATATTCACTCCTTCTCATTCCCAAATCCTAAAAACAGGCTGGCTAATTACTAACAGGCTACTCCTAAGACTACTTCTACTTATAATGCTGCTGCTGCTGCTACTACTACTACTACTACTACTACTACTACTACTACTACTACTACTGCTAGTCTAAATCTACTACTAGTCTACTACTCCTTCTATCATTATCATTATCATTATTATTATCAATATTTTTATTATTATCGTTTTTATTATTTTCATTCTTCTCCTTCTTCTTCTTCTTCTTCTTCTTCTTCTTCTTCTTCTTCTTCTTCTTCTTCTTCTTCTAATTACTACCACTACTACTGTTACTACTGGTACTATTTTTATTACTACTGCTACTGCTACTTCAAACCGACAAAAAATTGGCCATTTGCTGGAAATCTTTTCTTTTCCTTCTTATTTTTTTTTTCGGGGTTCTGTAATCGGTCTGGTGTCAGTCTCGTTTATGTGACTGGGGTATAATTAACCTTAAAGATGCGTTCTATCTTTTGATGAAGCAGGTTAGATTTACTTCAAACGCCTGACTGTCTCTTTGAATAACTTATTGACCTTATCTGTTTACGCGTTGATTAATGATTAATGACGATATTTGTATTTGCCTTCGACATGGTTCACTGCTTCTGCTCAATGTGGAAGTGACCTGTACCTTGGGTTACCTTTCCGCACACATTCACCCTTTGGGCCAAACCGCTATATAGAATGATACAAACATGTATTTTATCCCGAGAGATACAAGCTCATTCACATCAAGTTGTTTCGACTGACAGAAGAAGAGGCAGATATGACATCAACGTCAGTCACGATATGTCTTGTTCAGATGTTCAGTAGCACTCGCAGAATTAGTAGAAGTTGTAGCAGTATTTGCATTAGTAGTAGTAGTAGTAGGAGTAGTATAGTAGTAGTAGTAGTAGTAGTAGTAGTAGTAGTAGTAGTAGTAGTAGTAGTAGTAGTAGTAGTGCTACACTGCTAGTAGTAGTAGTATACGTAGTAGTAATAGAACTAGCGCTAGTAGTAATACTAGTAGTATAAATAGCAATAGTGTATTAGTCGTAGTAGTATAGCTGTAGTGGCGGCGGTGGTGGCAGTGGTAGTAGTACCAATAGTAGGAGTAGTAGTAGTAGTAGTAGTAGTAGTAGTAGTAGTAGTAGTAGTAGTACTAGTACTATATAGTAGTAGTAGTATAGTATGAGGAGGTGGAGGAGAGTACCCGTCGTCGTCGTCGCAGTAGTAGTAGTAGTAGTAGCAGCAGTAGTAGAAGTAGTAGTAGTAGTAGTAGTAGTAGTAGTAGTAGTAGTAGTAGTAGGAGTAGTAGGAGTATGTCTATAACAGTAGTAGCAATATATTTGTCAAAGAAGAGGCTGCATACGTGCATGAAAGCAAGAACTTAGGGGTAAAGGGGAAAAGTACAATTTCAATAAGTTTATTTTGGTGTGTGTATATGTTATATCTTGGTGTATGTATGTTTGTTGGTTGTTGTTCTTTTAATCCTAGTAACAAGGTTAACGCACCTCTGCATAGACATTACCAATTTCAAGTCTCTTAAAGTACTTTACGTTGATCATAATCCATACTTGTGGAACGTTTCTCCTTTTGTAATCGTATTTTGATTACTTGTATGCTTAAAGGATTTTCAACTATTCATTTGTAACCTGTATTAATTCTACCTGTTTAATTACTTGTATTTTGATGTAGTAATACAAACTTGTGGATGTAATTTCAATAACTTGATTTGATTTAGTTGGCTCAGTCGGTAAAGTGTCTGCCTGTCGAACAAAAGATCATGGGTTGGAATCCGACTTAAACGGATGACTGAAGCCTGTATTGTGCATTAACGTGCCCCTCACCCGTTCATAGATGCAGGCTATGTTACAGTAGAAACACTCTTTCCCTCTGATAGGACGTTAAATGGGGGCCCGTGTAGAGGAGACTCACCACCTTTGCACGCTGCACTATGAGTTTAAGAGCAGGGGGATACCCCGCCTTAGTGGTCCACCTACCACTCCACCCCCCCCCCCAATCAGTAATGCCGGGAGGAGACACCCGAGGGTTACAGTGACTCAGTTAGCCTTTCGCCTCCCAGGTACAAAACAAAAATACTTTATATTATAATGATATTTGTCATGTTTGTATAAGAGACTGAATCGACTGACATTTGCTGAAAGCGACAATCTTTCTGACGTCGAATGACCTTGAACATTTTCGATCAGACAATCCTTTCGTTATATGTTATATTGTATCTACAGGTATGTTCTAGCCCACGTACTGGTACCATACCCTAGCAATTCTATCACAAAAACCTTCCCGGGAGCACGTATGGTTTTCGATCAACAGCAATTCCTTTGATTACTTATTTTGCTGCCTCCGCATTCAGAAAGGACCTTATTGTTTGTTCCTTAAGTTCAAATATTTCACCCTTTTTATTCAATTTACACGAACCACAAAATATTTGACCTCTATGAATAATATTCAATTCCACTCTCTCAATCAAACATCCAATCCCTCAACCCTTCCCTACGAAGAAGATTAGATAGGATCTTAACAATAGCTTTACGCCAAATTGCCTTGACTCAATGGGAAAAATTCTGTATTTAATAAATGTCGACCGCGGCTGTTGATGGAGCTTTTGCAAATATCTAGTTGAGCTATGATCGGTGTAATATTTAGTCGTGACCGAGATTCGACCAATCACAGACCGTTGCGCTGAACGGATAGGGAGAAGCCAGAAGAGGGTGCGGCAGAAGGGCAGAAATACAGGTCTGACTCGATACTGTACGCCGTGGACTGCGCTTCATTTGGTGATTAATTGGAAGCCAAGTATAATTGCCTGTTTTTTCTGGTACTTTCCTCTGAACTGTGGAGAAGGCATTAAAATGCAGCATTTAACGGTTGCTCTTACATTTGTGGCCTGTCTGTTGGGCGGAGTTTCAGCCCAACTTGATGGTAAGTGTAAATTTAAACATCGCTTATCTTCCTAACATATCATCATTTCCCTTTTCTTTAATAGCGGGAGATGAGAGAAGGTTCTGGTAAATTGTAGGTGACCATAGATCATCAAGGCTGCTGTGTCCGACCGTTGGGGTGGGAAGGGGGAGGGGACACACAATGTTGAAAATCTGACAAATACAAAACGAAAAAGACTATGATGTCAAATGTGTGTATAAACAAATAGAAGTAATGACAACAGACTGTAGTAGATTTTATGCAGTTAGGCTTGAAGCACAAGTCATCCATTCAATTGACTCTCGATAAAAGGGTTTAGGGTTCTAAACCCTTTTAACCGTGTATATACTTGGTCGTGATTATCGGCCGGCAGTTGTCTCTCTCGACCCAGGAGTTAAATGGATGTCACACATATTATGTCATAATGTAATAACTTGTTGAGCTTTACAAAAACGAATGATGATGATGATGATGATGATGATGATAATGATGATAGTGATGATGAATGATGATGAATGATGATGATTACTACAATAGGACTATCATAATTTTAGTAGTAGTAGAAGAGGTGTGGTGGTGATTGTGCATTATTCATGTTAGTACAGTTCGTGCAATAAAAAATAAACGCGATTTGCATAAAATGTTTTTTAAAGTATTTATAAATTGTTCTGTAAAGAGAAAATAATTCCAAATGATTTGATATTAATGTTCAAAGCTTAACGTTCGAACACATATTGAGCCACTCTTCGTCTTAAAAAAAAACTAATTCACCAACGTATTTGAAGGAGGGGAAAGGGGGCAATTTACCCTCCTGACAGACTTCCGAACATGCCAAAAATAGAAAAAGCAACGTTTTTAGGTAATCATTTGTTAGGATGTGACTCTTTCCATCCATCATATTCAGATTCCCTTCCCATTTCCTTCTTAAAAGCACGGAAAGAATTCTATATGGGGGATATATACCCCCTACCCACCTGCGTAACGCAAATCATAGCCCTTGAAAAAGTAGTTTCATTGAATGTTCAGATATTTTGCCCGTCCTGAGCAGGGTTGGCTATTTCCGCGGGAAATACCTGTATTTCTCGCCCAGGTGGAAAATACAGGGAAAGGCTCATACGTGTACAATTGAAACTGTATAATGTGAAAATGAAACACAGCGATTCTGATTATATTCCATCTATTACTTTTAGACTTAAATGTTTCGTACTTGTTTATGTTTAATAAGTATATGGGTTTCCTAGAGCTTAGATTGTTTGTTTGGATATTCAAGCGCGAAGCCAGGATTTTATTTTAGGGGGGCGGTAGTGAGCACGCAAAGCGTGCGAAACACTTACAGAGCGCGCGAAGCGCGCTCCTAGGGGTGGAGGGGAGCGCGGAAGCTTTGACGTTTCATTAAATTATTAGAGAAAGAAGCCGATTCGTTGTACCGTTCTCGACTCTTAATCCTTGTCTAAATTCTGTTTTCCCCCTCCCTTTGCGAAGCGCGAAAGCTTTGACGTTTCATTAAATTATTAGAGAAAGAAGCCGATTCGTTGTACCGTTCTCGACTCTTAATCCTTGTCTGAATTCAGTTTCCCCTCCCGCGCGAAGCGCGAAGCTTTGACGTTTCATTAAATTATTAGAGAAAGAAGCCGATTCGTTGTACCGTTCTCGGCTCTTAATCCTTGTCTGAATTCAGTTTCCCCCCTCCCGCGCGAAGCACGGAAGCTTTGACGTTTCATTAAATTATTAGAGAAAGAAGACGATTCGTTGTACCGTTCTCGACCCTTAATCCTTGTCTGAATTCAGCCCCCCCTCCGCGAAGCGCGGGAGCTTTGACGTTTCATTAAATTATTAGAGAAAGAAGACGATTCGTTGTACCGTTCTCGACCCTTAATCCTTGTCTGAATTCAGTTTCCCCCCCCCCTCTCCGCGAAGCGCGGGAGCTTTGACGTTTCATTAAATTATTAGAGAAAGAAGACGATTCGTTGTACCGTTCTCGACCCTTAATCCTTGTCTGAATTCAGCCCCTCTTCCGCGAAGCGCGGAAGCTTTTACGTTTCATTAAATTATTAGAGAAGATGACGATTCGTTGTACCGCGTCCTTTTTCTTCCTACGTCCTCTTCCTTTTTTCTTTTCTCTTTCTTTTTTTTGGGGCCGGCGTTTGGGGGCGACCGCCCCACCGCCCCCTGGCTACGCACCTCAGGATATTTTATTCATATTTTAAAGACAGAGATTCAAGACATGCTGGATCCCCTTCTCCTATTGCTTACCCATGTGCTGTCAATCTCATGACAGTACATGAGTGAAAACCCATATAATACAAAATAGATGTTAATTTGAAGTATTCTGAATCAGCTGACATTTGGAAATGAATTCTAGTACAAAATGTGAATGGTCAGGCTCATTTCACAATATTGGAAAAAACAGGTGACCATACTTGTATGACCCATTTGATCAGGCAATGATTGATGAATTCTTTAAACTGTACTGCATGTAACTGTACCTATAAAACAAAACAATTGTCATAGACATTGGCAATGTGCAAAAAGTATTTTTGATGTCTTCTATTTTGTGGAATCTTACATCTTAAGATGCAGACAATCGTGATAACAGACAATTTATGTACTTAAACATAGTAATGTTTAGTTCAAATGTATAGGACTTGAATATTTTTAGGGTTTGTAAACTATAAAGTTTTATTATAAGAATTCAAGTACAGTCACACATGTGTTGGATGGTATTGCATGGCTTGAATTGAAAAATTAAAAAAATTCCCCTGCCCTATTCAAATGTTGTACTTGCCAGTAAAACCAAAACCATGGCGTGTCCGTTCATCATTTCAAGTAGTTGTATGACCCCCTATCTTAAATTAAATCACCCTTTTCATTGCGTTTTTGGTGTTTATTAGTGATTCTTGCTCAATAATCTGAACATCCTAAGGTTTTTCATAATTGAAAATATTATTTTGGAATATTGCCCAGTATTTCCCGTGTTTCCGTTTTTTCCAAATTTGCTAGGCGGTATTTACCGGCCAAACCCTGCTCCTGAGATCAAGGCCTGGATACGCCACTGAACAAATTACTATAAATGAGTCAATGACAACATCCAGTGAGAATGCACGAATTATTGTGTGGTATTCTGCTCTTTCAAACGAAACCACTGGAGAGAAAAATATTCATTAGAATTGGAAAATAATCGTCTGCAGTTAAAATCAAATCAATCAGACCATTAAAAGTATTCAGAGGATGACAATGAAGAGCAACCAACTGATCGTTCCAGTTAAGCAAAGAAGAACCAACCAAAATGGAAGACAGAGAAAGAAACCATTTGGCGGAAACAAGTGGAATGTATG
>CP137679.1:4628739-4670777 GCA_037976565.1 Mesocentrotus franciscanus | reverse complement strand
CATATAATACAAAATAGATGTTAATTTGAAGTATTCTGAATCAGCTGACATTTGGAAATGAATTTTAGTGAAGTACAAAATGTGAATGGTCAGGCTCCTTTCACAATATTGGAAAACACAGGTGACCATACTTGTATGACCCATTTGATCAGGCAATGATTGATGAATTCTTTAAACTGTACTGCATGTAACTGTACCTATAAAACAAAACAATTGTCATAGACATTGGCAATGTGCAAAAAGTATTTTTGATGTCTTCTATTTTGTGGAATCTTACAATCCTACAAGTTAAGATGCAGACAATCGTGATAACAGACAATTTATGTACTTAAACATAGTAATGTTTAGTTCAAATGTATAGGACTTGAATATTTTTAGGGTTTGTAAACTATAAAGTTTTATTATAAGAATTCAAGTACAGTCACACATGTGTTGGATGGTATTGCATGGCTTGAATTGAAAAATTAAAAAAAATTCCCTGCCCTATTCAAATGTTGTACTTGCCAGAAAACCATGGCGTGTCCGTTCATCATTTCAAGTAGTTGTATGACCCCCTATCTTAAATTAAATCACCCTTTTCATTGCGTTTTTGGTGTTTATTAGTGATTCTTGCTCAATAATCTGAACATCCTAAGGTTTTTCATAATTGAAAATATTATTTTTGGAATATTGCCCAGTATTTCCCGGTGTTTCCCGTTTTTTCCAAATTTGCTAGGCGGTATTTACCGGCCAAACCCTGCTCCTGAGATCAAGGCCTGATACGCCACTGAACAAATTACTATAAATGAGTCAATGAGAACATCCAGTGAGAATGCACGAATTATTGTGTGGTATTCTGCTCTTTCAAACGAAACCACTGGAGAGAAAAATATTCATTAGAATTGGAAAATAATCGTCAGCAATTAAAATCAAATCAATCAGACCATAAAAAGTATTCAGAGGATGACAATGAAGAGCAACCAACTGATCGTTCCAGTTAAGCAAAGAAGAACCAACCAAAATGGAAGACAGAGAAAGAAACCATTTGGCGGAAACAAGTGGAATGTATGATCACGAATGAGAATTCTCAAACAATAAGCCTATCCACGTCTAAATTAATGAAATATCATGGTCGCTTTAAACAAAGCAGGAAGGCACACTTTTAGAAAAAAAGGGTTCTTGAAATCGCGCGGTGGAACCTTTAAGGGGGATTTGAACCCTCAACCCTTGGATTGAAAGTCAAGTGAATGAACTACTATACCATGACACCATAAACAAATGCAAAATGATTCTTCGTTTGATAATGCTATTTTTAAAAACCCCAATTTGGGGGAAAATGTTATTTAATATCCCCGGCTTATTTTCTATTGTTGCTCTGAAAAACCTTCTTGTGGTTCTAAATTTGCAACAATTTTCCAAGATAATTTCTGCACGTAAGAATGGCTTTGACACAAAGCAGACTTAGAATTGTGTTAGTAAAACAAAATGAAGACTTATTTTGCAAATTATGATAATGTGACCACAGTGGTTGTTAGTAAATCCAGAGATTGTAAGATAGCACTACAAACATAATCGGACACCGGCACGTTCAAATATTGGTACATAACTACGAGTTCAAGATGAATTCAGTATGTCATATTTTTGTCAATATATTTGAATGAATAGGCTGGACTTGCTGGCGTTGTCCACACAAAGGTGTGAATAGTTATGAATAGATTACTGAAAATATAGCATTATTTTCTTCAGTGAAAAATACAAAAGCGAGGACACAAACGGTATGCAAACGGTATACAACCTCCCCTGGCCTTTGGCCCAAGTGTTTAGTGATTAGCTTAGTGATTATTTAGCTTTCAAATTACATTTATATATTCTTTTTTTTTTCTCGATTCACTACATTACTCCTAAATACTTCATTGTGTTCACGGTTCATTAATTTCTAATCCTAATAGGACTTTGTTGGCAGCAGGTACTGTGACCTGCCAATGGCACAGCAACTTGGTCGAACGATCCTTTCATAATTGAGGCTTGAATAATCCAAGCGACACAGCCTCCTGTTGGGGCCTACATGCTTCAGAGGGCAATCCAACCTTTGTGATGAGGTCATTAGTGTGAAATCATAGTAATGGTATATCTTTAACCATTGCGGAATCATCATATTGATCAAAATTATGCTCAATCTGGATGAATGAATGAAAATTGCATGCACTGCACACGCACACACATACACATATGTGGCTCGACTGTTTCTTCCATCTAATAAACACTTCAGTTTTTGTATGTCATATTTTGAATGCGTACGAAGGCATTTGAAATTGAGGAGCAATCCTTTTCAGGGGAGGTTTCTAATATGACTTTCTTTCAAACTGACATTACAAAAAAGGGAAAGCTCACAATTTTGTTTTTAATCTTTACCACAATTCATCATCGACGTGGTCTTCGAGTCATAGCTGACCGTTTGTGACCCTGTTGATGATGGTTCTCCAGAGTGTTCTGTCTTGAGCTATACGATGGCCTGATATAGAGACGAATGATAGACGTGTTAACTATCTAATTTCATCGGTCCATCTAAGCTTCTGTGTTTCTCGTCTCCTTTGGTTCAGTATACCCTTGTTTAATGATCATTTCAATAATATCATCACTTTATCTACAAAATGATACCAAAGGAACAGAATTCTTCCTTCTCTTTAACCTTCTTCTCGTGATCTGATAAATTGTCTCTGACTTCTTTTTATGACAGGATGCGATATAAATCCGTGTGTGAGGGGGACGTGTGAAGCTTCGTCTGACCAATATATCTGTCAGTGTCCAGAAGCGAGTGGGCCACTTTATAACGGCGTTAACTGTAACACACTAGCAGTTGGATGTAAGTACCCAGTGGTCAAAACCGAGTCTAACTTCCTTGACTTCCCATAGTAACGCGTAAATACATGTTTCAATGGGATGTCCAAGAAGTTAGACTTATGACGGTTTCGAGAAACGGCCCCCAGCCTTTGTACTACTGTACTGCACATGAGCAGAACAAACACGATTAGTGCCAAATTTTACAACCCACAGATATGAATACTTAATTCATGATCACGAAAATCATATACAAATTCTTAATCTGCGCACAAAGGGTGCATTCTATCATACCGAAAAGGAAATATTCTTTTTCAAAAGGAAACAAAAGCTATTTATGAAGAATTTCTATTACTTTCGGTTACTATTACTGTACCTTTCACTGTTTAACTTTTCTATTGACCACATTTAACTGTTTAGCTCCTTGACTTTTGATTTAAAGCCCTACGGATATACCAAATGCATGCGTAAACTTAGCAAAAATATATATATTTCTTTTCCATATTTTTCCCTCCACGGGGATTTTATTGATTTTCATTTGAAACAAATTAACAAATATATATTCAAGGAAATTTACATTTATAACATAAATAAAATTGGCTTCTCAAGATACAAGTATTGTTGAACTGTTGAGTTAACAGTTAGCAAAAATATATGTATCTACTTTGATTAATCAAAGATAAAATGTATTTTTTCAATCATTCAGTTGACTGGAGATCTATAGAATTCATGATGAAGGTGATTTATCAAATGACAAGGATCCTCGTAACCATTTTATAGAACAAATAATACACATATATTCGGGTGTTAGTATAATACTGGTACATTCGAAACAGTCAAAAATCCCCTCCCTGCCATCGCCTCGGGTGTCGAACTGTTCCAGATAACTTTACTAACGCCCTCACGGGGTTAATTATTTCATACTATTTTATCATCGATGTAGTAATAAAAACATTTTCCCTATCATTCTACAGCTGTTTGTCCCGGTGGCCACATCTACCAGTCAAACGAAATACGGTCATATCCAGACCTTCCCCATAGGGAAAACTGTTTTTACCTCATCGCTATCCCCAACGCTGCTTACATCGACATCGAATTCCTCAGTTTCGACGTCGAAACGGCCAGGACGAGGTGGTTATCGGTTCTGGTCCGACGGTTGATGAAAACAGGGCAAACGTCGACGACATCTTGATCTTCGACAATAGCTATGCGCCGCTCAACAACCCTGAATTTCCCAATGGCACCATAAACATCCCCGGGTCACGGGCATGGATAAGTGTCGTCACTGACAAAAATGTTATGAGCCCTGGTTACTCGTTCAGAGTTTTGGCAGGTTAGTTGGTCTTTTTTTCTTCTTCCAATCAGTCCTGAGTTGTTTTGAGTATTTGGGGATTACTCGTGTATTATTGTAAGCGGATATGGGCCCTGTTTTATAAAACGTTTTGTCAATAGAAAGTGTCATATTTCAATATAAGATTTTCTCACAGCCAATCAATAACAATGATTTTAGTAGCTTATAACAATATTATACATTTTTGTTATATATCAGGTTTTATGAAACGGGGCTTCCAGGCTGCTAAGCAAATGGAATTAAATTAACTATTGATGGACCAGAATATAAAGTTCTCTTTTCAAGCAGGCCATCACAATACACTTGACACAAATACAAGTCAAAGAATGGGACATAATCGATTTGCGTATAGTTCTTCCTTTTCACCATCATCATAATCATTATAACTCCTTCTTCTTGACCTTCTTCTTCTCTTCCACCTCATCATCCTTCCTCTTCCTCTCCTTCTACTTCTTCTTCATCTCCTCCTCTCTTATATTTCTTCATCCGCTTCTCTTTCCCCTACTACTACTACTTCTATTACTACTACTACTTATACTTTGACTACTAACTACTACTACTACTACTACTACTACTACTACTCCTACTATTACTACTTCTACTACTACTACGTCTACTACTACTACTACTACTACTACTACTACTACTACTACTACTACTACTACTTATACTTTGACTACTAACTACTACTACAACTACTACTACTACTACTACTACTACTACTACTACTACTACTGCTGCTGCTGCTGCTACTGCTGCTACTGCTACTACTATTACTACTACTACTACTACTACTACTACTACTACGTACTACTATTACTACTACTACTACTACTTCCAATTCTACTATTACTACTACTATTCTACTACTACTATTCTACTACTACTACTGCTAATACTCCTGCTACTACTGCTGATATGGCTGCAATTATCTCCATTTTTTCCATAGAAAACTTGGATTGCGTGTTGGAACCTTGTCTTAATGGTGGTACTTGTATTGACTTGATGAACAACTTTGAATGCACTTGCCCTGCCGGATTTACTGGCAATGTTTGTCAAATTGGTATGTACCGCTAACACAACACCTTAGTGTTTATTGACACGATAGCAAACCCTTTCCAACAATCCTCTAAATACCTCAGTCACATTAATGAGACCTAAACGAGACCGAGTATAAACCGAACAGAAGTTTTCATTACCCCTATGCCTACAGTCCGGTCGATTTCTTCCCTCTTTGTTGGTGTGACTGACGTATTGGGAATTTCAATAGCCTTGTCCAGTACACATTGAATTGTGACGCAGTAATTCCATGAATAATTCTATGGGATACACAACAAGGTACTGAGATTGCCTCTCAAAATTGTATCTCAAAAACCTTTGCAAGCGTGTTTAGTTCTTCCTTTTCCTTAAAGCCTGTCTGCACCAGTTTGGGAAGGAGGGTTTAGACCTCCCTGCTGGTCACTGGCAGGTGGTTATCTCATCAAATCAGCTCGCCCTTAACATAAGAAAAAGGGGACCATGGGGATCAACGGTCATCACTTAGGCATTGTTGGCTATATAGAGGTCGTAAGTAGCTACAAGTAGTGCAGAGAGGCTTTAACAGTCTTACTCGTACATACCTAACCAGTGAGGACCAACTTCGACTTTCCACTACCGCCCAAAATAGCGTACTTGCACTATTGGCCAACATGGGGGAGGGAGCAATACACATAAAGTGTCACCACATATTGTGGAAATAAGGAAAATTTAATTTTCTGTCTAGATCATTCAAATGAGTCTCACCTTGCTCTTTCAATTAATCTCTGATCTGTAAAACGTTTATATAATCTATATAAAAAACTAGCCAAATATAATGGAATTACGCTATGTCTGGCGGTAGTACAAAGTCGATATTGGTCCTTACTGCCAACTCACCGATTCAAATGCAAAATTAAACAATTTAAAGCAGCCGTTACCTTATCTCAATATACTTAATTACATTTGAATACTTCTGTTATTATTACCATAGAAAGGATGGATGCTAGCATTCTGACCTAGTGCTAGTCTTGGCCTCATGTACATAGAACGCACATTCTCTATTGAAAGTCATAGTATTTTCGTTACAAAGGGAATGGGTAAGGTGATTAAAACTACATGTATAGGTCACAGACTTTCCAATTTGCGATGGCCGATTACACCTTTTAAATTCGATAACCAAGTTATTCGTGATCGGATTTTTATCAATCTTTCACTAATCCGTATCTCTTATTTTCTACTCGTAACAAACCAACTTACTATCAGGTGCGACTTACCGTTTTAAACTTCGTTTATTTTCTATTTTCAATTGATCTATTTTTCTTTCTCAATAGTTATTCATGATCTCGTATCTCACCCACAGAGCTTGATTTCTGCAGCAGCAACCCGTGTTTGAACGGAGGCACCTGTACAGCAGACAACTTCGGGTACACGTGTGACTGTGTCGCCGGATGGACTGATGTGAACTGCCAATTTAGTAGGTCCCTCTTGTCCGTCGGTGCCCAGGCCTTTCCTGCGGCAACAATTGCTCTGGGGTTTTCTTCTTTTTGTTTCGTCACAACTATATACTCTACAAACTAAAATGTCAAATCACCATTTAAAATGGCCGAGAAGTGACCACCTTTTTTAAAATGTCAAATTAACACTTTTAACGTGCTGGGTTTAATATTTAATAGTGATGGATCCAGAATGTTCCAAGTGTTAATCTTCCATTTCAGAAAAGTGGTCACTCCGCGGCCTTTTTAAATGGAGATTTAACAATTGAGTTTATAGAGTGATATTGTCAGAGGCTTACGCGACATAGTAACAACTGATTTATATATATATATATATATATATAACGTGAATTCCTTCCATACAGGTGTCATTGTGCTTACCAGATTTATGGGTTTGGTAGTGTTTGGGAGAGAAACATGCATACGTTGAATCCATTGGTAAACTAGTTTAGTCTGTTTTATTTTAACATGTTTTATTTTAACATGGTTAATGTAACGGTTAAGGCTTAGTATCGTGGTTAAATAACTCATTATAACCATTGTCTCATCATTTATCAATAAAGTCAGTCTGTTTAACTCCCGATCCTTGTTGAATTTGATATGATTAATTTAAAACTTGTTTTCAGATATCAACGAGTGTCTTAGTACGCCCTGCCTTAATGGAGCCACTTGTATTGACGGTATTAACCAATGGTCGTGTCAGTGTGCAGCACAATATTCCGGAGACATTTGCCAGATCTGTAAGTATTTAAACTTGTAAATGATGAGGCTCATGTAGAGAGTAACATTAGCAAGTCTGATTCATATTCAGGAAAATAGAAACAGAAAAGCAGTACCATATTTAAGGAGAAAAGCAATTCATAGTAAAGAAAGAAAGAGAAGAAGAACAAAAAAAAGGAGGTGAAGAAGAAAAAGAAGAAGAAGAGGAAGAAGAATGACAACAGTGAAGGACATAAAAAAAGATAATGGCAGGACAGTGTATAACATGAAGAGTCTACATGACCACTTGTGCGCTGCAGCATGACATCGGTGTTAATTCATACTGGCTTGATATTGAAATGGGCAAGATATTTGTGAAAATAGTGGCAACAATGGTGAGTTATCCCCATGTACCCATGTTCGCGCCGCCCGAGAAGACCGTCAACCCGCGAGACCGACATTTACAAAGGTTCACGAGACGACAACCTACGAGGCCGACAATGTCCAGGAGTAGTTGTCCTCGAAGTAGTTGTCCGGGAGGTAGTGTCCGGAGTGAGGGTTTTGGTTCGGTTGTTTTTATTGTAGACCTTTTTTCAATTTCATGTTTGCATGAGGGCTTTTTGTCTTTTCGTTTTAGCCCTGAACCCATGTGGAAGTTCGCCATGTTATAACGGAGCAACGTGTGTCAACACTGGGTTGGATTACGTTTGTGAATGCGCCCCAGGTTTCGCTGGAGATAATTGTGAATTTGGTACGTACAAGAATAGACCAGTTCGTAATTAGCTTTGGTACATAATAATGACCCCCAAAAAAAAAAAAAAAAAAATATATATATATATATATATATATATATATCAACAGGTCTTTTAAAAATGGAGACGTCTCACTTTGTGTATTTTAGAATAAGAAGTATAACCATTGCCAAAGTCCTCGAGATGCTTCATGAATACCCTTTGTTTGCCCCCTTGAGAAGAAGAATTCAACCTGCGTATCAGAGAATGTGCCGTCGGTGAATAAATGAATAATGATTTCATATAGCTTTCATGAGTACGAACCATTATTCGTCTTGATGGGTTTTAAAACTTTGGTACAAATGGCCTTTATCTGCCCATGCGCAGATTGCATCCACGAACTAATATGTGATTGTTGGTTGATAAAATATAACACTGTCGTCGCAAACGCTTTTCATAATTTTATGTTTGATATAATATGAACTGTTTTATCATTCGATGCTACAATTTAAGCTCAGCAAACCATTTTCATTTCTTTTCTTTTCTGTGTTTCATCGACTCCAACCATTTCAATCATGTAATGTTTATAGCTAGTTTTGAACACATGTATCTTGCATAAACAACGCACCGCAGATTAATAATGTTGTAGTTGGATCATAAACTTAGAAGCTCTAACTAGAATTTTTTATGGAATTTACCGAAATTTCTTCATTACAGTATGTCATGAAAAATGACTGATTTTACTGTCCCATCTTCTCTCTCCCATTTTCTCTCTCTCTCTCTGTTCCATCTTCTCTTTCTCCCCTCTCTTCTCGAACTCTCTTCCTCTCTCTCTCTCTCTCTGTCCCATCTTCTCTTTCTCCCCTCTTTTCTCGAACTCTCTTTCTCACAATCTTTCTGCAGATATTAACGAGTGCTCCAGCCTTCCTTGTCAGAATGGAGCTACATGTATCGATGGTATCGCCCTGTATACTTGTCAATGCCGACAAGGTTTCTCTGGAATCAACTGCGCAGAAGGTTTGTCCTTTATATCTATGTCAACTACACTTCTTCTGTACACCCACTCACTCTTTGAGCAGCAGAGAATATCATGTTCACTTCGATCTATATCGGCTCCTTCCCTTCTTATTTCCAAGTCTCGAAAACAGACTGGCTTCGAATCCTTTAAATCTGTTGCCCCACGTCTATGGAATAAACTCCATGAGATGAATTCTTCAAAACATCTAAAAACATTCCGCTACAATTCTTCTTAATTCATTTATAGACCATGGGACAGCTCCTCGTAACCTCTAGTCCAAAATCTGGACGGTTATATTTTATTTCGCGAGATGTCGCGATCTATCCCATTCCCTATACCTGCTTCAAGCCCCACAAATCCGTACTCATCGATGGTATCGCCATAAGAATTTAGTCGGGGAAGAAAATGGGAAGTTACAAGGTACGGATTGAAAGTAGTAACGCTTATGTTATGTGTTATGATCCCTTGCGTGTCCCCAAGCGACCATGGACTAATTAACTTAAGAACTTTTTTTCCAACATGCTAACTACTTATATAAAGAGTTGCAGCTGCATTTTCTTTCCTGGTAAGAAATTTGTCAAGACGGGATAATTGCCACGCCCTCTTTTAAATACGCCAGTGGATACAGGGTTAAGAATGAGGGGATATAAGCTTCTTTTTTCGAAGGCTCCTAATTCCGAAAAGTTTACTTTTCTGGAACTCGTATTTCCCCGTACCAGGAGGTTCATAATTCAGAAAATGAAAATTGGTTCAAATTTCTGACATTTGTTTGCATTTAATACTCCAAATGTTCATTATTCTGAGGGTTCGGCTATCCGAAGGTCCACAATTTCGAAAACGATATAAGGTACATTGTTTCGCAAATTCGTGATTCCGCAAACGATACAGGGTTCTATTACAGTTATGGAATTATAAACCTTAAGTTTTGGGGGAATTTCGAACCTATTTCATTTTGGGGTTTCGGTTTTCAGAATTACGAATCTTTGGTATGGTCGGAATAACAAACTTTCGTAGTACTGATCTTTCAGAATGACAGACCTCCATAAATATGAACCTTCGGAAAACAGAAAATGTAACCAGTTTGAAAAACTACCAACTTTAGCAGAACAGGAATTATAATCTTCTTTGAGGTATCGACTGATTTCAATTCTTTAAAATGATTTCAAACAGTTGGATTCTGTGATATTGAGGGTGCATGGTACAACGAATGCAACGACCGTATTACTGTCACTCTTACTTCAACGGGTATGATACTCGGTCAGTACTCCAGTAACATTGGCCTTCTTACTGGCTATATGGGTAAGTGAGCAAGATTGAAGGAGATTCTAGATTGAATACTACCTAATAATATACATAGTTAATTTGTTTGGTTGATTTGACGGATTGATTGATTGATTGATTGATTGATTTATTGATTGATTTATTAATTGATTGATTGATTGATTTATTAGTTGATTGATTGATTGATTGATTGACTTGAATTCGAACGGTTTAATACTCAGTGAATACTCAAACAACATTGGTCTTCTAGACTTCTATACTGGTACAGGTGTATTAAGTTAGCAATATTCTAGAATATTCCAGGTTGAATGCAATGAACCTGTCACTTTTGTCTATTGGATCTAACAAAAAATATTTATACAATAGCCCTAATTTCATGGGTATTTATCATTCAATATATTGTGCAAACTAAGTTCTATAACATGTGTGAAATATTACATATGAATTTCTTCACAATTTCTGTTTGAAATAAGATGTCTGAAAACCAAACCTATCTGGCACACGAGGTGTGGGTTACAGATTTGTTTTATTATTGTTTATTTATTTTATTTTATTTTTTTCTGTTAGAGATTTCATTTCATTTTTACCACTTATTTACTCAGTCGTTCATTGGGTTCCTTTATGAAAACTCAACTTCTCCACTTCTTAGCTATTCCCTGCTTAATTATCTTCATTCTTTTCTCTCCCTGTCTATGTTTCTTTTACTTTCTGTTTTGTCTTGTCTTCTCAATTATATCCCATTCATCCTTTTAGTACCAATTGTTTCTTTTTTAATATTAGGAGTGCCAAAATAAGTACCTCTTTTTCTCGCAACATCATTTACTTATCCAGAGTAATAAAACCCTTTTTACACAGGGGTCTATGATAAAGAAATAATGATGTCTAATAGACCCATCCAACTATGCTTGTTATACTATGTCTACATCATCAATAATTGCTTTATATTCTAAATTACACCACATTCTGTTCTTCAATCTGTTATTTTACGTATGTATTGTTTAAAACAATGAGGAGAGGCCTTTAACCTCATTCTGTTCTTCAATCTGTTATTTTACGTATGTATTAAACAAAAAATCATTTCTTCTGAGCAGTCCCCAAGCATTGGTTGTTGTTGTTGTTCTTGATTTTAATTGTTATTATTATTATTTATTATTATTATTATTATTATTATTATTGTTATTATTATTATTATTATTATTATTATTATCATTATTATTATTATTTGTGTATGCTCCTATTGTCTATCTATGTTATCATTTGTTGTTGTGTTCCTGGAAATTAAATAAATACATATCAAATAGAAAATATCAATTTCTTTGTTAAGAAGGCAGAGATCGATAACAAAAAATATGGATTCATATTCCAGCCCCGAATGTGATGGTGGGATATGCCGACCGGAAATGTGACTTTCCTTCCTTCGGATTTGTCGTGACCACGGACAACGGCAAGTCTACGAGCAGTTGGTCTGGACAGTGTCATCTATGTGGTGGAGAGGAGGTCCTCTACACCACCTGGACCAACACTCAACGGGTCTCAACCTGTGTTGATATCAAGAGAGCTACAAGGTAACAACAGTTCATATTGAAAAATACCGATTGTAAACATTTTCGAGAAATCAATTTAATAATATAAATAATAGCTGTTTATATACGGTTCATATCAGTCACTGAGCCGCCAAAGTAGCTAGCGCTCAAAGCCTATTGGGTACCCATTTTCTACCTGGGCGGAGAGTAGCAAAAGTAGATTAACTGGGTACCTGATGTGATCTATATTCCGATGACTTGTCCACAAAACCATAACACATTTACTTGAAGGCAATGCTTATACCTCATTATATTGCCCGTAGAAATCATATTTAGATTTTTGACTGTACTAAAATTTTCGCATGTTTAAATTACTGATGCGCAAACTTTTTGAATGTATGGGTTGATTCTTCGAAAGACTTTTCGATCGTGTCACCAAGTAATTTGTGACTAGCCACCCTCGTCATTATTCATTGGCGTATCCCTGGCTATGCAACATGCTAAAATCTCCACTGCATTTTTCATTAAAATACGATTCAACTTCATACGATTTTGAATAAATCTCAATTTAATCTTAAAATCATATGAATTTCAATTTGCTGTTCAACAAAATACCTTTATCACAAAGATAAAAGCACATTTATTCGATAAATCAATTGGCAAAAGTCTTACAAATTATTTTTTGCAAGTTGAAACACAAAATTGGCAAAGTACTCAGAGTGATTCCATTACCAATGTGATGTTGATGTTTTAGATTTTTGTGCGCAAGAAACGATATTCTAAAACATTTTCATGTAATAGCAGGTGTATGATCTGAACCTATAATGGTTTTATCCATTAGAAAGAACGTAAAATACCTTGTAACATTATAGAAATCTTTGTAAATTCGTTTTACCATAAGTTTCTGCTTATCATTAATTTATCTTAAAAACGTGAAATAGCTATGAATGATCGAATTACATAGTCTTTCACCATAGTGGTGTCGGGCGTAAGAAGTGAGATATTTCGGCAAATGGAAATTGTATTTGCTTTCTTACTTCACTTTATGTATTCAGTTCTGAATTGAAGTAAGTGTTACTTACATGTAGTATATATAATATGTGCTTTTCAAGTTTACTTGTGTATATATCACTAGTATGTTAACTTGATATATACATATACATATCTAGAAATTAAGTGTACATGTACAAAACTCAGAAACCTATTTCAAACAGAACTGGAGCGCTACGATGTGCAAAAGCTTTACGCCTTGTGAGCACTCCCATTTAAATACAAGGAAAATCACTTAATGTTACGATTATCGCATTTTATAAGTTTCCATAAATATGATTTTAAGGCTTGTGTTTTTCTCTTCTCCATATCCCCTGCTTTCTCACTATCACTGCCACATATTTGCGATCTATAACCTTGTTGTGTGTGTTTGTTTGTTTGTTTGTTTACACAGTATCGGGCAAGACCGATGGACCCGCTACAAACAGAGCCAGGCTCCTCGTGAGGACAACTAGTCCAGGAACAGGATCAATTATGCGTTTACAGTCTTTGTTAACCCACCTATAAACAACCTTTAAGCAAGGTCCTCTTGGTTATTTACCCTCGAACTTCCATTAAAGGTCCAAAAGATTCCCGCTATCTTCCTACAAAAGGTACATCGTAAAATGCACATTCTTCATTTGTCCGTACGTCTATCATATATTGTTTTTCTAAAGATTTTTTTTTCTTCAAAGAAAAACAATATTACTCGATGCATGAGGACGAATCCCCATGGGCGAAGATTGTTATTTGTTGGTTGTGGACTTTTGTTAGGCAAATAAGAGGGATAAGCAACCAAGAGTACATCGCTTAAAGTTTTTTCTTCTTCATATTATGTATGCCTCTGTGGTGCTCGGTAAGGCAGAGAAGGATGTATGGTGACTCGGTCGGGGAAAGGGTGGTCATCCTGTCATCCATGTCATCCATCTTGTAATAAAAGTCTTTCCAAACAAATTGCAGCTCCCACATTACTTGTTAGACAATTAACATTTCCTGCAAACATTGAAGGCATTCTTTCGCCTTAGAGCAATTGGTTGAATGTTTAAATTCTCGTGCTGCCCTACAATCTTAGAAACCTGCTTTCAAAAGCTCCGAACACAAGGCTAGTTTTACCTATTTAAACATTTTATCAATTTAACAGTCTTATGTCAAACTGCATAACTTTGTCAAATTATGATAACCCTTTATTTAATCGAGAAAAAAAAAAAACATTTTTGTCATGTATGTAGTCACACACGTATTATGTGTATAGCCCCTACATGGCGTGATTATGCACTGCTTTTAAGAGTGCGGCCATTCTTGTTGGTTCAAATGATCCAGAGTATTGTGTTTCTGCAAATACTTAATAGAATATTTCACTCAGTCTGATCTCTATTATTTTGTACCTACTTTTGAAGGGGAAATGGGTATCTTGAACTGAAATCAATTATAATAAACTGAAGTAGAATCCTGTTATTTTATTCATGTCTTTCGTAGATCTTGATGAATGATATATTTTTTTTGTGGTATGTGGTGATTTGAAATTCAATTCGGAGAATAAAAAAAGAGTATTTCAGAGGACATTTCATAATAATTTTCTTGCAATTTTTAGAAATTATTATTGCTACTGAAAAGCTTTACTGGGCATCATTCTTATAGATTTGATGAGTTTAAGGTTATTTTTTTAATACTTTTGGTTACATCGGGTATACATGTACATGATTCATGAATCGTATCTTTACAATCAGTGTTTGTCTTCGTCCGTCTTTTCATCTTTCTTCTCTCTCTCTCTCTCTCTCTCTCCTGTGTGTGTCTCTCTCTCTGTCTATCTGTCTCCCTCTCTCTCTCTCTCTCTCTCACTGTGCATATCAGGCTTATGTCAATTTCCTTTAAGTAAGTCTTTTATTATCAACTATATATGTCTTCTATTCCAGGTTTGTGCAGGGTTTGTTGGGTAATAATTATGACTTTATCGAAAGGAAACAGTACTATTTTTCATGAACTTCTGGAAAATAAATGTCTTTCATAGCTACGGAAAATATTCGAAATAAAGAGATTTATTTTCTCATTTTCAAGACTATGGTCATTTATGAATTTATTGTTTAATTGTATTTTACTTTCTGATGTCGGGAAAAGCCCCGGATTTAATTTTTTATGCGAGGGGGTAGGGGCATGTGTCTTCCTATCAATTGGCCAAAGGGGAAAATGAGGAGAGAGAAAAAGAAAGAAAGAGAGAGAGAGAGAGAGAGAGAGGGGAGAGAAAGAAAGAGAAAAGGAGAAACAGCGAGCGGGAAAGAGAAAGGAAGAAATGTGTGAGGAACATAATAAGTCAAGAAGATGACATGACTCCCTTCTATATTGCAGGCTGTCTCATATAATAATATTTATAACAAGCGATTTGCCCCCTCCCGTGACGACACTCGTTTGCAGTTTAACCTATCAAACTAAACTATAAAACTTTTATAGAATCGACTTTTGCCGCTGGAACCTGTATCCCCATATTCTACTAATTCAATTAAATCCTGTAGGACTTAGTTAGTTATTGTAAATTCGACTTCAAATTTTTAAGAATACGGACACAAGAGTTACACTTGAAGGATAATTCTTGGAAAAATAATCATGTAAATAGTCTTCTTGACTGTTCCTTTAAAATATCTCATTGCATGACGTACAGTCAAACTTGTCATAGTGGCCAGCTCTCTTTTACGATGCACTAGGGGCACGTTTAATGATAAGAGGAAAAGGGGCTCTTATGAGTGCGCGCGTGTGTGTGTGTGTGTGTAATTGGGTTTTTTACAGACGTGTATATATCAATCAGATATGATAATTTACGTCTGGGGACCGACCTTTAACGTTACCATCCGAAAGACGTGACTCAGTTTCGAACCTGCGTCCTCGGCTGAATCAGTTTGTAACTTCCATTGTTGGCTGGATTACAAGCGCACGCCACAACGCCCCGTTGAGAGAATGAAAATGAGAATGATAAAGGGGCATTTCTAATAAAATAAAAAGTGCATTTGTTAAAAGAAAAGGGGCCTCGATCAGATTTTCATAGGGGCATTTATCTGAGGTGAAAGGGGGCTATTATGAGAAGGGGGAAGTGGCTCTTATTAAAAATAAAAAGAGGCACATGTGAAAATAAACAGGGCACTTATCAGAGATGAAAAGGGTAATTATGAGAAGGGTAATGGGCACTTATAAGAAGGAAAAGGGGCACGTGTAAAAAAGGGCAGTTATTAGAGGTGAAAAGGGGCACTCATCAGAGATGAAAGAACACTTATCAGGAGGGAAGGGCACTTGTCAAAGTACAACGAGCATCTCTCAGATTTGAATAGGGGCAATTATCGGAGGTGAAGGGGCACTTATCTGAAGTGAAAAGGAGTAACTTCTCGTACCTGAAAAGGGTCACTTATCAGAGATGAAAAGGGGTACTTATAAGAATGAAAAGGGACACTTTTCATAGTTGAAAAGGGGCATTTATGAGAAGGGGAAGGAGATATTTTTAATGGGGGCACTTATCATAAGGAAAAGGGGCACTTCTTACAAAGGAAAAGGGGCACTTGTTATAAGTAAAAGGGGCACCTCTCAGATTTGAATAGGGCCTTTATCAGAGGTGGAGGGGGCACTTATCAATAGTGAAAAGGGGCACTTACTAGAGATTAAAAAGGGCACTTATGAGAATGAAAAATGGACACTTATTGCAAAGTAAAATGGGAAACTGTCGAAGGAAAAGGGGCACGCGCCAACAAAACGGGCAATTATCAGAGGTGAAGGGGGCACTTATCAATAGTGAAAAGGGGCACTTACTAGAGATTAAAAAGGGCACTTATGAGAATGGAAAATGGACAACTTATTGCAAAGGAAAATGGTAAATTGTCGAAAGAAAAGGGGCACTTATGTACGTATGTATATATATATATATATATATATATATATATATATATATATATATATATATATATATATATATATATATATATATATATATATATATTTGGGGGAGGGGTACACAACAACCATCTCGTTTTGTCAACATTTGACGAAATTAGTCAGGCAAACAATTTTGTTTACTTATTTCTTGTATCATGTACAAGTTTCTTACTATTGAAGTTAGTAAATTGGACAAGAAAAATAAGAAAATTATCAAATATCCTTTTTTAGACTAGTGATTCTTAACTCAAATGAAACTACTTGACAAGCAATATGTTTAGCAGATGTTAAATATGTTAAATAGATAATAAAAGAGAGAATTGTTTTTCTTTTTCACTATTCCTTAAATTCCTTTTCATTTTTCTTCAATTTCCCGAAATTTCCTTCACAAAGCCCAAATTTCGGGAAAATGGAAACACTGATACCATGGATCATTAAACACTCGTTTGTCAACGCGGTCGAGGTGTGCACGGCGGGGATGTGTCAAGGGTTCCTCGCGTTGATTGGTTACTTGAAATGGACGTGTCTCGCTACGCAGACCTTCCTGATCAGGGTGCCTGTTACTGCGACATCCGCATATTGGATATTAACCCGTGAAAGTTGGCGTTAAATTCCGAGTGTTTCAGTAGACGTGTTCATCGTTTCTCATGTCGCTGTCTAGTAAACAGAATAAGGCAATTTGTATTGTGAACATAAATGTAATTTCGAAAAATAAATTAAAAGGCCATTTGTAATACTGGATCTTGTATTCATGTTTTTACTTCCTGTTTGAGGAGTGCCAGTGCGGGAATAAAGACAACATTGCAGGACATTTTTGACAGAAACTATAATGCTGCTGGATTAACAAGTGTCGTAATTGAGTTATAAAGACAACACAGCAATGAAGATGAGCAAAATCTTTCGACAACCTAAGCTGTAGTGTTCTTGGATGTTTGCTTCACGTTTTCAATACTTTATGTCTTCTGAGAGTTTCTTTATTTGAGATGTAAAGATAACATCGCAAGAACATAATACAATCAATCAACTTTTGCTCGACTGGATTTTATCGAATAATTTTGATTTCTTTTCCATCGGTCAAAATGGTGAGTCCTCGCGTTTATTTATTTTTATTGCATACATTTGCATATATATATATATATATATATATATATATATATATATATATATACATACAAACATATATATATATATATATATATATATATATATCTGTGTGCGTGCGTGTGTGCGTGTGTGTGTATATATATATATATATATATATATATATATATATATATATATATATATACATATAATATATACATACAATATACGTATCTCACTTAAAGACAATGTTAAATCTGAGATACATGGCCCTACGTGAGGACATTGCTGAATAAATGCAAGGAAAATGAATCAACTATTACTTTTATCTGAGAGTAGCTAAACATACATGCGCCTGGTACGAGTGGTACAAATGCGATATCGATTTAAGAAAATGTTTAAAAGATCGTGGATAAATACCTTGGCTGTTTTTCTCAGTTTTCCCGCTTTTGTTGTCACACGCCGCGAATATTCATATTAATGTATATAACTTTTACTTCAGATAGGAGTTTTAAAAAAGTTCGCCTTGCCTGTTGAATTGAGAATATCGCAAATTTCTAGATATTTTTAATAAGCCATTTTGTAATGTAACCAAATTTATTCCTACGCCTTTGTGAAGCACCTCGATACGAATTATTGTATCTCAATAGTCAGAATTCAAATTGGATACATTAGTTTTTGCTAAGTAGGACAAACATTATGGCTTGCCCTACCTTACAACACGTAACATATGCAATTCGCGTTCTGACTATTGAAATACAATTATTCGTAACTGCAGGTGAATGAAATAATTTGTATCGAGGCACTGAAGTATTAATTTGGTTACATTACAAAAATGGCCTATTTAGAGGGGCTAAGATCTTGAAGATGATAGTCTATTTACAAGATTTATCTGCAGTGAAGTAGAGTTACCTGCCCTGAAATGGTAACATATCGCATGTAGCCTTTGTATTCATATGTACATGTACGTCAGCTTTCAGTCAGGTAACTTTGCTCCATGTATTAGTATTAGTTAATAGACATTTTGATCATCGAATTTCAAGCCTATCATCATCTAAGCTCAAGCCTTTTCCATTTCTTTTTGTTTCACATGTAAAGGACAAAGATCTCATACGAGGCATGATCCTTGTTTTCCTGACATGTATATTCCTCGGTACGTATGATTCTGGTCAACGATGGTTTAATTGTATTATTATTATTATTATTATTATTCTCATAATCATCATCATCATTATCATCGTAATAATAGTAGTAGTAGTATTATTATAATTATTATTACATTAATAGTAGTAGTAGGAGTAGTAGTCTTCGACATAAATACAATGAAACATTGATAATGACGTTATTAATCAAAACTTTGTCGTTATTATTTATTTATTTACTTGGCGCTTTCAATACATGTAAAAAAAAACAACAACATACAAATGAGAAAGCAAAATCTGGAAATAATTTCATAGACACATCTTTATTTCTTGAACAATATTTTTATGTATAGCACCCTTTGTATTCATTAAGTTCAAGTTCAAGTTCAAGTTTATTTCCATTTTCAACAAGAAAAACACAAATTATGTACAATAAATAAATTACATACATTACAAACAACATTTTACAAAGTATACAAAAGTAAATATACAAGTGTACATGTTATTTTTCTTTGCCTAACAAAAGACATTGTTTATATAATTCATAATTTAGTTACAAGGAACTATACGATAATTATTTCATACAATCTAAATCAAGAAGAAAAATAAAAAATGTTGCTGTTTATTTATATGTCAAGTGAAAATGGAGGGATCCACTAAAAAGCATGGCTATTGTAGAGTGTGGACCCCTCAACAAATAATGTTATAACAAATTAACACAAGAATAAGAAAAATATGTTGTTGCGTCTATACGGAGACTACTAAAGAGAACAGGGGGGCATTTCATGAAACAATTAGTCGGTGGTTTTCACCGACTAATATCATTTTCACCGACAATTTTATTGTCACCGACTATTTTCCAGGCCTCTGATTGGTCAAATTTAGTCGGCGCCGACAGTTGTCGGTGGACAAATGTTGATGAAATGCCCCCCAGGTATCAACATATAAGACGCAGTGTGGAAGCACAAGGGTAGAATTAATATGAACTACATGGACAAGATTATACAAAAGAAAAGGGGTGAGTGGTGGACCGCATGGATGAAGGACAGTGTATATGAAAAATAGGAAGTACGTAGGAATTAGAGCATGTTGAGAGAGGCTGAGTGCGCAATTTTAACTAGCACAAATTGGGATTCATCTTGCGATGACCTTTTTGTTAATATAAAAAAGTGATAATTATAGAATGCATTTGTCCTAAACATGATGAGGGGCCATGAGGGGCGTAGCCAAAGGCCAGACATTGAGAGAACATGAGCCACTGGTCTTAACTCGTTAGCTGAAATTAAAATCTATACGTTGATTGATTGAAGGGGTGTAGAAAGGGGGTCTTTGTATCTTTTTTTGTGGTCAAGTTTACCTCCCCAAGATGAAGTTGTATTTTTCTATAAAGAACTTGATAAATAAAGAGTTTAGGAAAAGTAAATACAAAACTACAACAACAATAATGAACAAAAAAACAAACGAAAACCTGTGAACAGCAAAATGCTCACTTGTACACTTTCTCTCTCTCTCTCTTTCTCTCTCTCTCTTTCATAACGCGTCCCTAAACTAATTTTAAAAGATACGTACTCCAGGACAAGTATTTCCTAGACCATTACTCAGAAGACAACTACCACAAACAGCTAACCCCTAACCCCCTACGTGTGATGGGAGCTCGGGTAATCATTTCAGGGGATAGCTTCAGAGGGAATCATTGCCACAGAGTGTAGATATCTGACGTGTAATTGTCCAGGGGAGTGTCAGAGGGTAGTTGAACCATAGGCCAAACGGTAAATCAATGCATTTGATTTTACATCGTTCCAAATTAAAGAGTACTGCAAGTATTGAAGCCAATTCCTGGTAATTCAAAAATGTTCTCAACTTACGGTACAATACCAAGGTCCTTTAAAACAGTCATGCCTTCGATTTGATCGTTTGAAGACGAATCGATGGGTTTCATAACCTGGATTTTGGCTTTAAGAAGAGAGAAGAGAGCTAACGACAGTTAATATTTGAATACTTTTGTCTATATATAGACGAGAGGTATTACCTTCACGACTAGCTTCCTTGACCATGTTGACATTCACCATGATATTTCCATCTTCTAGTTTCCATGGTTTAAAAAGAATTTAACACAAACCTTTGGCTTGTCGGTACCTTGTAATACATGCTCACAAGCTGAACCAAATTAATCAATATGTCTTTAGAGTCTACAGAGGAGGGCTATGATGACAACTAGAGAGTTGTTGTGTCTAAAACAAATCATAACAGAAATTTAACTTCAGAATCTAATTTATCATGAATCTTCATTATTTGGAGAAAGGCCATGCCAGTCTAGTACATCTTCGTGAAAGGATTTAAAGTTTGGACAACTAATAGCTATTTATTTGAACTGCTTATGCCTTGTTTTCAAGGTTTTTAATACGTGTGTATTGGTAGTTGTATTAAGAATGGATGTACTCTTATTTGAGTTTAACCCGTTGCCTACGGCAACTGAGCAGTTCCTGTCTTTAATCTATGGGATTAAGAGAAATCATTAATCAACAGGTTAAATGACCAAATGCCGTTAACAAGTTACTTTAAAAAAATTTTCATGGAAGTTTAGAGCAATCACATTTACCGTATGTGTCTTGGGTTCATCCAATTCAGGTATTGCAGCTTATCCCATGAAAATGAATTCAAAGGGACAGATCTTGGATATTTTTTTTAATCATCATTTCAGGTAGAAAAAAAAGCAGCAGGTCTGTATGCTTTAGTCAGTGGAGTAGAAACTGGGGGCACGGGCGCTCTTACCCCTTGTTTCCCAATCGAGCGGTGAGATAAAGTAAAACGAGAAAGAGGAAAAGGCAAGAAAATAAAGAAAAGCCAAATAAAAAGGAAGGTGAAAAAGTCGAGAACAGAAGCTCCCGCACCCCATTTTAATGGTGACCTAATATGTAAATGTTGTTAATTCGTATTTCATTTTCCGAGTAAAACATGTGCCCCCCCCCCCTCCTCCATAGTTCAAGAGCTTCCTCAATGGATGGACCCACGCTACGCCATTGGCTGTAGTTACTGGTTTCTAATCGGTTAATACAACGAGAGATTTATACTCTTTACTCAACTTTAAATTCTCTCCTGGTTTATATCTCGTTCAAAGCCACTCTCGTTTCTTCGAATGAGAAGACGGGCACTTGTTGTTCGGACAGATTAGGGCTGAATTACACCTTACCAATGTTCAACGAATGTAAGAAGGAACAACTTAATTACAGTATGGTACAGACCATTCCAAAGCTCATCCCATACACATCTAAGGAAGCTGCTTGTCCAAGAAGGAAGAGTAAACTGGGGATCCCACCCGGACACAGAGTGTGCAGATTTCCTGGTAAGTCGTTCTTTGCCTGCTATAAACATTATAAAACATAAAATCTGTTCTACTGTTCAATTCTGTTGAAAATGTAATTATGTAAATCCCAGCTAAAAGTGTCATAAGATTCGATATATATGTTTGAGACCATTTTAAGACATTGGCAACAAAGGTTGACAGTCCATCCAAAGCAGTCGGGTTTTATAGCCTGAGGAGCAGCCGAAAAAGCGCCCCCCTCCCCCCAACATGGCTTGACTTCATCCAGTCCATGACAAACCTTTGTCAAGAAAAGGAAGCAATGTCACTGTACATCACAAAACACGAAAGACTGTCAAAAGCTTAAAAACTCAAACAGGTGAAGATGATACATAATCCTTTACAATGAGTGATACATTACAGGTTCCGACGACAATTGATCTACGATAACCGAATCTCTAAGTTCAACCTAGTATCCATCACCATGCACGTTCCTAACCCTAACCCTAAACCTAACACAAAACCAATGCATACTCTCTTATGACGTTCTGAAACCAGGCGTCTAATAATTGTTATTATTTATTAATTTTGTAGTTATATTTTACAGAGAAACATTGTCAGTTACAAAACTGCTTTCCACAATAGCCCTTTTGGCCTAGATTACGTATGTATGCAATATGATTAAATAATGAAATTATAGAAATATTAATTGCTAAATTTCTAATCAAGTGTTGTTTCCTAAAAAAGGTTTGAAGTCGATAATAGTTGAAATGGCAATTTGTTAACCAGAAAACGCTAATTATGAAGGACATGTCGGAAGGCATTACAACCAATACCAAATAATTAATTATTTTGTGGACGTGTGTGCATGTGATCTTTTTTTCATATTCGGCTCAGGTTTAATTTACTTTACCTAATCTGCCTGCCTATTCACGAATAATATGATATATCCCGTCCTCCATCATGATATCAAGAGTGAGCAACAATTAAGTATATTAATTTCATTTGTTTATGTTTATTACGGTTAGCGTGTGGTTGTCTTAGCAACACACCATGGCGAACAGATGATGATACACCCGAGGGATTCGAAAGCTAGTCTAATTAGTAGATGATTAATCAGCCAAGTAATAATAATAATAATAATAATAATAGGCATTAAATTTTATATAGCGCCGTCTATCTATAAATTCTATTCCGAGGCGCACTATTTAATTATTACCCCGGCTTTAGCCTAGCTGCCATTACAGCGCTCTCGCATTTCAAGGAATTATTTCCTGCCAGGTACCCATTTACCTCACCTGGATAGAGTGTGGCAAATGTAGATTAATGCCTTGCCAAAGGACATTAGTGCCGTGTCGGGGATCGAACCACGACCTTTGAATTGCAAGTCAAGTGCTTAAACCACTCGACTACGACACTTCTATTGAATATTACCCCGGCTTTAGCCTAGCTAAGTACCATACCTAGGCTAGTAGTAGTAATAGTAGTAGTAGTAGTAGTAGTAGTAGTAGTAGTAGTAGTAGTAGTAGTAGTTGTAGTAGTAATAATAGTAGTAGTTGTAGTAGTAGTAGTAGTAGTAGTAGTAGTAGTAGTAGTAGTAGTATTACTATCATCATAATAATATTAATTTTATTATTATTGTTATTATTATTGATATTATTATTATTATTATTATCATTATTATTATTATTATTATTATTATTATTATTATTATTGTTATTATTATTATTATTATCATTATTATTTTTATTATTACTATTAATATTATCATTGAATTTATCATTGTATGTAGATTTACGTTTGGCCTGTAACTCTTTTAATTCATGTGCCTCTATCAGTGATTATGAGCAGTAGGCCTACCTGAAAGAATACAATGATACATTATATGCGTCAAGGGTATAGAGGGAGTTGCAGTGGTAACTGTATTCCGCAACAGTCGACATGCTTTCGTGTCCTGTCTCCTCTTTTTACTACAGAATGTGGCGAAAATCCCTGTCAAAACGGCTGGTGTGAGGAGAATATGATCAACTTCAAATGCCACTGCTCCGCCGGATATCGAGGAAACGCTGCAATGAACGTGAGAATAAAAACAATCACAATAATTATCTGACAAGTCGGTTAGACGAAACCATCTATAAAACTTATTTTTAACCTGAATTCGAGCAAAATTGCTCAACTTTGTCAAAAGGAAAGGTAGCATGAGTCTACATCATAATCAACCGATTGTCAGACTCCCTTCTTTTCTGTCTGTCTCTCTGCCCCCCCCCCCTTGCCCTCCATGCTTTCTGTCCGTCTCTCTCTCTCTCTCTCTGCCTTTCTCCTACTCCTTCGATTTCCCCCATTTCCCTTCTCTCTCTTTCCAATTCTCTCCCTCTCTCTCTCTCTCTCTCTATTTCACTCTCCCTCCCCCCTCTCTCTCTCTCTCTTTCTTTCTCTATCTCTGTATGTATGTCTCTTTCTCTCATTCATTCTCTGTCACCATGCTCACCACTTACGTTTACAAAATAAATATATGTAAAGAGGACAAAAATTAACAGTCTCACAGAAAATGGATCACATAGATCACTGGGGCAAATGGTAAGTTTTGAGGGATATTTTGAAGGTGGCAGTCTTTGATGCGGCTACTGCAAAACGTTTTTTAGCTGCTGAGAGTCTAGCTTTGGGAATGATAAGTTTACATGTGTCGGTTGCTGAGCGAAGATTACGAGATGGTGTATATATTTAGAGGGTGTCATTAAGATATTCAGGTGCCAAATGATTGAGTATTTTGAAAGCATACAAACAGACTTTAAACAGAACACGTTGGTGTAGAGGTAACCAGTGGAGTTCCATAAGAAAGGGTGAAGTATGAGTTCTAGACCCAAGCCCAAAGATTAATCTAGCGGCACGATTCAGGACAGTTTCAAGTTTCCTTCTATCTCTAGCACACAAAACAGTATAAAGACCATTGCAATAATCTCTCTTCCCATCTCTCTCTCCCTCGCTCTCTACCTCTCTCTCTCTCTTTCCCTTCTTTTCCCCCTTTTTTGCACAACGTATGTGTTGCGCTTATCTGATTTTCTCCAAAAATCGAATGTTCACGAGTAGAAATTTAAATCTTTACCTTTTTATCGCTCGAAGTCTAAACGTATTCGTTCAACTTAAATTCGTTTTCAGCATCCACTACTTCTCGTGAAGCAACAGCCAATTCTATATCGGACTCGACCACATTAAATCCCACTACAACTACAAGTAAGCATGTTACCCTTATCTCTCTCGCTGTCTCTCTCACTTCTCTCTTCTCTCTTTTCTCTCTCTCTCTCTCTCTCTCTCTCTCACCATGCCCCCTTTCCGTTTACAATTTTCTCAATTTTTCATTAACCCTCACTCTCTGTTTCTCTCTCTCTCTCTCTCTCCCCCTCTCTCTCTCTCTCTCCGCATTTTCTTTTTCTCTCGATTTCCATTTTATATGTTTTCTCACTTCCCTTCTCTATCTCTCCAATTTTCTCTTTCGTCTCTCCATGTCTCTCTCTCTCTATTTCATTTCCACTTTCACGTGTGTACAATATACTACTTTAACGTGAAGCAACATCTTGTTCTCGGCAGCCGCTCAGGCGTCAAAAGCTAGGAATTGAATATCATGTGATGATTTGTCTAGTAAGTAGTAGTAGTGGTGGTTATTTCACCTGACTGCTAAGAAAGCATAAATGCTTGTTAGTTAGCAACCAGAGGACCGACGGCTTTAGGTCCTCTCCGAGGAGGATTTGTTAAATTTGGGTAAATATGAATTTAAATGTATTTTGCCCTCAGATTGTATCATCAGGCGTATATATCATATTTCTTCTTCAGAATCAACTACAAAACAAGACACCACAACGATGTCCACGATAGAATCTACCATCTCACATCCTACGACAACTACTCGTAAGAAAACGTCATTTACACTATGTCTCTCTCTTCTCTCTCTCTCTCTCTTAAACTTCACTAATTCTCTCTCAAACTCTCATTCCCCCTCTCCAATTCTCTCTTCCTATCTCCCCCCCCCCCCGCTCTTTCTCTCTCTTCCGTCCCCCTCCCCCCTCTCTCTCTCTCTCTCTATCTGTCTTATCATTTGTCCTCTGTAATTATGCAAATTTCCTAAGCTTCTTCTTCCATTGACCGCCCATATTCCTCCTCTTCTCCATACCGTTTCATGGTAGCTCGGCTATAGCCGGGGTAATAATATGACTGCAGGGCCCTCAGGGAGATCAGTATTAATATAGATATATCGACTGCTACGAGAGGCCTGGCTGTTTTATAGGCTCAAGGGGAACCCAGGCGCGCCTCGGGGTCATGGATGGATGCAACGTCCCCGCGAGCCAGTATAGAAACAGCCAGGCCTCGAATATTAAAGCAGTCGATATTTCTTTTATATACCGAATTGACACACAAATCTACCAAGAATTCTTACCTTATCCTTTTCTTGAGTAAAGATTGGTTAAAACATCACAGAAAATCTGAAACACTGTCTGTTAATCTTCGCTGGAAAGATGACTGAACGTTACAATCATTTTGGAATCGCAATAAAAAAAACACTGTATGGTATCCGCGCTCGCACAAAGGAAATGTTAACGCGTAAACCAATGGGGATCGCAGCAAAATGTATTTATGCGGCCAGTTATGCCCGCGTCACACTGTCCCGAAGTTGACATAAGATGGACACACGATGAAGGAAAATTCCAAATTCGGCTCTGATCGTAAACACATCGGGCCATATTGGGTCATTCGTGAGGGCATCTGAAGCAATCGTATGACCGCCGGTGGATTTTTCAGGCTCCGGCAGCAACTTCGTGAGCGATGGCAAAATCTTTGGCAAGCCAAAGAATTGCACGAAGACCTTACGAAGGTTCCCTTTCGTGTTGAATTCGTGTGTCCATGTTGCCCTTCGTAAAGCCATCGTGAGGGCATCTTGTCAAATCGTGTCATCTTCGTAATTACTTCGTGTGATCATCGGTGCCATCGGGCATTTTCGCCTCACGAAGACAATACGAAGGAAACAAGAAGCTGCCCGATTGTCTTCGGAAGGCAACACGACTACGTGAATCCCTCGCAATGCCATCATGTAGCCATCGTATTATAGTACGATGACATCCAGATGGACCACGGTGTCGGCGAAGACAGCCGAATTTAAGTAGCTCAAGCGTTTCCCATGTGTGACGGTAACGTTGACATATGTTGCAATAAGCTATATTTCTCGTATTTATACTGATTTGTTTTTCAGATTCAATATATCATGTTATGCAATGTTATATACATGTATTACACTATGTGTTATTAATTTTGTTTGTAAACTTTTGTAATTCGGCTAAACGCCGCGATGAAAGTTTTATTTGAAATAAACCGTTTTTAATGAATGAATTAATGAATATAAAAAGCCAGCCTCATAGCCAGAGGCTTTTTCAAGTACCCCAAAAGTGCCCTTTCTTACATAAGACAAGTGCCCCTATAACTTTTCTCCCAACGATAAGTGCCCCTTTTATTTTGACACGTGCCCCTTTTCCTTCGACAAGTCCCCATTTCACTTTTGACAAGTGCCCCCTTCACCTCTGATAATTACCCTATTCAAATTAAAGAGGTGCCCCTTTTACTTGGACAAGTGCCCCTTTTCCTTTGTAGGAAGTGCCTCTTCCCCTTTTAATAACTACCCATTTTTAACTCCGATAAGCGCACCTTTTATTTTCACGTGTGCCCCTTTTCCAATCTAATAAGTGCCCCATTTTCCTTATGATAAGTGCCCCCCAATAAAAAAAGAGTTCCTTCCCCTTTTCATAAATGCCCCCTTTTCATCTATTAAAAGTGTCCCTTTTCATTCTCATAAGTAACCCTTTTCATATCCGGTCAGTGCCTCTTTTCAGAGACGATAAGTGCCCCTTTACACCTCTGACATTTTTCTTTTTAACAATGATACGTGCCCCTTTTCCTTTTTAATAAGGGACCTATCCCCTTTTCATAAATGCCCCTTTTTACCTCTTATAAATTGTCCTATCAAAATCCGATGGGTGCCCCATTTCCGTCGACAAATGCCATTTACCATTCTCAAAAGTGCCCTTTTT
The DNA here is from genome assembly GCA_037976565.1 of Mesocentrotus franciscanus. NCBI lineage: Eukaryota > Metazoa > Echinodermata > Echinoidea > Camarodonta > Strongylocentrotidae > Mesocentrotus > Mesocentrotus franciscanus. The sequence continues at coordinate 4,642,312 of CP137679.1, read as the reverse complement.
AATCCCTGGTGAGTGCTTCTTTTCAGGTATAAGAAGTGCCCATTTTAACCTCTGAAAATTACCCTTTGTACTTTGACACGTGCTCTTTTTCTTTTCTAATAGGTGTATTATCCTTTTTGATAAGTGTCTTCTTTTCCTCTCATCATTAAACGTGCCCCTAATTTAAAGCGACTCTAACAGCAATATCCCCCAAAGCTCGCTCGCTACACACACTCTCATTTATAGATCATATAATTATGTTACTTATCAAAGGTCTTTTCGGTCTTTCGTTATGAGAATGTGCTTATAGCTCGTTAGCAAATGAAAATTTAGACCAATCACATCCAACTGCAAAGTATAATGCTTAAGCAATATCTTGTATGATGTATAAAGAGAAACAAATAATGAAAGCATCCCAGATAATGTAATCACAATGTAGGGGTATATACCAATGTCTAAAAAACTGTATATTTTCGCTTTGAGAATTCCCTTTGTAGGTCCCCTTTTTTCTCCAGAAAGCGCCCTTTCTATCAGTGCCCCCACACTTTGGAGCATCAATTATCTCCCATCAGCATTTGATTTCCCACGGTCGGCCGAAGGTTTTATACCATCGGGAGGTCACGTGACGCCTTCGTGACCTAGTTCGAACGCATCGTACTCTTAATACGCCGTCGTGTAGCCATCGTGTGGCCTTCGTGTGGCCTGCGGGTACACTACTTATTACAAATTCACATCTTCGTGTTGCATTCGTGTGGTTCGGGTGCTATCGTGTGACCTTCTGTAGGCATCGTACTTCCTTCGGCTGTTGAAGTGCTGTTGACCAAGTTCGGGGCCATCTTCGTGCGAAATTCAATATTCTATATTCGTGTGTCCATCTGGTGTCAACATCGGGACAGTGTGACGCGGGCATTAACCGGGGCATGAGGGCATTAAAAAAAGACTATTGACCGGTAGGCGGGTATGAGGGCACTTTTTAAAAGACTATTGACTGGTAGGCGGGTATGAGGGCACTTTTTAAAAGACTATAGACTAGTAGGCGGGCATGGCTAAAATCACGACTCCAATTTCGACCAATCAGATGGCTAGATTTCTAAAGTGAGGTATATAATACTGATTAGGCTTCCCTTGGTAAACAAGACATATTATTATTTATTAATATTATTATTATTATTATTATTATTATTATTATTATTATTATTATGGAAACAAAACCAACTGCAGAGGCCTCGTTACAATTATGTCCTGACGACAGAGGGCATAACTGCTGTAGCGATTGCCACGGGCTCAACTACACCCTACCCATGTTTGACTCTTGCCTCACGACTCAGCAAAAAGATGGGCCTACGTTGAAAACCATCCCTAAGCTCATCCCAGCATCTCCTGTCGGTGATACCCAATGCTCCCTCCAGGGAGAAGAGTCTGTCGCCTTCCCGGCACGTTATGGGCGTTAATTCCGGGGATGGGCGGCAGCGTACAACCCCAAAAAAAAAAAAAAAAAAAAAAATTGAGGGAGGGTTATTGCTTGTGCAATATAGCCCGCAAAACACCCAGACATACGCTTAAAATAAATTTGTTGTTGGAAAGTTGGACATAATTGTATTAGTTAAAATTTATTAGAATATAAAATAAAAAATAGGTTTAGAACATATCAAAATGACTCCTATTTTTGTCAAGTGATTATGTGGCAAAGTAATTTAGTTTAAAAGCTGAGGTTGACTGTGGGACATGTTTTCATAAAACCACTTATTCAGTGTTAGTTCATCGACTCTAATTGTTGATAATAATTATTATGGTGACGACAACGACGGTGATGATAAATTCGATATTCAAATTTGTGCTTTCCCGCCCAGCAATCGATGTTTCTGATGAAAGTTTGTACGATTTTGCAGACTGCATGAATTACCCCTGTGAGCATGGTTGGCAGGGGGAGGGGAGGGCAGGGGCGGATCCAGCCGGCGGCAAGGGAGGGGGCCTAAAAAGGGGCCCACTTCGTGCGAAAATTTGAAAATTTGATTTTTCGCTCAGTGGGGGGCGCCAGGGGTAGTGAGCACAATTTTTTTTTTTGGCACCCGAAATTTTTTTTCTCCCTACGGGAAGGGTTATTTTTTCCACCGCCACCCCTTGGGCGCCAGAGGAGGGGCCCATCTTCTTTTTCAAAAAGGGGTTGTTACCTGTTTTTTTGCTAGGAGGGACCCGGGCCCCGGGATCCGCCACTGGGGGAGGGACACATACTCTGATAAACAAGAAAATAAGTTAAAGGCCTATCATTTCCCCCTCTTTTTACCTCACGATTTACCCAGGTTACCCCTCTTTTTAAAGACACGATTTAACCATGTTTTAACCTCTATTTATTTATTTGCTCTATAACACACGAACTTTCCTTTTCCCCACCTCTTGTCACACGATTTACCCATGTTTTAACCTCTTTTTTTATCACAGTTTGTTCTCCAACTTCTTGTAAAAATGGAGGGATTTGCCAACAGTTAGACACGTCGTTTCTATGTACTTGCCCTCAGATGTTCTACGGCACAGTGTGTGGTAAGTACATTATTGCTAGCGCAACTTGATCTTTATACACAGAAAGTGTTTGTGGAGTAGTAGGTGACTTATTCCGTGCATTACTCAAGGAAACGGGACTCCCTTGTAAAGGAGGCCCTTCGAGGCTCTGAATGAGAATACCCTTCCTGAAGATAAATAAATTAAAAAAATTAATAATACATGATAAATAAATATATAAGTAAATATATACATAATAAATAAATAAATTAAGAAATGATTAATGAAAGATAAATATATAAATTACTAAATAAAAAATAATAAATAAATGAATATAAACCTATGATAAATGAGTTAACAAATACATGAAGAAACAACATGGAATATTGTACAGTGAATATAACAAGTATTACATTGTAGTCCTACATTCATTTTCGTAAGTTGATGTAAAGACCAAAATGATGATTCGATCTATTATTTCTCACGGGCATTTTCACGATAAAATCCAGTGAGAGATGAATAACGTGAAAAGTAGGCGATTTTTCCCCTCCAACCTCCCCCTCTCTCTCTCTCTCTCTCTCTCCTCTCCATGTGTATCTCGTACTTGTTTTTATAGAGTGTCCGTATTCCACACACCTGATGTGGGTCATACCAGAGAGTACATCTTTCCTGGCTTATGGATTGCTGAGAATGTGACGTCATTTGACTTCATGGTCAGCGCTGACAATGATGCGCACATTGGCCTCTTCGCAAGTAACGTGTCAGACGAAAGATATGAATTAGGTAAGTCAGCGTTTCTGAGTTTTGGAGTCAAGGGCTGCGATCCCGGGTTGGCGGAGGACAACACCCCGACAACCCTCCCCTCCCGAAAATATTTCTTTGGAGGATCTCCCCGAGAAATATTGATAATCTTCTCGATCCGTCACGACGGATCTAAAAGTTTTCAAATGTCTTAGAAGAGTGTACACCCAGGGAGGCGGGAAGTAAGTATTTAAAGTTGTATGTTTTAAACAGGCAGAGATTCCATTTTATGTGCCTGTCTGTTTACTACACGAGATAGAAAATGCAAATTTCCGAAAGGGTTTACACTAGTTTGCTGGCTCGATGATCTAACTGTATATATTTACATATATAAAATATGTATCTTTAACTCCTTCTCTCTCTCTCTCTCTCTCTCTCACACACACACACACACACACTCCCCTCTCTCTCCCTGTCTGTATCCCCGCCTCCCTATCCTTTATCCCCTTTGTCCCCATTCCATGATAAGGGATATGGCAGTTTGGGAGGGGGGCAATACACTCTGTACTGCCCTCTCGTTGCGCTACACTACCTACACAATGTATCACAATGTATTACCTATCGGAAGCTTTCCACGGTTCTAGGACAATAACCCCCTGGGCAATCACCCCGGAAAATTACCCCCGGAAAACTACCCCCAAGGACAATTACCCCGGAAAATTACCCCGAGGACAATAACCCCTAAGGACAATTACCCCGGAAATTAACCCCGGAGAATTACCCCCGAGGAAAATTACCCCCGAGGACAACTACCCCCAAGGACAATTACCCCCAAGAACAATTACCCCGGAAAACTACCCCGAGGACAACTACCCCGAGGACGGTTACCCCGAGGACAACTACCCCGAGGACAATTACCCCCGAGGACAACTACCCCGAGGACAATTACCCCCGAGGACAATTACCCTCCGAAAACTACCCCTGAGGAATTACCCCCGAGGACAATTACCCGCCCCCATGGATAACTACGCCTGAGGACAACTACCCCCCGAGGACAATCAGGATTCAATAGCAAGAGACGATTTGACACATTGAGAAATGCTGTGAAGGCTACGAGCCCATAAAATCCGTGCATGAACCCACATTCGTTCAAATACTTGCGCGTGATGTTCCTCATTACTACACATTTTTCTGTAACTATAATGTATGCAACACCACTGTGGTTGCTGTTTTCTACGAAGGATTTCTCTTGAGCAGCGTTATTTCAAATTTTTGTTAGACACAGTGCCCTCTTAAGAAATGAAAAGTTTCGCCCAATCTTAAATTCTTCACAAACTATTTATTTTGCATCACTCTGGCACTCGTCAAGAGCTACATGTACACACGTATGGGCACATTTGTTTCTTGATTTAGTGAACGAGCAAGAAAAAACAGGACAAGACATTTCCAAAATGGTAAAACATAATGTTGTAATCAACACACTAGAAAAAATTTAAGGTATGCGGGCGCCTCACCGCAGAATGTACACGAATATAAAGTGATATATTCGGTCATGACCTTGATACACGAATATGAGGATATTCGGGCCTCTCGTTGCCTTGATTTATCATGTTTATAATTGTAATGAGTGTGGTAACAATGTAATGCCGAAATAAAAGATATATATTCGCAAAATATTGTCAGCGAGCGAGGAAGAAAGACATTTTATTATTTGTTTACATTTTATTTTCTCATGAAAAAAATACTCTACCCGTTTCTGATATTTGTTTTTCACAAAATCAACGTTTGCCAAAAATGTTGTAATGTAACTAACATTCTCTTGCGGCACCCCAGTTGAAAAAAACGCTGCTCTGGAATTACAAAATCATTGAGATGAATGTACCAAAGTGCGGATACTTATTTTCTTTTAATATGGCACCGTACATACCATATATTTAACTTGAAGGCAATTTTTATTTCAAAATAAATTACAGTACAAGAAAACATATTTTAGTTCACCATGCAAACAGAAATATATATATATATATATATATATATATTACATTACATTTATAAACATGAAGAGAACCTTTATTTTGGAATAGATCGTGGATGAGGGCCCATTATGCATACAAAGACAAATATACGATCAGCTGATGAGAAAAGTTACAGAGGATGCATAAATAATGAAATCTTACATCCTAATTTCTTTGTTGGGCCATTTTGGGAGACTAGCTGTAACGCGTACTCATCTGCGCGCAATGTATTGTTAAATTTCTAAGAAATGTAAATTCCGTACTATGATTTCATACATGCGTCTTCTGGCAATTGAATTAGATTTGATACATGCGTCTTCTGGCAATTGAATTAGATTTGATACATGCGTCTTCTGGCAATTGAATTTGATTCAATACACGTGGCATATTAAGTCAAACTTCACAAAGATGGAATGGATACAGAGCGAGAGGGGTGGGCGAGCTCCTCCTGGGAGGATACATGTACGTCAAGCAAAAGATTTGGCAGATGGGTACGAGGGCTTTGAATGTGAGCTACGAAGGAACACACGACAATGCAGAGCAAAAATTAAGGTAAGCATCAAACGTACCAACATATTGTGGAGTGAATGACTTGTACCAACCGTTTATTACAATACATTAGTCCCAGAGCCAATTGGTTCTACGCCACAGCCCATTGTCTAATATATTACCAATATGAAAATGATTAAGGTTGAACAGAGCCTAACAATTCATATAATAATTTCAACAAATTTTAAATGGACACTAGCATAAATTTAAGTTAAAACTTTAGACGCACGGCTTCCGAGGACCAGTGATCTCTTTGGTCAATATAATTAATGGACAGTCGGCTTGTTCCCTAAACAGCTCCTTATAAATTCTTAACTGCAAACTTTTAAACGAATTCACCTAGACACGACTGTGTCCGTTTTTCTTACGTAACGTTTCCATAAAAATCAGAGGTAGCCATTGAGTCATAATTGACTCAACACACTAAACCCTAATAAGGCCGGGGGCACAGGGGCACGTCCCCCCGGCCGCCAAAAATATGTTAAAATCAGCCCTAAATTCGCCAAAATGTACTGAAAAACAGGGACGTGCCCCAGGCCCCAAAATTCAATAATTGTTTGTAATAAAAAATAAAAAAAATAAATATATATATATATATATATATATACCAATGGCTGACCTAAAAAGTTGACCCCAACGAAACAAAATGTCAAATTTACAATTTTCGTGACCAAAAAGAAAAGTGTCCGCTTACCCCCGCTTATTCTGCGATTTTTATGGGACCAAAAAAAAGTGGGGGCCGCTAACCCCCCCCCCCCGCTTATTCAGCGATTTTCATTGGACCCCAAAAAAAAAATGGGGTCCGCTTACCCCCGCTTATTCAGCGGCTGGCTGAGTCGTTGCGTTTTGGGGGACTAAAACAAAAATATATATATGTTCTCTTACCCCGTGTGCCCCCATGTGCGCCCCGGGAAGAAATTCCTGGATCCGCCCCTGGGCATTATGCCCCCCTCACGATTTTCTAATTGTTCGGGAACGCATATGGATGGCGCCCCGACGCTCGCTGACCCTTTTCTTTCGAGTCTTGCGCATCTTTAAAAGAATGTTTTTGAAAATCGGACCTATAGTTAGAAGGTCACGTGACCTTTTGTCTTTGCATGTCAGCCCGAAAATCGCTCATTTTCGTGATTTGTGTACAAAACATATGGAAATGTCATTTTCCTAAAAATAAATTAAGCATTGGTTATTGGGTCTTGTTTAAGAATTAGGTGGTTGTTTTGGGAGTCAAAATACTTGAAATGTAGTTAGAAATGAAATACATAAGAAATTATCAAAAGAGATAACATAAGGAATAAGCTGGCTATTACAAATTATTGTCATATTATTATTCCAAATGGTCTAATGAATATATGTAGTGAAAAAGGATGCTTAAATATGAATAATATATGATTTATGGGTAAAAATGTGATTTATGACCTTATTTGCATAAATTACCATAAATATGCAAATAAGTGATTTTTCAATTGAAATTATCATAGTATTATATAATACACTTCACTTGACATGCGTGCAAATTTTCGCGGAGATCGGCCGTTTCACGTTTCAGGGGGCATAATCACCCCCCCCCCCCGGCCGTATTAAGAACTCAAAAAGTGAGTCGGTAACATTGTTGAAGGTTGATTAAAAAACGGTGTAATTTTTGTATGAAATGTTACTTATTATATTCCTTTTACTGTACTTACAGGCAAAAAATCCTGAAAAATTCTTAAACCACAAATATATGCATGGTTTTCTTTGAAGGGACACTGAGTAACACCCTTTAACAGTGATTAACAGTAAATTCTCCCAACCATTTTTGAATTTTCCAAACCGTTTTTCCATGAAAATAAGACATAAGACAGGCTTTTAAAAATCTTTCAACACTAAAATGTCTGGAATGTTATGAAGAGCCAATTTGTTGCTTTGTGACGATGTACTTTCACCTGAAATGTAATTATATTGTGATAATATAGTTGGGAGAATTAAGGAATCGATCAGTGAGATCAGTTTTCCCAATGGTTATCATTAATAATGGTCCGTTTTCACTCAAACTTTCAGATTATCTTTAATTGTACATCTAGCAATGAAGTCACTGCCTTAGCACCATTTTCTCTCATATAAACAATGTTACCAAGTCCCTTTAAAGACCGAAAAATAAATGATTCGCAAGATCAATGTCATTGCTGTAGCTAAGGACAGCCAAATTGATGATTTTCCGCACTATATGCAAACATCACACTCGGAGATGACCTCCTTGCAGTGGTATTTTCAGAGGAGGGGAGGGGTGGGCTGGCATTGCCTACCATAAGCACAAGGTAAAGGGGATAAAATAAGAATCACAGTTTAAACTTCATGAAATTAGTGTCGTTGCTTCAGTTCATAGAGGAACCGTAAGCTTATTAATGATCTACTGAGATCGTAATCAATTACTTAACGGTTATAGCTGAGCACAAGATTAAACAAAATAACCACATTAAAATATCACTTAAAATTTGGAGACCGGCCTAAAACGCAAACATTTTCCGTAATATGCGTTGCCACCCCACTTTTCAGTGACGATGTTTCCATCATTTCATGGTTGACTGAGCACAAACAGAAGAAAAAAATTATAAAGTCATAAAGGTATTTCTTTACTCCTTGTTGTAGAAAGAAACTAAAGACGGCAAGCTAGTCAGTTACCTTCCCCCACATCGTATTTATTAGGTTATGCTTGAGTGAGCACAAATCAAAGACAGAATACAAAATTGCAATGTCATATTAAACAATAAAGGACATCAATTTGTTATTAAGTAGGCTTTTGATGACCTATCATTGTACCAATTCCTTCGTGGTTAAAATACCACAATGAAAAAATCCCCCAAATGTTATTGGATCGATTTATTGGGTAAAGGTTATGCAAAACCTATTGACCAGTAACGCGTGTAGCCATTATGACTTCCTAGTTGTCATGGGGGCTGAGCCAGCGGGGTCCGCTCGCTATTCATAAAAAGAAAAGGGTCATATTCATAAGGGTCGTTATTCTTAAGGAATGCTATTCATAATATGAGAAGAGGCTCGCTATACATAATACAAAATCAGGGTCATTATTCATAGGGGTCTCTATTCATCATGTGAAGAAGAGGGTCGCTATTCATAATATGAAGAAGAGGGTCGCTATTCATTATACATTAAGAGGGTCGCTATTCACCCTCTTCCATAATTATGAATAGCGACCGTCATTTATTATTACGAATAGCGCGCCTTCTTGATGTTTATGAATAGCGACCCCGATTTCGTATTATGAATAGCGGTCCTTAAGAGTAATGACCCATAGATGTGAATTATGAATAGCGACCCTTATCTCACTTTATGAATAGCGGTCCTCAAGAATAACAGTCCTCACGCTTTTGTGAATAGTGACCCTCTTTCCGTTTTATGAATAGCGGTTCTTCACGTATCGGAAGTTCCACGTAATAAATCGCGGTCCTTATGACTAGTGAGGTTACACCCCGAGCCAGCATGTTTATTAAGGGAAAAACATACAATCACACAAACACACAAACAAGAGAGGAATAGCCACATTTCAAAGGTGATGTAAATGAGTACCTGGTAGGAATTAATTCGTTGAAATGCTAGAGCGCCGCAGTGGCCGCCTTGCTAAAGCAAGGGTAATAATCGGGGCAGCGCCAGGAGCGTCACAACGTGACAGACATGTGCGCTATATAAGAAGCCACCATTATTATTATTATTATGAAGGAATGGATGGAGGTCAACGACCTTCTGAAAAACATTGTTCTACAATAAAGGAAGCAATGACATACATTTTAGGAATAAATATGGTTATTTTGTCTTTAATTTGTGCACAGTCAAACATGACATAAGGTCCAATATGATGAAAACATGTAACTGACAAGATATACCAAGTTTAATTTCTGTCAATATTAAATGAAATAGAGATATTAAGATTTGTTTTGTTAATGTTATTTTTTGTTCATTCTCGATGACCTGAAGTATTGACAGTTCTTTAATGAAGTTAGAATTGTGATTATTTTGTTCTTTAACTTGTGATCAGTCATCCATGAACTAACGGATGTTAAGCAGGGTAACAGGAGGTCATCGATGGGTGTGCATGGTGTTCGCATTCAGAGCTGACAAATCATCAATTTGACAGTCTCTCACTACAATTAAGCAAAGGCATTAATGTAGCTAATTTTCAAAATTTTGTCTTTAAAGATAGTATCACACATTTGCAAGCCCTCCAAATCTCGATGAGATTTTTTCTGCAGATGGCTTCTGATATGCAATACAATTTTTGAACAATACTCTGAAAGATTTAGAGCTCAACCCCTTCCAGTTATGAAGTAGGAAACAAAATGTAATCAATTATTTTCTTTTATTTTCCTCATTTTCTATTACGGCGTCTACCAGACGCTTTAAGAAAAAATATTAAAATTGTCATTAATAATATTTTCAATAATAATAATGACATTACATTATCGATAACATTGTGACGTATCCGCACTCCTCTCCAATTTGCTCAGAAAATGTAATCAACTTAATTCTCTTCGTTGTTGATGACGGAATAGATTTCTTCCATACAAGGATTGGATATGAAAACACATTTGAAATAGTATATTTAGGGTGCATGTATAACTGAAAATTTTGTCTAAGGAAAATAAAGATTTCTGATTTTTAGTACAGAGTAGAAGGGAGGGGAGTTTGCAACTTAAAAAAAAAAAAAATCTTATCTTTAATCGGAATTCATTTAAACTTTCACCGACCCATTCCTCTCATTTACCTGCTTGATTAAGTATGACTGGCTACTTCTGGTTTCCACACAAATATTTCTGTAAAAGCACAGATACAATCCTGTTAAAGGTACTATTCCCATTTGCAGGCCAAAAATGAAAAGGTTAAATTCCAACGGCATTTGAAAGATAATACTAATTTAGAACTCTCCTAAAAAGGGGGTTTGAAAATGTCTTTAAGTGGGAAAATAACAAATATTAGTTGTCGAATCGACTTAAGAGCTATAGAGCCAGTAAGTAATAGTCTGATTTTCAGACCATTGTACCGAATGGTCGTACGTTTTAAGCTGCGCAATGATTCAATCAGTTTAATTTGGCCATTACAAGAAGTGGGTTATTGATGTGGACAAATGCTTATGTACCCTTTACAGCTCATTTTATATATGTTATTACCAAAGATTAAAAAAAGCCAGTCAGTCACTCAATAGTGTCTGACAGTGAAGTCTAGCAAGTAAACGGGTTTCCTTGCATAATTTGAATATTAGGACACTGCTAACGTTTATATTTCACAGATAGGACATACATGACATATTCATAATTCCTACAAAGTTCGACAGAATTTGATGTTGGCTGCAAAGGGACATAGTATCTTTACGGTTAAAGGAAATCCAACCCTTGTAACAATTCCATTGCTTTCAAGGAATGAAAGAGATACATCAGAGAAACAGAATGGCAAAAGTTTGGAATAAATCGGACCAAAAATAATGAATGTTTGATATATGAGATCACTATATACATCCATGCAAATCTCAAATTGGCAATTCTCTCATTGGATTGTGCCGTAGTGACAAATAACCCTTCGTTTGTCTTGTACACAGTATATTATTACAGGTTCTCTAGAAATAATTGTTTGTGTGTAGGAACAAACGGGAAAGTTGTCTGCCGCTACTTCATACAGAAAATACCGATTCGGCTAATTCGAAGAGCCCTACCTATATTTGTTTTTTATATTTTATTTATTCATGGTTAAAAACAAATACAACTTGTGCCCGCATTCAGCAAAAGCTGTTTTTCAGCGAGGCCGTGATTACATAAAATTCGAATAAAATATAAAACAATGAAAATATAATTTACAAACAAATATGAAAGTTATAATAAATGAACATATTTACAGAAATTTAACTACAAAATCAAATCATAGTGACAAAGGGAAAAAACCAAAACAAACACAAAACAATCAAATAAACAATTAAGTTTGTATCTACGGGATGAAAGTGATTCTAACTTTCAAAAATTCAAACTTTCTTCAATACGCTTCGCTAATTTTTCAGGTTTAGTCTTGAGAAGTTAACTATCAATGTTGGACTCCCCGTTAAAAAAAAAATCACAAGGAGTTGCTTTTTTAGGAAACTTAATTCGTTGTGTTGAGATCAACGTACATGTAGCTATTTAGGGTGAATTGCCGTTTGGTTAACAACCAGCCAGTCTACTATCCACTTGGTCCCATAATAGTTTCGTCTACTTATCGTTAGATCTAGCGGCCATCTAGGACGACAGTCATTCGGTCTAATCCCCAATTAATCTATTACCATTTGGTCTATTATTCATTTTGTCTGATTCCTAGTTTTCTAAATGCCCATTTCGTCTACCATCCATAATGCCTAATAATTAGTGGATGATTAATAGCCTATACATGTATATGGGAATAATGTTTTATCTCTCTCAATCTCTCTCTCTCTCTCTCCCCCACTCCCTCTCTCTCTCTTTCTCTTTTTCTCTAATAGGTCATGGGTGATAACCAATTCCGCGATAGAACGGAGCATAACCATCCGCCTAACCATGGTAGAAGCAATGCTACAAAGGTTAAAGCAGCAACGAAGAGAAGGGCCACTGAGTCCAATGAAAGACCACAACAGGTGCTTATGGCGACACTATGCGAGGTAACAGAGGAAGGGCGGGCAGCGCTACCATCACTAAACAACATGAGGAGGAATATCCGGAGACAGCGCCAAGAGAACCCAAACGCCCTCCCCATTCCCATGACTGTGGAAGATCTGGAAATCCCTGTAGATCAACGATTGACGCTGGGTGGAGAGCTTTTCCTTTATCACGACTCTGGAAGAAACGACCCTCGCCGGATTTTAGTGTTTACTACGGAAAGGAACCTTCAGGTAAGAACAAGTGTTGGGGTTCATTGCCATTTGGCCTTCTACGGTTCCGCAATTTTAGGAAGTGCTGCAAAAGCATACGTATTGAGTAAAAAGATTTCAGGATTCATTAGAATGAATTGAAATTGTGAGGTCATCATAAAGATATCCAAATACTTCCTATAAAATTGAAATTGAAATTAAATTAAAATTGGTTATTATTCTCGACAAAGTACAGGATCGGTTCTAGAACAATTCCCCTGAGGGGGTATTGTTCTGATACGACATGATCTCCTATTTCGATTATGTTTTTTAATTATCATGCTATGATAATTAAAAAACAGTAAGTAAGTAAATAAAATAGCTTGGAAATAATACATACAATTTTGCAAGTGAAACAGTTTGTTTGTTTGAAATATATAATATTCGATGCAAATGTATTCATTCTGTTTTGCTACTAGTTGCTGTCAACGTCTGAAAGTTGGTTCGCTGATGGCACGTTCAAGGTAGTGCCGACCATCTTCTTCCAGTTGTGGACAATCCACGCCACATATGAGGGACATGTGGTGCCTTTGGTTTATTGCCTCATGCTAAATAAGGACCAGGCGTCATATGCAAGGGTACTAGCAGCACTACAGGAGGGAAGGGCGTTCTACCCAACCAGAATCATGATCGACTACGAATTTGCAGCGAAGAACGCATTTTCCCAGGCATTTCCAAATGCTCACGTTCAAGGATGTCTTTTCATCTCTGTCAGAGGATACATGAACGGGTATGGTGATATTTATATATTGACAGTTGATCCCTTTTTTTAGCCGCCATTTATTGATCAAATAGTACATTCAAGGCTCATGGCTAAAAAAAAAAAAAATATTGATACAAATATTAGGTAGAGTTTGAAATTTGAGTAAGTGGACTTGCAAGCCATGATAAATGCTGA
>CP137679.1:4413536-4628239 GCA_037976565.1 Mesocentrotus franciscanus | reverse complement strand
AAGGATGTTCACATATTTATGCAATTTTATTAAAGAAAAGAAAAGGAGTATGTAAAGTTTTCTTATTAAATGGAAATGCGTTTTCGACCTGAACGATAAGAGTTGGGAAACATATTGTTCTATTGGATTTAATTGTACCATTGATGTGGGCTTACGATGGTTTCAGTTTAAAGTTTTGCAACGCATATTATATACGAACGATCTACTGTTTAAAATGAATTTAGTCCCCAAAAAGAATGTACATTTTGTAATGAACAGATTGAAACAGTTATACATCTGCTATGTGATTGTACGCATGTTAAGAATATTTGGGATAGGTTGGAGCACTGGATTTATACTGGAACCGGAAATAAATTAACATTTTCATTACAAGATAAATTATTTGGTTTAAGAGGTTCAAATAATTATGCATTGAATTGTATACTGATTGTGGTGCGACAGATGGTGTATACTTGCAAAATAAAGAAACAATTGCCCGATTTTGATAATATTAGAGTTTCGATTATAAATTATTTCAAAAACGAAAAGTATATTGCAGATTCGAATTGTAGAAATAATAAATTCACAAGAAAATGGTTTCAGTTCAAGAATTTGTTTACATACATATGAAATTTTTCTGTATTTCTTCTTTTCATGAATATCAGAAATGAATTATTGAAGATTTGTTAGTTTTCTGTTAACTCAACAGTTCAACAATACTTGTATCTTGAGAAGCCAATTTTATTTATGTTATAAATGTAAATTACCGTGAATATATATTTGTTAATTTGTTTCAAATGAAAATCAATAAAATCCCTGTGGAGGGTAAAATATGGAAAAAAAAAAAATTACACGTGCCCCTAATTTAAATCGACTAAGACCAATTTCCACAAAGGTCGTTCGCTACGCTCGCTCGCATTTATAGATGATATAATTATGTTACTTATCAAAGGTCTTTCAGTCTTCCGTTATGATAATGTGCTTATAACCCCATCAGGATTGGGCTTTTCTTCTTTATAAGATGTAATTTTTCGCACTGCGACCTCACAAATCTTTTTTTTCCTCGCTTGCTTCGCTCGCTCGCATAAACATATTCAGACCATCACACCCAATTGCAAAGTATGATGCTTAAGCAATATCTTGTATGATTTATAAAGAAAACAAATATTGAAATTATCCCTGATAATGTAATCACAATGTAGGGTATATACCAATGTCTAAGAAAATTGTATATTTTCGCTTTGAGATTTCCCTTGTAGGTTTTTTGTTGCCCCCCACTTTGGAAGTCGATCCCCTGCCTCTTACACATATTTGTAATCTGTCCATATCAACTAATATGTTTCCTTCTTCCTTCAAACTGGCTAAGGTTATTCCGGTTCATAAAGGGATAGCACCTCCGCCATTCCTAACTATAAACCAATCTCGATATTGCCTAGTTTTTCAAAAGTATTGTAGAGAATTGTATATAATAGGCTATTATGCTTTCTTGACAGTAACAAACTTCTTAACCCTAACCAGTTTGGATTTCGCAGGTCTCACTCGACAGACCTTGCATTGTTGAAATTCTATGACCATATGTCCAGTGCTCTGGCTGATCGTGAGCATGTTATTGGTGTATTCATGGATCTAAGCAATGCTTTTGACATCCTTGACCATTCAATACTTCTTTATAAACTATAAACATCATGGAGTAAGAGGAATTGCTTTGGATTGGTTTACGAGTTATCTTTCTGATATGAGGCAATATTCATGCTACAATAAATTCTGAAAACTCTGATATATCATTCTTAAAGTGCGGTGTACCACAAGGTTCTATATTAGGCCCGCTGTTGCTTCTGATTTACATTAATGATATTTGTGATGTATCGACCACATTGAATTACATATTGTTTGCTGATGATACAAGTGCTTTCCTGTCTCATGGTGATATTAATATCCTTGAAACACCCTTAACAGAACTACCAAAACTTGCTTACCGGCTGCTTTCGAAGTAATATGTTGTCTCTCAATGTTTTGAAAACAAATTATATTCATGTCAAAGGTATGAAATCGTTTGATAACCTAAATCTCAGTATGAAACTTGACTAGAAAGAAAGAAATCAACGAAGTTTCTTGGAATTCACATAAACGACCATCTTAACTGGAGCGATCATTTGAAGCACATCAGTAAGCCAATTTCTCGAAATATTGGTATATTATATAGAGTGAAATATCTTGTATCTGGTAACATATTATACATGTTGTACAATACACGTATTTTACCTTACATATCATATTGCAATGTCCTCTGGGCGACATCAAGGAGTGCCACGGATACAATACTGTTGTTACAAAAGAAAGCCATTCGTATATGATTGTGTTGGAGCTGGTTTCCGTGACCACACACGCCCTATATTTATTGAGCTGCAATGAAATTCATTTTCTTCATACTGCCCTCTTTATGTATCGCTTTTATAGCAATTTGTTACCTGCCTCCTTTTCTTCCATGTTTCGCCATAATAATGAAATTCATACCTATCCCATAAGACAAGCAAGTAATATACATCTATCAAATCCTCGTACGGTGTTGGCTCATAAATCTATTAGACATAATGGCTCTGATGTTTGGAATTATCTACACATTCGAATGTATTAACCGTGCATTCCTTCAAAAGAGCAGTTAAGCACCTGCTTATCTTAGATGTAATTACTGTATCACATTTATTATTGTTTTTTGTTGTTGTTATTTATCACTATAAGATTATCTTCTTAATTTCTAATAATAGAGCCTTTTCATTATTTTCTTCATATTTTTGTTACATGTTTATGTTAATTTTTTGAGATTAAATAGCAGGGCGTTTCTATTTTATTCTTCCTCATTCTTCTTTTCTTTAAATTTCTTGACTTTTTCTTTAAAAAATCTTTAAAACTTGCAAATATAACTTTATTGTATTGTATTATCTATTGAATAATGCCATGTTTTAGTTATTTAACTTGTTTAATTTAGTTTTAATCTGTTAGTTAATTGTTTAGTAGTAGTTTAATAGTAGCTAAGTTAGCTTAGTAGTAGCTTAACTTGTTTTCTTCTTCTTCTACCACTTTAAACATATATCGTTAGATGATAAGGTGCATGCGGCAATCTCTCAAGCATTAAGCTTATAGTGTCATACCTCTGTATGCTTCTGTATTATTTACAATTGCAAATGTATAATGATCGTAATCTCCTAGTGTTTAATACCGGGATGGTCATGATCATAATATGTAAACTGTTGTACCATGCAGAAATAAATAAATAAATAAATGAATCAAGTGGACAAAATTTGAACTCGTCCAGTTTCCTTTATGTGCTATATTTCTCGTTTTATTCTGTATGTTTGTTTCATTCATTTATTTTTGTTTGTTTGTTTGTTATTCTTCGGAAAGGAGAGCAATGTCGCATTCGCCCTTTCTTTCTCCCTCTCTCTTGTCTTTTATCTCTTGTCTCTCTCTTCCCTTCTTTCTTTTGTTTCTTCTTTCTTTCTTTCTTTCTTCTCTATCTATCTCACTCACTCACACTCACTCATTCCATTTCTCTTACTCTCCATCTTAGACTCGATCTCTCTTTCTCATTTAAACTCCTCCTCCTCCTCCTCCTCGATCTCCTAACCATCCTTCCATTCTTCACACGTCACTCTGCACTACCCTACCACTTTTAACGCTGCACTGATACCGCACCCTTCTTTCATATTCTGTAAAATTTGTGAAGTTCTCAATTCCAATCGATGACATCATAAATCTGTACTGATGGAATATAAAGGGGCCTTATTCACCACAGCCAAACAAAGAGGGAGACAGATAATACTGAACTATTGATTCATTAAGTATTAGTGAACTGGAGATCGTCGGTTCGAGTCACGGCGCGGCATTGTCTTTTGCCGAGGCATTAATCTACATTTGCCACTCTCCACCAACTGATGTGTCAAATGGTTATTTGTTGGGAGAAATTCCTTGAAAGCTGCGGGCACGGAAATCAGTAGCATAGCTAGAGATGGGGTAATGAAATGATGATAATTAAAATAATGGTGGCTTCTTATTAAAATATCGCACATGTTTGTCAAGTCGTGACGCTCCTGGCGCTCCAACATCAACACCCGTGTGATAGCTGCATGGCAGCCAAATTTAGCGCTCTGGCATATCGGGTACCCATTTACAGCTGGGTGGGTATTTCATTTAAATGCCTATGAGTATCGAAGGTCCTATAAATATTTGTTGGGTTGGACGTAATCATTCAAGAATAAGAAAATTAGATAGAAAGATTTTTAAAACATGCATTAACCTAATTAATGTTCATTTTCTGCAGTGCATCCTCCACGAGAAAAGTGGCGCCGCAATCATCCGACCACGCCCACTCATCATGACTGCATTTTAATGCTTGTCCCAGCTTGTCCTATAGTCGATTGAAATGCATTAGAATGTTTCAAACACTTTCTGTTCACTAAAAAAGTAAAATTGTATTTTTTAGTCTTTGATAAAAGACAGGAAATTTTGAAATAAATCAAGTAGCCTTGTTGACATAAAAATCTTATGTTGTATCCCGAACTGCTCCTAATTCAGTTGCCCTGCCTTCTTTCCATTCCGATCTCTAGCGATAACGTACACGTACGCGCGCAATTAGCTCATTAATAAATCATGCTCTGGCCCATTAAGCATGCAGAGCATTTGAGAGGATTTTGCAGCGCGACTTCCGCGCGGGATGCTATGCTACGTGTGTGGAATCTATATCATCCGATCCGTACGTGCTTACATATTGGTAAACATTGAGCAAGCAAAATGGCGTTGAAGGCGTTGGTTAACAAGCGTAAGTAAAATCAATTTTGTGTCATATTTTAGCGTTTCTTTCAAATTTTAAAAGTCGTGTATGTTTCTAAAGTCTATTGTCGTTAGATTCCTCCTGGTATTTTTGTCTGTGATGGAGGGGAGACTGCCAAACGATTGTGCTAACGACCACTGTTCGTAGGGTTCACCAGAATAGAATGCAAATGTGTGTGTGTGGAGGCTGAGAAAATAAATGTGGATGATGAAGGCTTTGATGTTTGCCCTTGGCTTAAGGCCTTTGCTGAGGTAAAATGCTTTCCAAGCAAAAATATTGGAATTTTAAAAGAGTAGTCTGTAATTTAGTCGTGAAATCCTTCGTAATTATTTATCATTTTCAATTTTGTGTCTTGAGAATCTATTATTAAACTTGAGCTTGATGAAGATGAGTAGTCTAGGCCTAGATCTAGATTGATTGAAATTTGAATGGAGTGGTCAGAATGACTTTTTTTTAAAGGAACCACTCCCATCGTTACAATTTAACAAAAGTTGTTGAATTAGGAAAGATTTTTAGTCTGCTCACAAAATGGCAGACTTGTGTTTTAATGCAGGAATCTGCGTAGACATGTAGATCTAGAAAAGGAAGTTAACTCATGATAGTCTGTGTGTGTATTTTGTCCTTGCCATTTGAATACTGGTTAGATTAGGGCTAATGACGTAATGTACATTGTAAGTGCATTTTTTTAAATCAATAATTTGCAGCTTAGCCATCTGCCACATGCTGTAATTACTGTAGTGTTTATACATGTAAGTCATCACAATGTTGCTTCATTGGAATTCCACTAACAATCATGAACATGTTGCCAGACATTTCAACCTTGATGTATAACTTATATCCTGAGTCCTGACTGATCAATGGATCCTGTCAAATACGGATGTATAACAAGATAGAAGTAGATCTAGAAGTAAAGAATGGAAAACTTTTTTCTAAAACCACCCTGGCATTATCATTATAAGTTAACAATGTGTACTTTAAGTGTCTATCGTCTTTTTATTTAGTATTGTATTTGTGTTGTGTTTTGTTTTTGTTTTCTCTCACTAGCAGTTAGGAATATCCAAATAATGACAATTTTTGTCCCATTCCAAACAATAGTTTCACTTTGTGGTTTGGCTCAATTACTAACAAATAATTTTTGAGACCTCTAAAAAAGAAGAAGAAAAAGAAGAACTGACAAGAACCAGATAGATTGAAATAAAAATAGAGCAATGTCTGTACTTGTATATTTTCCCTCTATATGTTGGTTGTATTATTATACACACACTATGATTTGCACTCACCCTTAGGGAGCTACTCCAAACCTATTATGCAGAATATATTATTACAGGTCCTCTAAAAGAAAAAACGATCCCGAGTCATACATTTTGAAAAAGTTGAAATTTCAATCACCTTTTGCATTGGAACAAATGGGAAAGTTGTCCACCACTACATCACAGAGACAATACCGATTCAATATGAAGAGCCAATACCTGTAGTGGTTGCAACTTTAACAAATTAATTACTTTCTCATTTTTTTCATCTGATATCTTTCAAACTTTTAACAGTATCCTTCTCTGATTTTTCTGCTTTCAAATAGAGTGCTTCGCTATCAGTGTTAGATTCCCCTTTAAAGAAGAAAAACTGATTAATTAAGCCATTTCAAATTCTTGTCCTGATTTGTAGGGAAGGTTAAGTTCTCTCTTGCAAGTGCAAAATGCAGATAGATCTACATGTACTGTACATGTAGAGTGTACTTGGTGTCAAATTCTTTTAGTTATAACTTGCACATTTAAATTACATGTATTTGCAATGTACACGTAGCTGCACAGCACTTCATGGCCCGAATTTACAAAGGAGATTTAAATTTAACCCATGGTTTCAACCCTCATTAACATAACCCATGATTTAAAATAAGCGCAAAATAAGCCTACCAGGTACCTTGCCTTGCGCGCGTCTAATATTGGACCTCTGACTGTGTCGCGCTTATTTTGGGATAATTTTAGACCATACATGTACATGTATGTTATATGTAAATGAAGATTTAAACCATCCATGGGTTAAATTTAAACCTCTTTTGTGAATTCGGGCCTACAGTATACATACAATATATCTACATGTACATACAGTATATATGTACGACAACAAGATTACATGTACATTGTTCCAACTTTCAACACATTAAATCTAAGGCAGGTGTGGAAAGCAGATATCTGTTATTTGTGTAAACATTGCTTCATAATTCAAGTTGATTGATCAGTGGCATTAAATGTCCTTGATGTTGAATTGTAATTAGTTAATTACCTTTTTTCTTCTTTTTCCTTTCAAGGTATTATGAATGATGTCATAATACCGCTCAGAAAGCGGAAGTGCCAAAATGTAAGTAAATGACTTTGTACAAGTACTGTATACTGTTAATATCAAGTATGTCATACAAGTATTGTTTACATGCTGCTTTTATTTCATCAGTGCATAGGAGTTTTGAGAAGTACATGAAAAGAGATTTGTGTATCAGTATTTTTAATGTCAATACCTACATGTACATACTGGCTACCAGTACTGCTTTAAATTGTATTGTTTTGGAAAGTGATAATTTTATTTGTGTTGGATAATTATCACTCATTTTGGCTCTTCAATAGAGAACTGAAGTGTGACGTCGTACTTGCCAAGTTGTAGTTTGCAAACAAATTTGTGCTAAACAATGGCGTTGGTGATCACACCAGCGCCAAACACTGAATTTGCCCTGCTCCAGCCCATTGCTTGAATGATTTTGCAGTGAACCTCTTGCACAGACTGTTATTTGGAACCAGTAACCTGGACGACAAGCGTCTTTGACATTTAATAGCACTTTGGTACTCTATAAGAAATTAAGAATATATAATTAGATATGCATGTAGTATGTACATGTACCGGTATGTGCCAGGCAGAGGCGTTAATGTATTCAAGATGTTTTACTCTAGATTTGTTTCAGTGCACAAAATACCATTCTGTTCACAGGAGCTCTTTTAGGATTTCATATTGTAGGTATTCTCATAGATATTATTTATGTCTTAGTGTTTTTACCAAAGCATTCTTTCTGATTGTCAGCGTGTAATTTAAAGAAAAGGTTGAGTTCTGGGAAGAGGTGAAAAATAATTTGTGAGCGTTATCATTGTATTATGCAAGTGTGGAAGAACATCACAGAAAAATTTTTCCCTGAAAAGCATGGCTCTTCAAATGCCTTAAAGATACTACATTGTATGTCCCTTTTGCAGCCAACATCAAATTCTGTAGAACTTTGCAGGAATTATGAATATGTCATGTATGTCCTATCTGTGAAAACGTTAGCAGTGTCCTACATGTAATATTCAAATTATGCAAGGAAACCCGTTTACTTGCTAGACTTCACTGTCAGACACTATTGAGTGACTGACTGCCTTTTTTCATCTTTGGTAATAACATACATAAAATGAGCTGTAGAGGGTATAGGGCTGTGCATAACCGTGTAATGAGGTTTTCGAGTACACTGCTAGGCTTACAGGCGAGTACTCAAATACTGGACGCCATGTTTTTAAATTTAAAAAAATTTTTGATTTTTTTTTTTGTTGCCAACACCATACTACGAACAGTACGAAAGTTCATCTCCAAAAACCCACGCGATTTTACTTCAAGTTGCTGTTGAAAGCTCCGATTTGTGCTTTTGAATTTTTCACAAATAATTGAAACAATGTTATTTTTAAAACTAAAGATGACAGACAAATTTTCCTCCCGAGTCCAAACAGAAATCCGGAGATTTGGTCCCAGTTTCTGAGTGGTAAGTTGACAGTGACACCCTGTGTATGATTGAGCTGGGAAACATATTTACCCACGGTACCATGCCGGTGCTCTTCTGGCACGTGTGCCAGGTGAACTGGGAAAAAAAATAAAAATAAAAAAAGTAGTCTCATATACATGTACATCTTTCTGTGTACAGTGCTTGTAACTTTACCAAAACTGTGCCAAAATTTCTAATAATTTTGATGATTCCAGAACCTTGCAGTACACACCAATACTTATTTGCTAGATGATCAACATTTTCTGATCGATTCCATAACGTTTATTTCACAATGCAATCGCACCACCAGAACTCAACTTTAGCTTTAAAGCTTTGGAAAGCTACCTGTAGGTGGCTCACAGCTCCTGTCTCCACTAATATGTTTTGATATCAACATTTTTGCATTCCTCCATGTTGTATTGCTTACCAGTAATTACAATTAACTGCTCAGATTCAGAATACTAAACCTAGTGTTTGATGTAGATAAGATGGATTTTGAAAATCACCTTTTCTTCAAATTGAATTGCTTTTCAGGTATTGGTCTTGGATCAGCTGAGCATGAGGATGATATCAGCATGTGTTCGAATGCATGATCTAGCTGATGAGGGCATTACAAGTAAGTTCTGTCTTTCTTTCTTATCTTTTTTTCAAAGACTTATATACAAATGTATATGCAGTGTTTTTTAGAACATTAATGTAGATTAGGCTTCACACTAGCTTTTTTTTTCATTGGGGAGCGGTATCCAGATTGACATTATTTATAGGGTCTTTATGCATCGGCTCGCTGTTTCTAAATTTTGGGGTCCAGAGTTGAAATTAGAGGACCCATTTGCTCTGGACCCCGATTAGTGGTAAGCTTGGCACTAGTGGAGTCTTCATCAATATAACTTTCTAAACCATTAGAATTGGATGGTACATGTATATTACATGTCTTATGCAATCCTTTTGAGTAGAAATATACATGTCTTTACAGCTCCTGATTCGTTTAATAGGCAGGTGGTCTTTATGTACAGGTTCCTTTAGTAGTAATTGCCCTGATGATAATCACTACCGGTATTCAAGGAAAGCTGTCAAATGTGGTCTTTATAGACAGTCAAGACAGATGTTCTTTTTATAAACATGTAAAGCAGGTTTAGACTGTATTTATATCTGGTTATTATGCAAATAATACACAGCAGTGAGGGCATTAGTAAGAATTACGCACACAAGGTACCTTTGGAACAGTCTAACACGCCCGAGGCGATAGCCGAGGGTGTTTGGACTGTTTTGAAGGTACCGAGTGTGGGTAATTTTACTAATGCCCGAACAAAATGATGTGTATTATTTGTTTTATAAGATTATGTTTATTTGTTTTATAAAATGATGTTTTATAACATGATTTTACTAATGACTGGTCATTAGCATTTGATGATGACCAGTCATTATCAAAATTACGTGTTAGGCAAAATCAATGCCTGGTCACGTGTACGCTCTCAACCAATCATTTGATTAGGATCCACGTCATCATCTTAAAATATTTTATTGTAGTGGAAGATATCAATAAACGTCAACAAACATCAACATATACATGTAGAGCTGGTTTCACTGTATTTATATCTGGTTATTTTTTTTTATATAGTTGTGGAAGATATCAATAAGAAGAGAGAGCCTCTGAAGGGATTAGAAGGTGTCTACATCATCCAACCCAATGAAAAGGTAAGTTTTAAAATACTTTATTACACCAGTCTACAGCTGATAAAGCAGTCAAACTAGACTAATTGGGGTTACTGAATATTACCTTGGTTACGTTCTTTGTGTATTGTATGTGCGTTCCAATGGTGTACAGGCTACGTGTAAAATTAAATTGTAAATTTGAAGTAAGTCACATTTATTTGAATTAAGTTACGTGACCTTCCTGTGAATACTCTTCTTACAATATTGCTCTACACTTCTATTTATATTTTATCTTTGACAAGTCATAGCCAAAAATATATATGTGCATCAGGCAGCATCTCACAAAACTGTCATAAGTACAAGTTCACCGACATCCCATTGAAATGTGTGTATTAAGTTTAACACACGTTTCAATGGGATGTCGGTGAACTTGTACTTATGACGGTTTCATGAGACGCTGCCCAGATAACAATAGTGTTTATATACTGTGTATTGCAGCTGCAATTTGAGAGCACCTCTTAGTTCATTTTACACACATGTACATTTTCCTGTTTCTGTGAACAACTTGCACATGTTATATGTATCTACATGTACATGTACATGTACCAAACTACAATGTTCCTCATTTTAAACTTTGCAGAATAGAATAATTTAAGTCCATTTCTCTAAAAATGCAATTGTATTTCTCAAAGTTATAACCCTTTACCAGCCTTGGCTAACCAATGGAACAAACAAGTGGATTGCCATAGTCGATTTTTGTCATACACACACACAGTGTGCATGTATAATATGTACACCAAGCAATGTGGCAGCTCAGGGTTTCAATCCATGGTGACTTGACAGTTAAAAACATTCTACATGTACTAACTATTAACCTATATTTCGTAATTTTTCTCTTAGAATATCTTGCAGCTGATCGCAGACTTCAAGGATATTAACTCTCTTCAGTACAAGGTCGCTCATATCTTCTTCACAGAGAGTAAGTTTATATTTTCTCTGTTTTTGCAATATCTAAACTTCCCAAAAATGTCCGGGAACTTTTGAATATATGTGCACGTTTCACCAGACCAGTATACAGTGTAAGTTATTTTTAATTTGCCCAAACAAAGGTACTGTAAGTGTTGCAAATGTTTGGTATATGTACATGATTACGCTTCATTAATTTGTACTTTCACCCTGTACAGAAATTCCCATAGAACCTTGGTATCTGAGATAAAAGTAATAGTAGTGACCAACTATTCTGTCCTGTTCCATAGGGAATTTGTACAGGGATTTAAAAAATGTTCTTTTATCGTTTCATGCTGATATGAACAGGGAATTGCAAAGTGTGATTTTGATATTTCATGAATCGGGTTTATATGCATGTACTCTGTCTGCCCTGTAATTTAGCTTTCCATAAAACTACAGATAATTCAAATGTTATATACAGTGCACATGTTTGTTTAACAGCTACTCTTTTCCCCTCCTAGTACAGTTACTATGTAGTTTAAATAATATTTAAAAATACAACAAAATATGTGTATAGTGCATTTTATAGGATTCTAGGAATTCCTCTGTTAGTTTCCTTTACCATATTGTGTATTTATACAACTCACTCCCAGATCCTAATCAAATGATTGGTCATGCGCGGTCACGTGTGATTCATTTACTGAGCCTATATTGCACGCCTTTTATGAAAAAGCGTGCAATATTTTCCAGTCCTATTGCACGCTTTTCAGTGCACAGTAGTGCGCGTAGAGGTTAGAGCGCTTAAAACTACGTGTGCATGCATGGGCCTATTCTTGCGCAGCACTATGTGTAAATGGGTATAGAGGTAAGTGCGCTTACTATATCTATGTGTGCGCACTAAATTGATTTATTTGTCAGCCTAGCCGTACTGTCACGAAACAATCTTCAATGAATTCTTTTTACATCAAATAACAAGGATCTAGGAGTTTCGTTGTATAAAACAAATGATGCATGTTTTCATTCGTTCATTATACGATCTATCCGCCCTCGTTGATGCTGTGTGTATCTATCGCACTCACACACAGTCTCAACTCGAGTGCGGATAGATCGTATAATGAACTCGTGCGCATGCATCATTTGTATAATATATGTACATCAATGAAAACTGAAATCAAGTATACATGACTTTGCATGTAAAATTATGAGGATATTATTAATTCAAAGATATATATATATATATATATATATATACGTGTATACACAGTCTCTTAAAACAATTTGTCTTGGTCTGGTGATTCCCTTTTCTACAGCTTGTGAGGATGCATTGTTTGGGAGATTATGTAAGAGCCCTGCTCAACGGTTCATCAAAACCCTGAAGGAAATCAATGTTGCATTCCTACCGTACGAGTCACAGGTATGATATCTAGTCTGTTCCTTTATCCTGTATACATGTATGTCTACAGTGAGATGATATAGATGAATGATGTGCAGTATGGTGATAACTTTAATGCATGTCATTCTGAGGTAAACCCACTTAAAAAGTTATAAATTGGAATGCTATATGGAAATGCAACAAATATATGTATTATACCAGTTAATGGGCAATTTATGCTCTTTCTGTGAATGTGATATATTCTTTAGGGCATTGAATCTGGAATTCTTCAGCCAAGTATGGTCAATTGTTTTGAAAAACTTGATAACTTTCACTCTGTGCTCTAATCTTTGTCCCTAGGTGTTCTCACTTGATTGCCCAGACAGCTTCAATGTGTTCTACAACCCTGCTCGGGGACAGACTCGACCTATGTACGTTGAACGCATGGCTGAACAGATTGCAACACTCTGCTCTACGCTTGGTGAATATCCAGCCATTCGCTACAGAAGGTATGTCGAGTGTCAAGGAAAAGAATTTCGCTGAAAGTCTTTGTAGCAAGAGAAGTGTTTTAGTTCTAAATATATATGTAGCAGAAGTAGCGATTGTCTTTTAAGAAGCAGTGTTTAGCAGTACTTAAAGAAGTAATAGCGTTATTGTTCTCTTACTTGGGTAACTTGTCCTGATTTTTATTTTACACAAACTACATTATTTATGGTAAGATCTGAATACTGAAAACTTTTCAACGGATTGGTGGCATTTGAAATTTGTAAGAGTGCCATGACACAGGGCTTGGATCTCTACTACCTGTTTGGAGAGCTATCCCTCATTTTGTACTCTCTCTCTCTCTCTCTTTCTCTGCCCTCTCCTGGTCCCTCACTCTCCCCCTGTCTGTCTGTCTCTCCCCTTCTCTGTCTCTCTTTCTCTCACTATTATCACCTCTATTCTGCATAATTTTATCCTCCCATGGCAGTGAGTTTGACCGTAACATGGAGTTTGCCCACATGATCCAGAACAAGCTAGACGCTTACAAGGCCGATGACCCCAGCATGGGAGAGGGCCCTGAGAAGCGCCGATCTCAGCTCCTGGTCATCGACCGCGGCTTTGACCCTGTCTCCCTCTTCTTCACGAGCTCACCTACCAAGCGATGGCATATGACCTGCTGCCCATTGAAAATGATGTATACAGGTAAGGGAAGCTGTCGTAATCAAGTGGTTTAACCAGATGCAGAGGTCATAGGTTCAATTCCCAGCACAACACTAGCTACTTGGTACTTGGTACTTGGTTGGGTAATCCCTTTGGCAGCTCACTCAGGAAGCTATACTGGGATGGTAGCTAGCTGAGGCGAGTAACTACAAGGAGTGTCAATGAAGTGCTGGAATGGTGTGTGGACAAAGCACTTGTTAATTTACAATAAGATATGCTAAGTGTATATTGGGTCCTTGAAGATAAAGTTGAGTTCTGGTCATGCAATTGCATTGTGAAAGAAATTGTTTCGAAGCAATGGGAAAAGGTTGATCATGTAGCACAAAAGTGTTGGTGCATGCTGTCAGGTTTTGGAGTCATCAAAATCAAAATGATAAGAAAATGACCCAGTCTCGCTAAAAGTCACTTGCACTGTACACCTAAATATGTGTCTGGGACTACACAAACATGTGGCATGAAAGTGTGGTCCACAAGCATTAGCTCTTACTTGTCATTCATGCTTTGAATAAGAGGGAATTTGAAAAGCAAACCTTTTCAAGGGGCACTTTTTGTATGATATTCTTCCACACCAACATATAAAGAATGTTTTTGTTTTTTCACCTTTCCCCGAACTCAACCTTCCCTTTTAGCGAGGCATTTTATCTACATGAACATTTCTTCTTTGCACCCATGTCTTAATCACTCTTTCAAATCACTCGCAGATCTCAGTCATTAGTCATGTAGGTGGGTGTTTTTTTGATAGTCACAAGAAATATCTTTTTTTCATATTTATCAGATTTTGAACATTGGCTTTATAATGGTGTATAAATACAGTGTAGAGCTGCTTTAAAGCCTACTACACTGATGTTCACTATCATATAAATAAACGTGTGACCTATGACAGTTCATATACCAGCGCCAAATCTTTGATCTTAAAGTTTTGTTAGATAGTAGGTACTTGTAAGTTTAGTTGCAGAAGTTTTTACACCCACCACTCAAACAAAAAAAATAAGGCGGAGTCTGCTTGTCTCTCAGGTTTAAAGATGTGCTCTTGACCAGGAGTATGGATATTTTCAATCTTGTATGACTCTACCATTTTTTGTATGAGGTCAATTGAGTTTTGTAATTCAAACTGTGCTGTGCTGATTCGTACCCTCAACACCTGTCTATGTTTGTTTGTTTGTTATCTTGTTAGATACGAGCAGCAAGGTGGTAGTGCTCCAGACTGTGAGGTATTGATGGATGATAAAGATGATATGTGGGTGGCCCTTCGTCATCAGCATATTGCTGTGGTGTCAACGTGAGTGTCTTCTGGCAGTAGACCACTTCACATATGTACTCAAATTGTTAAGATGCTTCTACCTCAAATGCCCTGTGATGACTAAATGTCTTTGCATGTTAATAAGAGATTTGGTTTTTTCAAAATTATGCATACTTTGATAGTTTGCTATGTTGAGCAAACACTAGGATCTTTTTCTTTCTTTTAAAGCCTGTCTGCACTAGTTTGGCCAGGATGGATTAGACCACCCTGCTGGTCACTGACAGGTGGTTATCTCATCAACTCAGCTCTCAATTAACATAAGAAGAAGAGGATCATGGGGGACCAATGGGCACTGCTTAGGCATTGTTTTCTATATAGAGGGAGCAAGTAGCTACAAGTAGTGCAGTGGGGCTTTAAGGGTTGTGATTGTAGAAGAGGTCAGCATAAAACTTGAATATTGTTGTGAACTTGATATTGGATTGATTTAAAACATAAAAACATAAATTTGGGATTTAATATTCTGAAATTTACCTTGATATGCGATGTAGTAACATTATTCTTCCTTAATATTTGGGAACAGCACTTTTAAAGTAGACTGAAATTTTCTTGTCACTTGAAGTATATCACCGGTCAAATTAGTATTACATTTCAGCCAGAACAATATTTATATCCATAGGCCTAAATATTGCTAGAACAGTACTTAACTGTGAACCATAGATATTTAACTTTCTTTACACACTTTCCACATCCACAGGACGGTTACTCAGCAATTCAAAGAATTTGCTCAAGGCAAGAAGATGGGATCTGGAGGTGATAAGGTAATTTTTTATTTGAAGATTACCACACACCCCCTTCCCTTCTAGCATGGACGAGAAATGTGTGCTTTCCTGAAACTTTGATTTATGTGGAAATGTGTTCAGGCGCATTATGGTCTTCATGGCCATAATAAATGAATCTATATAATGTTTTTGACCTGTGTTTTCTTTAAAAAAAATATCTATTATCAATTTCATTATAAACTGCTCAATATATATAGACACAAATACCCAAATTTATTCTGATGTTACATATAATCATTATAAAGTATTGTAATAATGAACTTACTTTAATTTCTTTTATAATGCGTAATAATTTGATTGTAACACATTGTTATTCATATGATTATATATGAGACTCGACAATTTCTTTTACTTTGTGTACGTTATTGCCACCATTGTTATCTATCTGTTTGTATTTTTATTTTTTATTTGAAATCCAATCTCAAGTTTTGGTTGCAATAAAGAAATAATAATAATAAATGAAAGTTAAAACATTATTCATTTTTTTCTTCACATTCTTGCAACCCACATTGATGTCATCCTGTGGAAATGTCATTCAAAACTTTCTAAGCGTCTTTAAAAAAATGATGTGTCACTGTGGAAAGATTTTGTCTGTCTGCCCAAAACGATTCAAAAGAGTTTGTGGTGAATATTTCTACCAGCAAGTGTCAAATGGTAACAAGACACACACATATATGCATTTGTTACTAGGTTGATTTTTGTGACATGGAACAATCCTTCAAAATACTGTTCATCATGAAATACAGTGTATATGTTTGTGCAGCCTCCCTCTCCTTAACATTGATATTGGTGATATTTTTTCTTTTCCAGACAAGTGTCCGTGATCTGACTCTGATGATCAAGAAGATGCCACAATATCAGAAAGAGTTAAGAAAGGTATGTGTAGTTTCTGCATCAAGAATGCATTGTAATGCTAATTGCTTCATTTAACCCTTTTGTGACAATATTTCCACATTTTGTGGTTGGTCTAAAAAACATTTGATTCACAGCCCTAAAAAATACCCTGGATACATGAGTAAAACAGGCAAAAATTTCTGCACATACTGCATCCATTTTTGTTGCATGACAAATGTGTTTGTTGCCAGGAATTAAAGAAAAAAAGAAAATAAGCTTTAAAATCTTTAAATAGGCAACATGTTGAGAGACTCAAAATCATTTTTTTTTAAATAGAAAATTGCAATTTTTTCAACTTAACAAAATTCTCGCCCATGTACATTGTTTTCAAAGACATTACATTTTGTTTAAACAATTTAGCAATAAAAGAAAAATATTAATATTGCCAATTTGAAAAACAATATGTGATCAATTTAACCCTAAAATCAATCTTCCACCAGATTAAGAGTCTGTATTTAAAACGATGTTTGTGATTGGCATATAAAATTTTGTCTCTGACTTTTTTCAATGATATTGTTCATTGTAATTTCAATTGTAAAGCCTATGAAATTTACATTTTAAACAACTGTTAGTTATTGCTTTATCAGACAATCCCTGGCATCATGATGTTTTACGGTTGTCAATAGTTCTTATGATCTTAGAAATGTGTAGAATGCTGATGTATGTGAAATGATGTATTTTTGCTTTCTGTTTGTGTTTTCAGTACACCACCCAGCTGAAGCTTGCCGAGGAGTGCATGAACCAGTACAAGAACAACGTGGACAAGCTGGTGCGCGTAGAACAGGACCTGGCCATGGGCATGGACTACGAGGGAGAAAAGGTCAAGGATCACATGCGTAACATCGTCCCCATCCTGCTCGACACCAAGATCTCGGCTTACGATAAGCTTCGTGTGATCCTTCTCTACATTATTAGTAAGAATGGTATGTGTTTCATTTGCACTTCATTCCATCCATCTTTCATTGGTGTGTATGCATACTGGTGAGAATCATCTTACTGTCCTTGTCCACGTTAGTCAATAGACACTCAGTAGATAGTGGTGTGATTCATAGCTCTCCCATCTGTGACATGGTTTATACTTCATCAAGAGTATGTCGGTTAATCTATATTCTGGATAGAAACTCATCAGGACACTTCTTCTCACCTTCCACACATTGATGACAGCTATCTTATTGTAGCCGTTCACAAGGACACCCATGACAGACATGTGGATGATAGGATCGTTTTTTCATGTAAAACAGCTTGTGTGTGGTAAATATAGCAGTCATTGATTACATAACAATGTCTTGAGCCTTGTTCAGATGTGCGGTTGTAAACCACTGCATTTCTTGTTACAACATGTAAACGGATGGTAACTGCGCGCAACAAAGATCCTATGCGTATTTACCGAGCTCTGTGTTTTAAGATACAGACATATGAAGCATATTACACTTATGTAATCATTATTAAACTAGATGGAACTTCAACTGCGCGCAGTCGAAAATGATGCCTCCGCCATAGAGCAATTTTACAAACCAAAATGGAAGCAATTTTTAAAATTCAAGTTTGATTGTAATCCATCTGTTGGTTCTAATGATAACGCGATCACAAGCTATTTTGAGATACATAATGAGCCCTGTGACCTTTGACCTCGTGACCCCAAATCTAATCAGTTCATTGACTCTGCAAGATACATACATGACCCAAGTTTGGCGGTAATCCATCAATCGGTTCTTGAGATAACGTGATCACAAGCTATTTTGCATACATAATGAGCCCTGTGACCTTAGACCTTTGACCTCGTGACCCCAAAATCTAATCAGTTCATTGACTCTGCAAGATACATACATGGCCCAAGTTTGGCGGTAATCCATCAATCGGTTCTTGAGATAAAGTGATCACGAGCTATTTTTGCATACATAATGAGCCCTGTGACCTTTGACCTCGTGACCCCAAAATCTAATCAGTTCATTAGCTCTGCAAGATACATACATGACCCAAGTTTGGCGGTAATCCATCAATCGGTTCTTGAGATAACGTGATCACGAGCTATTTTTGCATACATAATGAGCCCTGTGACCTTTGACCTTTGACCTCGTGACCCCAAAATCTAATCAGTTCATTAGCTCTGCAAGATACATACATGACCCAAGTTTGGCGGTAATCCATCAATCGGTTCTTGAGATAACGCGATCACGAGCTATTTTTGCATACATAATGGGCCCTGTGACCTTTGACCTTGGACCTCGTGACCCCAAAATCTAATCACTTCATTAGCTCTGCAAGATACATACATGACCCGAGTTTGGCGGTAATCCATCAATTGGTTCTTGAGATAACGCGATCACGAGCTATTTTTGCATACATAATGGGCCCTGTGACCTTTGACCTTGGACCTCGTGACCCCAAAATCTAATCACTTCATTAGCTCTGCAAGATACATACATGACCCAAGTTTGGCGGTAATCCATCAATTGGTTCTTGAGATAACGCGATCACGAGAACGGGACGTACGTACGTACGGACGGACGGACAACCAGAAAACATAATGCCTCCGGCTACGTTGTAGCGGAGGCATAAAAACCCAATGAGGTTTACCTCTTCATACTAGTGTTGTAACATCACGGATATTTCCAATTCCGTTTAACCGCTAGTCAAAACCGGACGGTTTTCGGTAAAATTACTCACTTTTGCCAAGGTCGCCGCTGATTGTTGGAATAGTGGTCGGCACTGGGCGGGCGTGGGCCCGACCAGCGCGGGGGATTTTTACACTTAAAAAAATAAAAAATAAAAAAAAAAAAATCGGGAAAACAAAACCGTCACATTCAAAACGGATAGTGCCATGGACGGTCGGATACCGGACGGTTAAACGTTTGATCACAGCACTACTTCATACATTATATGAATGAGCCTATAGTGTCAAAGGACTTCAGTAATTTGTCTCCTGAATTCCAGAACTTCAAGTGAACGTCACAACATTCATGTCATTAATTGTGCAAGCACAAACTGTTTTGTCTCATTCGTTACCAACCTCATCAAATATTTTAGTATATACAGTGTAGCATCACATTTAGTCAATAGCTAAAGTTTAGATCAGAGCAATTATGGAGTAAAATGACACGTTTAATGTCAATCTGTTTATGTTCAGGGGAATGTTTCACAAAGACTAAGATCAACTTTAAGTTGGACTTAACAATGGCAGGCCGTTCATGCCACTGTTTGTTCTCATCATTATGATCTTTAGATATTATTTTTTCCTTCAATAATGAATGATCAAAAAATGGAAATTCTGTAGATTTGTGACCATGATTTGTACGTCCCTTGAGAGACCGATGCCAGTAAATGATGAGAGCAAGCAGTGGCATGAACGGCCTGCCATAGTTATTAAAGCCCAACTAAAAGTTGATCTTAGTCTTTGTGAAACACCCCCCTGAAGTCCTCAAATGTATGGGACACCAAATGACTAAATATTTTGGACTTGCCAAATTCCATCTCTTTCCACTCCTCTCCTCCTTCCACTGCAGCGGGAAAAAGTACACGGGAGCAGTGAGCGATTTAGCTCTCGAAAGCTCCAAAAGAGCTCTGGTAAAAAAATAAGAAAATGCTTGAATATCACTGTGAGAAAATCACACTTATACAAAACCTAGACCTAAAAGAACTCCCGCGAACAGAAAAGTGTTTTTTAAAACTGTTCCACTAATGTGTGTTGTGTCGAATCCCTGTCGCAGCACTAAAGTCCTCGGCAAGACATTCATCTACATTTGCCACACTCTTAGATGAGATAAATGGGTACCTGGAAGGAATTAATTCCTTAAAATGCTTGAGAGCCACAATGGTAGGCTTGCTAAACCCGGGTGATATCAGTGGATTGACAGGAGTGGCAATGAGTCCAATATTATTATAATTAATGTTGTTGTTGTTGATGGTGTTTTAAAAATTTTTGTAATCATTATTATTATTATGATTATTATTATTATTATTAATTAATGTTGTTATTTGTTTGTTTCACTGCCACTCAGACGGTAAAGTGGGTATCACTGAGGAGAATCTAAACAAGCTGATTCAACATGCTGCCATACCCGACACAGACAGACCCATCGTCAATAACATGGCCCAGCTTGGTGTCCAGATCATCCACAATGTAAGTTTAAATGGGCACATATGAAGAAAGAAAAAATTATACATTGGCAATTTAACACATAGCAGTTGAGAGTTTTCTTGAAGATGCATAGTAGCTGCCTCTCATGGGGAATTCGACTCCATTCAGGTGTTTACCCAATAACAAGTGTCGTCAATCACCAGGATTAGCCTTCAGTTTTATGACCAATGGGCCTTGTGTAATTATTTGCATTTTCCACCCATTCCTCCATATTGGAAAATCATTATATTACTTTTCCCCTCACCCTATAAGACTCTCCTAGAGACTAGGGCCCTGTAGCCGGAGGCATTATGTTTTGGGGTTGTCCGTACGTCTCTCCGTACGTCCCGTTCTCTTGGTCGCGTCATCTCAAGAACCGATCGATGGATTCCTGCCAAACTTGGGTCAATTATGTATCTTGCAGAGCTAATGAACTGATTAGATTTTGGGGTCACAAGTTCAAAGGTCACAGGGCTCATTATGTATGCAAAAATAGCTTGTGATCCTGTTATCTCAAGAACCGATTGATGGATTCCTGCCAAACGAAGGTCCATCTAGTTTTATTTAAAAGCAAGCTTTGGAAAACCTGGCACTACAATAAGAATTGTTTCTGATACTGTTCCTTTCCAATTCTAAGTAACTGGTGGCAGTGTTTTACAGTGTGTCATAACCCTGCGTTGGATTCAGTTATAATAATGATAATAGTGAGTTCTTGTACAGTGCTCATGTCTGTCAAACTTGACGCTAAGGGCGCTTCATTATTATTATGCCGGCTTTAGCATGGCTTCTATTATGGCACCCAAGCATTTCAAGGAATTAATTCCTGCTACGTACCCATTTATTTCACCTGGGTTGAGTGTGGCAAATGTAGATTCATGACTTGCCAAAGGGTGCTAGTGCTATGACAGGGATTTGTATCCCATACTCTGTGGTTCACAGTCCTGTGACTTATCCACCAGACCATACCTCTATCACTGATTCTGCATCACCAGTGCATACTCTCCTCTCTACCTTGGATCATTCCGGTAGTGTTGTTATCTAGACTTTAGATCCCGTCTCGGAACCATCTTGGAACCATCCCGTACACTTTTTACTTTTCATAGCGGGATCTCAGTTCTTGAAATTGCTAATAGCCTCGGTATGTAAGGCCTACTGCCTCCAAAGCTCAGCCATTTTTGTCTCGCCTGCGTAGCAAAAAGCGAGACATAGGCGCCGCTTTTCCGGTGGCGGCGGCGGCGGCGGCGTCAACATCAAAACTTAACCTAAGGTTAAGTTTTTGAATTGTTAATATAATTTTGAAAGTATAAGGTCCTATTAAATGAAACTTGGACTAAAGGGTTATCAAGTATCCCCAATCATGTGAGGAAAATTTCAGGTCACAAAGTCAAGGTCAAAGGTCATTTCAGGTCAACAAACTTAGACTATGTTGTGGCATCATCATCAAAAACTTAACCTGAGGTTAAGTTTTTGAATTTGTAATATAATTTTGAAAGTATAAGTTCTTATTCAATGAAACTTAGACTAAAGGGTTATCAAGTATCCCCAATCATGTGAGTAGAATTTCAGCCCACTAGGTCAAGGTCAAAGGTCATTTCAGGTCAACAAACTTAACTATGTTGTGGCATCAGGCTAAGACTTTTTTAATTATCATAATTTTGAAAGTATACATTCCTATTCCATGAAACTTGAACATAAGGGTTATCAAGTATCACCAATCATGTTATTAGTCTTTAGGTGACAAAGTAAAGGTCAAATGTCATTTCAGGTCTGGAAACTTAGACTTTGTTGTGGCATCAACATCAAGATTTTGAAATTTTAGCATAATTTCAAAAGTGTTTGTTCAAATTCCATGAAACTTGTACCCAAGGGCTATCAAGTATCACAAATCATGTGACACAAATTCCAGGTCACAAAGTCAAGGTCAAAGGTCATTTTAGACTTTGGATTATGTTCTCAAAATTTAATATGAGAATTAATAAATAAATTGTTGTTATTTGTTCATATTTCATGAAAGTTTCCCATGAATATTCTAATAGTAATTTTAGTATTCGATCCCAGGCCTAGTATGTACATGATCAGTTACAGCTAGGTGACAATATTGATGTTTCAATAATATATATTGGAGTATATCTCATAATAATGTTCTCATTATGCTAATGAGACGTGATGTGATGTAGTAGATGGGCTCTACCTTCCAATTGTTTTTACACAAAATGCTGAAAATCCTCTTTTCTTAAAAAGTTTATTAGATAACTTTATTTGTAAATTACTGACAAGCATTGAAACATTTATAGTCTTACCCATACACTAAATCTCATTATATTGTATTCTTATGATACAGTAAATAATTATTCTGATGATTCATAATCAATATTCACTTCAAAATGCTTATTATATTCAGAGGATTTCATTTTCGGGGGTCTGCAAATGGGCCACCCTGCCTATAAAAATAATGTCCCAACCTCAATTTTTCATCATATCAAATTGCGTAATGCCGAATTGCGTAATGCAGGCGAGACCGCCGAGAGCGTTTCACTTGTTAGATAAAAGATGTTTTTTCCATATTTTTTGTCTCCCTAATTTTGCTCTGAGCAGCAGAGAAGCCGTAAGACTAAGCCTACGCCGCGTAAGGAGCGTATAACAGAGCAGACATACAGGATGTCTCGATGGACTCCAGTTATCAAAGACGTCATGGAGGTAAGATTGTAATAATAAAAATGATGATATAATAATAGTAATAATAGTAATAATAATAATAATAATAATAATAATAATAATAATAATAATATGAAAAAATGATGCTGATGAAGATAATGAGGATGATGATGATGATGATGATGATAATGATAAAAATAATAATAATCTTTTAAAGTCCACTCCAAATTTTATTAAGTTAAACCAAAAATGGAAATTCATTTTGCCCAATTGATCGTGAGCCTGGCAGCCACTGAGCAGCGCCAGATCGATTGCTCTATCCCCTTATTGTTGAACGCCAAACAAGGTAGCAGCAACTCCCATCTTTTAACGTCTTTTGGTATGATGCGGCCGGGTTTCGAACCCACGACCTCCCGGTTGTGAGGCGGACGCTGTACTGACTGAGCCAACACACATAATGATGATGATAATGATAGTAATGATTATAATAATGATGATAATGTTAATGATGATAATGAAAATGATAATAATAATAATGATAATAAAGTTAATGATAATGGAAATGATAATAATGAAAATGATAATAATAACGATGATAATGATGATGATAATGATGATGGTGATAATAATAATAATAATAATGAAGTTAATGATAATGATTATGATAATGATAATGATAATAATGATGATAATAATCATAATAATGATAATGATAATAATAATAATAATAATGAAGTTAATGATAATGATTATGATAATGATAATGATAATAATGATGATAATAATCATAATAATGATAATGATAATAATGATGATAATGATAATGATAATAATGATGATAATGGTAATAATGATAATGATGATAATGATAATGATAATAATAATGATAATGATGATAATGATAATAATGATAATAATGATAATGATGATAATGATGATAATGATAATAATGATAATGATAATAATGATAGTGGGTTCTTGTATAGCACTCTTGTCTATCGGACTTGACACTCTTGGCGCTCCACATATTCCCCAGGCTTCAGCAAAAAAACTTCACTTGGCATACTGTGGGCTAACATGAAGAAAATAAAGAATGAGAATAACATGAAAGGGCGCACACGGAACCTAAACCGGACTTGGGTTCCGTGCAAGCCCTATATTATAGGTGCGTGTACGAGTGTATCGAGTAGTCTACTCACATTCGCTTTCATGTTACTGAGAGTGTATTTAAACTTGCAAAATATCCTTACAGAACTAATATTTGAAGCTCATATTTTGCATATAGTATTGCAACATTGAACTATTAACACACAGAGCAAGTTTTTTTTTAATGATTGGTACACTTTAATATTTTTTGTTGTTATTGACCTATTGTATTAAAGATACTATGTCCCTTTTGCAGCCAACATCAAATTCTGTAGAACTTTGCAGGAATTATGAATACGTCATGTATGTCCTATCTGTCAAATATAAACGTTAGCAGTGTCTTAATATTCAAATTATGCAAGGAAACCCGTTTACTTGCTAGACTTCACTGTCAGACACTATTGAGTGACTGACTGGCTTTTTCATCTTTGGTAATAACATACATAAAATGAGCTGTAAAGGGTACATGAGCATTTGTCTACATCAATAACCCACTTCTTGTAATGGCCAAAATTAAACTGATTGAATCTTTGCGCAGCATAAAACGTACGACCATTCGGTACAATGGTCTGAAAAATCAGACTATTACTTACTGGCTCTATAGCTCCTAAGTCGATTCGACAACTAATAGTCGTTATTTTCCCACTTAAAGAAATTTTCAAGCTCCCCCTTTTTTATGGAAGTTCTAAATTAGTATTGTCTTTCAAATGCCGTTGGAATTTAACCTTTTAATTTTTTTGGCCTGCAAATGGGACATAGTACCTTTAAAGGTATTACAAAGTTTTGGTATGGGGTCATGAATTTGGTTCAAATGAACATATTGGAAGCATATGTGATTTTAAAATATATAATGATCGTTGTCGCAGTTAAAATCGAGTCTAAATTGATGAAATAGTAAATAATAAACTCTTTATGTTGTATAGCGCCCTCTCAAGACTGATATTACTTTAGCTTTAAAACAATGTTTCTTGATTACAATCGACCGATTTGCTATTCCTGTTTGGAAATTATAAAGCGGAACTGTATATTCTGAGATTTTCATGGTCGCAGCTACCATGGAATGGCCGTAGGCGCTATTTGAAATATTTGAAATTTACCGGGAGCACCAGTAAATTTAGATTATTCAATTCGCTCGAAAGCAGAAGTGTTTTAGGGGCTAAATTTTTTAGTGCTTATAATACATCCACAGGGGCATCCAAATATATCAAAAATTAAAAGAATTACTATCCATCCAATTTTAAAATTTACCAAAACTTTGCATTACCTTTAAAAGAACGTTTCAATTGTCTATTTTTGTTTTTGCCAGGATGCCATTGCCAACAAGCTGAGCGACAAAGATTATCCTTTCTTGTCAGGCAGGAACAACACTGGTAGCACTGGTAGCTCTGGACCCAAGAGGTGAGAATAATTGTCAATAGAGTGTTTCTTAAAACTGCGATAGTCAAATGGGTAAAATTTCATTTTCTAATGAAGGTGGCTCACTATGGAACCAACTCCCATTTAATGTTAGACAGGCCAAGTCAAAACAGTTTTTTGCAAATCTGTACTGGAGAACACTATATTTGTGATTTTTCTTAACAGCTAGTAACAATAGTTTTTTAATCCCAGAGACTGTAATAACAAACCAAACAAGTTTTTTAAGCTTTCCCCATTTAATTTTCTGTTAAATTGATTCGAAAGAATGTATTTTATATTGTATAAGCTTGTCAAATATTTCCTGTATATATCATGGTGTATATTATTAAAAAAACAAAAACAAAACCAAATAATCCATGATATGATATAGGCCATTCCATGAGAAGAAGGACATGACATCAAAAAAAGAAATGTACCTCTTATGTTAATTCTTTGATTTATCACTAACCTTATGCCATGGATGTTCATAAAACATTAGGGCCTTTCAAATTCAATACAATTTATTTTTCATTTTTGTTGATTTCCTAAGATCTCAAACCATCATCAAAAACGTACATGTGGGACTGTAGATGAAAAAAACAATTTATTGCAGATTACACAGGATTCTTGTAATATTTTTTCCTGAAAATTTCGCTAAATGGAAAAAGATGAATATATTTCCATATTCTAAGGGGTCCTGTGATATTTAATCTATTACATAGGGGTGAAAATGGCCTCCGGACAAAATGTAACGCGAGTTACCGTAACGTGAGTTACCGACATATTTGCTTCCTGCATTTTACTAGTCCATTGTTTCTTATCTTTAATATTGTGATCTTATACTAGTATTAAAGTCACAACCTACTATCAAATTAAAGTAGGAAAGATTTTGTCAAGATTGTCTAGTATGAGGAGACTTTGCCAAAAGAGGGTCTCATAGAATTGACCATGTCCTTTTTTTGTAACGCGAGTTACCGAAATTCAATAATCCAAGAATCTAAAAATGTTTGTTCTTCAATTTTCTTTTTTGTTTCATTCAGTTGTTCTATATCTACCCTGTCCATGTTTGAAAAAGTATCTTGTAGATCCTAGCAGTTCTAAAGATATAGGCACATTATCGTGTCAATGTACCCATTAGGTGTAACGCGAGTTACCATGGAATGGCCTTTAAACTATTCCCTCTGTATTTGTCAACTCTAATTTGTATAGGGCCTTTCAGGAAAACAGTTTTGATACTGAGAGAGTTACCCTGCTAAAATAAAACATATAAATAAATAAATAAATAAAAAGCTTCAATAACAAGTATAAGGATTTAGAATTTGACTTTGGTTCATTGGTATCAAATATAGGAACAGAAATAATAAAGTGTGTGAATGAGAAATAGACCGGCCTGACCAGGCAATGCTACTTGAGCCTTTTATCTCATGCATGCTGGCCACAATCTGCTTCCATGTTGCAGCAGGAACAAATGCCTTGTTTTCTCTGGAATTCATTGAAATTGAAATTAAAATTCACATTTAATTCCTTCTCATTGACAATACGGTAAACAAATAGAAGAGTACAGTAAATAAATTACAAAATGAGGCTAAAATATATCATGTAAATGCTTGTGTTGGGAACACCCATTACAAACAAGGACAAGTTACTGTAAAAACTGAGAAGAGAGTTAGGTATTGGAGGATAAGTTCAATTTAATTGCATGTTAAGTACTATTGCGTATATTGTCTGGAGCGTACTGTACTAAGATGTACAGATGACGCCATCAAAGACTACAGATTTGCAGTGTACTAGAATATTAATAATGATAGTAATAGGCAGCATACATCTCCTTTAAATGCTGGCTGATTTAATCTTTTACTCCAAGGTTAATGGCGAACCAACTACTAGAGGGTTTCTTGAATCTTTTTCCCCTTAAAAGGCCAATTAACACAAGAGACAGTTAACAGCTTTAAATAAAAATGTACCACAATAAAAATGATAAGACAGTGTAGTGTGCTTCATATTTCTGTTTTTTATAACAGACAGATCACTGTGTACACATACCGGTAATGGTCATTGTTTGTGCACAGCTCTGTATTTTTACATGCCCAAAATATTGTCTCTTTAGGTGTTTATCACTTTTCTCTCGCCCACTCTTGATATATCTCACTCTCTCTCTCCTTTTTTCTTTTTTAAGGTAGTTTACCAAGTCATGCCTGATTAGGTTTCAGTATTACAAATTTCTCTTTTGTCATTTGTTCTTTTTATGTGTTGGTCATTCTCAATCTCATTCCAACTCGCCTGATCTTTTCATCCACAGTGCTCGCTATGGCAACTGGCACAAAGATCGCGGCCCATTGGACTACAAGACCGGGCCACGCCTCATCATCTTTGTGATCGGAGGAGTCTCTTACTCTGAGATGAGGTGCGCCTATGAGGTGTCCAAGGACCCACAGTTCAACAAGTGGGAGGTCTATTGTGGTAGGTGCTCTTCAAAGAGAAGGATGAGAGGTGTTGGTGATGTTGGTTTGTGGTGATGGTTTGGGATGATGGTGTTAGTGGTGGTGTCCAAGGACCCACAGTTCAACAAGTGGGAGGTCTATTGTGGTAGGTGCTCTTTAAAGAGAAGGATAAGAGGTGTTGGTGATGTTGGTTTGTGGTGATGGTTTGGGATGATGGTGTTAGTGGTGGTGTCCAAGGACCCACAGTTCAAGAAGTGGGAGGTCTATTGTGGTAGGTGCTCTTCAAAGAGAAGGATGAGAGGTGTTGGTGATGTTGGTTTGTGGTGTGATGGTGTTAGTGGTGGAGATACAAGGATCCACAGTTCAAAAAGTGGGAGGTCTAGTGTGGTAGGTGCTCTTTAAAGAGAAGGATGAGAGGTGTTGGTGATGTTGGTTTGAGGTGATGGTGTTAGTGGTGGTGAAACTGGTGATGATGCTTATAAAGATGATGGTGGGGATGATGATGATGATTATAACAATAATGATGATGAGGAGGAGGTGGAGGAAGAGGAGGAGGAGGATGCTTATAATACTGCTGCTGAGGATGAGATGGTAATATGGTAATGATGATATACATTGTAGGGTGATGATGTTGGTCTTGTTGTTTATGATGGTGATGATGGAAGTAGGATCTAGGGTGGTTTTGGTGGTACAGGTATTTGGATTGGTGATGGTTCTCTTGGTATTAACATTTAGGGTGGTCTGGGTGATGATATTGATGATTGGGATAATAAGGTAAATGCCCTTGCCAAAAGATGAGGTGTGCTTATGAGGCGTCCATGGACTAACAGTTAACAAAGAGGTATATATTTTTAGGTGCTCTTTAATAGAGGAATAATTTGAGATTTGGGGATATTAGGGGGGCTACTATTTGGGAGGAGGTGTGATATGCTGATCAGACAGCAAGTCAAAGAAAAAAAAAAAAATTTCATTCCAATCCATCTCTCTCCAATTTTCCTCTGGCCACCAGGCTCAACTCATATCCTAACGCCAGAGGGATTCCTCAGCGATCTTCGTGAACTGGGCAGCAACTGAGTCCCCCGACCAGTAACCGCAGCCAGCAATGGATAACCCAACACTCAGGGGGGCTCCATCCCACATTCATTAACATCTCTGATGGAAATGGGAAAGTTTCTCCATGGCTTTCGTTCCTTCTTTTGCCGAAAAAGAAATTGATTCTAAATAATCATTCCAGCGTGAGTAGCAGAGAGCCTTAGCTCAACGTATTATCATAGATTTCCAGTAGAGTTCTTGATAGGTTACAATTAATTATGAAGGTATTCTGTGTTTTTGATGGAACCTGTGAATTGATTCAATAATTGTACTAAGGAGTATAGAATATATATACATGTATATCTACAAATCAGTGTTTATTTATTCCTTCAACATACCGTGTAAATATCCCATTTTTGTACCATTATTTGACCAGAATATGGATTACTCTCCTGAAGTTTCTTTTGGCTTTGTCTTTAACCTGTTGTAATTTAATCCTGACAAATTCAGGATGAAACCCATTAGGAATGCATGTTGAATAAAATGAAATGTTCTTCAATGGGTCAATATCCGTAGTATCAGCCAATTTGAATTAGGCATGTCAATTTCCGTACCTGAATTAGGATTGTTGACATCTCTATCAACATAGCTCCATACTGTCGACTTCAAACATACTTTTCTACGGTCAAT
Organism: Mesocentrotus franciscanus; assembly: GCA_037976565.1. Classification (NCBI taxonomy): domain Eukaryota; kingdom Metazoa; phylum Echinodermata; class Echinoidea; order Camarodonta; family Strongylocentrotidae; genus Mesocentrotus; species Mesocentrotus franciscanus. The sequence continues at coordinate 4,598,038 of CP137679.1, read as the reverse complement.
CCATAGATCATGCATATTCATGAAGGGGCATGATGTCAGAAAATGGATAAAGGCTCTTATGAAGAGGAATATGATGATCTATAGATTGAGTAGATTTCAGATCATTTTTTTTTTCTTTCTCTCTCTCGGGAACATTTATGAAAGCTCTAGAGAAAAACTTCGACTAATTGAAACAGAAACCATTCAAAACTTTGTCTTGTGGCATGTTCGATGGGTATGCTGGAAGGTACAGCTTTCTGTCACTTTCTTTCAGGTATATGAAGGATGATTTTCCAACAGGTTGAAATACCTGCAATGAAAGAGATAATTCATTTAAGTAATCCTAAACGGGTCTTTCATACTACCCTCACTTTTCAGATTGGAACCTGTAGGTAACTAGAGGAAAATTAGTCCTTTGTATTAACCCATTAAGTACCACAATGTTTTTCTCATAACACAGATCTCAATGTATCCTAGACTGTGATAGCTGTAATGAAAGGGTTAAGAGATTATTATGTATATATTTGAACTGGAGTCTGAGGTAGGAACCCAGACTTTATTTATGCTGATTGAATCACCGTAGCCCACCTTCTCTTTTTCTTCATATAATTTGTTTCATATAATTTGTTTAACCCCTGATATGGTGCATAATTTTATTTCCCTTTCCATGCTCTGATTTTCTTATGGTCTGTTCAGACCCAGAAGGGCAATGACTCTGCGTTATAGTATAGAAATTAACGTTCTTTAGGCTCCAAACAAACGTTATATACTGTCATAAGGGGATTATAACATCAGACCCAGAAGGGCAATGACTCTGTGTTATAGTATAGAAATTAACGTTCTTCTGGCTCCAAACAAACGTTATATACTGTCATAAGGGGTTTATAACATCAGACCCAGAAGGGCAATGACTCTGTGTTATAGTATAGAAATTAATGTTCTTCCGGCTACAAACAAACGTTATATACTGTCATAAGGGGTTTATAACAACAGACCCAGAATTATGAAGAGTTACGATTGATCTCGGTGGATCGTAACATGTAAGTCCTCCTAATGAGCCATTGATTTAAAAGTCATAATGATAATAATAATAACCGTAACATTTATATAGCGTTTAGTACTTAGGTTCCTAAGTGCTGTACAATTATTACTTGGGCATTAGCTGAGCTATCCTTATAAGGCGCTCTGGCATTCAAGGCATTTCTTCTTACCAGGTACCCAGTTACATCACCTGGGTGGAGAGTGGCAAATGCAGATTAACGTCTTGCCAAAGGACATTACTGCTGCGATGGGACCATGTGAGTCACAGCCCAGTGACGTATCCACTAGACCATGACATTTCTACACAGTTACCATTGATTGTATGACTTGTGATCAATTTGTTTCGATCTTAGTAAGCCTGGGCCTTTAATGTGAAAGGATTAGTGTGTTGATGAAGGCCTTAGTGACCCTCATGTGACTGATGAGTTAAGTCCTCCTAATCAATCACAGTTCTATTGATTTGCCATTGATTGTATTTGTATTTTTTGTTTGTATTTACAGGGTAGCATTGTCAATTACAAAACTGCTTTCCTGTTGGCCTAGATTATGTATATATACAATATGATTAAAGATTAGGATTATAGATGAATTCAATACTAAGTTCTATGAAGATCTACCAAATAATGATCTTAAGGGAAACGAAGAATAATCTATAAATAATGAATATGAATTCAAAGAATTTCATTGAAAAATGAACAAAAAAATGGGAATATATAAACAAAAAGAAAAACCAAATTACAACAACAACAGAAATCAAAAAATTAAGAACTAAATCTAACCATTCTGTTTAAAACTATCATTACAAAGAAAGACTGTATGACTAAAGCAACTGGCAGATATCCATTTGTGTCATATGTAAAGGTAGTTGCATTTAATTGCGATATGTTTATAGAAAATTGGGGGGTTGTATCACACCAATTCTCAATCACCAACTTTCATCTCAATGAGCTGTTTTTCTTGTACATGTAGGTGCTGTTATGACGTGATATCTATATAAATATCCATCCAATTATCAATCTGCTGCTAGTTCTCTCAAAACTAATTTGGAACCATTTTCCAATCTTGACATTCTTGGAGTTTTGATGTATAGTATTTATTCCTACTTAAAATGCATATATGTAGACAACTAGCTTTCTGTATAATGTATTCAAGTCAGAAATTTTTGTAGACATGATTTTTTTTTCCTTCGGATAATTCTCTCTTTTTAATGCTGTAAATCTAATTTGCTCCAAGACATCTAGTTTAGTATGTGATCGCTCGTTTATATGTACTCAGACTGTATATAGCTCAACATTGCATTATCCAAATCTATATCTATTTGATGTACATGTATCTACCTGTTTAATATCTCATAAAAACAATGATTTCTTGGAGATGGTTTTGATGGTTTATTTACCTGACTGCTAAGAAAGCATGTGTATGCTTGCAAGTAAGCAATCAGGGGACTGACAGCTTTAAATGCTCTCTGACGTGGTAAAGAGGATTAATGCTTTATCAAAGGGCACTAGTGAAGCTGCTTGGTTATGAAGCCGGGTACTCTCAGGTATGAGACCACTGCTCTACCACTGAGCTGAAGTAGTATACATGGTGAGCAGAGTTTTGATGATGAACTACATCCTATATCATAAGTTGATTTTTAGATAAGAAGCCCATGAGAGATGACTTGTTCTTCTTTCAAAGTTTGCCTGTTGAGAGTCAGAAAGATGTTAACCCTTTGAGGAAGGGCCTTTCTGGCTCTCACAAGATGATTTCAATACCCTGGTGTTGGTCTCTGATGCTCTCATCAAAGTAGGAATGGCGGTTGTGCTTCTTTTCGTCACCCGCACTAGTTGTCCTCACTCATGTGTATAGTCTATGGAGTTAGAATAAGGAAACCGATGAGGTGTGACGAAATGAAGCACGCCCGGTGGTGGTGCGAGAGCGCCAGTATTCATACCCAGTGACCCTATATCTGCGAAAGAATATGCAAGTTACATGAAATTGTGCATAACTGTGATTCTTATTGAACAAAACACAACAAGCATCAACCTTGGGTTTGAATATTGATACATCTTGATGCCAAAATGGTTTTGACATATCAGGAAAGGGTCAAATATAAGCAGTTTAATTATCAAGCTTTGAAACATCCTCTCTTATATTGAGAATCCTTCAGTGCTTATAGAAGGAGTCAATTTGCAGACTTGGGGTGCATTGGTTTTTGCAAAGTGATAATGACATGGATGTTGTCTTTAATGAAAATGACATGGTTCTTGCTCAAATTTTGTCAAGATTGTTGACCCACTTTCTATAGAATATGAAGAGTAGTATGAGAGTTATCATTACAGGAATGTAACTATTTTGTGTTTATTTTAAAGAAAAGTGTTATGGTCACAGACACACATAGGTTCTAAAGTCATTCAAGAACAAATTTTAACTGCTAAAAAATGAAGGAATGGTGTGCTTCTCTTTCAAGAACCTGCATTAATCTACGCGTACATTTATTAATTGGATTGTATTATGATTGGTAATGTAGGGTTTACTTCATAAATCTACAAATTTTTGGTAACAAAGATGATCTAAAATAAAACAAAAATAACCAGTCCAGCCTGTGTGCATTGAAAAATAAAATGACTAGTATGTTAGTACGACAGCGGAATGAGAAAAAAAATTGATTACTAGTACCCAGAGTCATTAATGGCAGGGATGTTACCACTGCTGTAATGTATTTTTCAAATGCGCCATCTTTTGGCGAAGGCTATTAGGGATTTCCGGTTTCTGTACCCTAGCATCATCATGCACGCATGCAATTGGTGAGGCATTGTGGGACATGGCGTTGACATATCAGGACATTGTGAGCAGCAGATGGCAGTATACATAAATTTGAAGTAGTGTCAGTAGAATTCCCTGCCTTTAAAACACAAAAATGATAGACAAATTATATCAAGCATCAGTTGGGAGTTGTTTGTCAGATATGAATAACACTTAAAATTTGTGCTTTGTAAAGAGTACTGTAAATATAAAATCTGTTTCCTCTATGCATATCTATCGATAGAATTACCATGTGATTACTAGAAATGTCACTTCTTGCTTACAAGTCGTTCAGATGGTGTGGTAGAAATTTAAGTTCGCTATGATTCGAATCTCATTACAACCTGTCATTATGTGCAATAATAAGCCTCGATGTGATGCCCACTATTACAGACAGTAAACTATTACAAGTGGAAATGTTATTTGATGTGATTTATAGATCCGTGAAGATGTAAACCTACACAAAAGTAGCTCTAGTAATTTACAAAATGAGTCTGCATTTACTTATTTCATGTCTAATAAATTTGTAAGGTCATCATATTAAGAGTGATATATAAAGAAAGATAGATATTAAAAGGAATGATCTATGTATATCTTCCCTCTTTTTGTTTGAGTATTTCTTGATTTTATATACTTTTGTCACCATGTTATATTAGGAAATCTCTCTCTCTCTAAGTTTTGTGTTTGTTTTATTTTCTTGTTAGATAATAAGCAGGTTGATATCCTTCCACAAGATATTAGAGGAAGAAAAATTATATGGATGGTTGCAATGATATGGAATTTCTTGTCCACTTCTGACAATTATTATTTTTATTATTTTTATTATTATTTTATTTATTTATTTATTTATTTATTTTATTTTTATTTTTATTATTATTATTATTTATTTTTTTTTTTTTGGGGTACTGTGACAGCATAAATTGGTTTATCTATTTGTACTACCATCCCAACATTTTCTCTTTTCTCTCTCTCCCTTTCTCTCTCTCTCTTTCTCTCTCTCTCTTTCTCTCTCTTTATCTTTGTCAAACTTTCACACACAAGTTCAAGTTTCAATTTATTTATGTTTCCAACAAAACAAAACATTACAAATCAATTATACACATTTACAACAAATGTAGAAATACACACTCTCTCTCTCTCTTCCTCTACTCGGCTCTTTCATTTTCTACCGTTCTCTTTCCACATGTCTTTTCTAGATAGCCCCATGTGACCCAGGGGGCAAAACGGGATTTTAAAACATGGGATGTTTTAAAAGCTTGTTCAGTATCAAAGTGTTTAGGGGATCCCCTTGCACAACTTCAGGGTGGACTACTCTGAAAATATGCCGCTCAAAGTGGCGGCTAATTTTGTTCTTTTCCACAGCATATTTTCATGATAGTACATCCAGAAGTGCAAGGCAGTCCCCTAAATCAATTGATACCACACAAAACTCTACAATATCCCATGTTTAAAAAAACCCAAATTAGGGCTTTGCCCACCTGGGTATGCAGCGACTCCCCTATATGTTCAAGAGCTAAATACACAATTTCACAATGAAAATCTTTCATTTTTTCAGCAATTATGTATATCAAATTAAATCTTTAGTATTTCACATATATCAATACATCATAAATGTCAAATACATGTTATCTATGCTACACTATTGTACACATTCCGATCATTGAAAAAAATGCATAATTTTTTAAAATCATTCTTTACAATCCATATAATAAAGAATATTTTGCAGTCCTATAGAACTATAAAACACCTGGCAAAACAAATATCTGTACTGTTTAGTTTAAACATATAAAGAACTATCAATAATGACAAACAATATTTCCTCTGTTTCCCTTACCGGTATTCATATTTTTCGTAACAAACATAAATTCTCAGCAATTGCTAGGCTAGGGCCCTTTCTGTTCAATAACTCATACACAGTGTGCACCATTGGGGGAGTATTCCTACATGTACCACATGGTCACCATGAAGGCACATGGTAATTACTATCACAATGGCTTTCATTGTCATAACAGGTCGGACATATTTAGGACTTGCACATTGTACATACATGTAAGCAACAACACACAAAAAAAGCAAAAATTACTAAAAATGTCGAGTCCCTTTATAATGCAGTACAATGTGCCATTCGTGAATAGGAATTTTTTAATGGTACATAATAATTACAGTCTCTAAATTGGCAATGCAGTGTGACATTTATAATCAATGCATTTGTGTACAAATTGATTCATTTCATATAGGCCTACAACTGTTATCATTTTTTTTCACACTTTGTAGGAGAAGAAAATAATAATTTAAGCCAAGTTGAGGAAAAGGTGATTTAATTAGACCTCGAGAATACTGTGAATTGCTATAGGTTAATAGACTATGACTGCAAGAAACATAGTTTCTTCTTATTGGAAAATATGGTGACGTCGTGAACTAAACTTTGATTTAAATCCTCAATTAATTAACATAGGCCATGGAAGTAACTTCCAAAATGGTCATAATTACTCGTTTACTGACATCATATCGAAACATGTGTATTAAAAGTGAAACAATGAATGTCAACAAACTTGCACTTATGACGGTTTTGTGAAGCAATGCCTTAAGGACCTTGGGGAGACAAGTTTACTTGCTGCATGCCCGCAATAGAGGCTTTAACTACTGCCACTTAAATAATTGTAAATAGTCATAATGGCCAATAATACACATGCACATGTAGCAGGCAACTGACATGTATGTAATAATATAAATAAAAATAAACAAGACGTAAATAAAAAAATATCTTACCAGTATGCATCGAAACGCTACATGTATTGCACTATAATAAATTCTTAACTCATATATAAAAGATGCTGTATAATGTGATACAAAATTATAAACTATTCACATCATAGATGAGCACAAGATAAACCAGACATTTCAAAACTTACATGTTTAATCTCATTTCCATTCTATTTGAAAATTAATATAAAAATAAATGTATATATAATTATATATGGTGGCTACAGTCCCTGCTACTATCCCTCGTAACTCTGCAATTCAATAAATAAGTACATGTAGAGCGTACATTAGGTCTGTGATACATAGACACAATGGTAAGAATATCTTTAACACGTCATTTATCACTTATCTTTTGCCTCCAAAGTATTAAAAACCTTACCACGCATCCTCTGAATAAAAGTATCTGGTATAAACAACCCAAATAACCAGAAATTTCTTCTATTAAAGCCCCACTGCACTACTTGTAGCTACTTGCTCCCTCTATATAGAAAACATTGCCAAAGCGGTGCCTGTTGGTCCCCCATGATCCTCTTTTTCTTATGTTAATTGAGAGCTGAGTTGATGAGATAACCATCTGTCAGTGACCAGCAGGGTGGTCTAATCCCTCCTGGCCAAACTAGTGCAGACGGGCTGTAAGTGGATATTTCCCTCATTATCTACCACACTGAAATATTCTTCATGTAATTATGAAAATCTGAAAGCCTCAAGGCAAACTAAAGTGGTTTAAAATTATAAATGGAAATAAATTTACAGTAGATCTATAGAATGTCAATAAACGATAATGCCAATGACGGGCCTTTTGTCAACATTCATGTCAAGAGAAGTCAAATTGAGCTATGTTTCCATGATGTTTTAAAGGGGTTTGGTAGGCAAACTAGGCATACACAATCTAATAATTTATTTTGTATTCTGCAGATTGGTGAAATCATATTTTCTTGGTGCTGTAAACTCTACAGTCAAGCAAGTTACTTTTTGGGGCGAACATATTCATATGATTCTTACATATATTTGAATAAAAATCTTTTATTTAAAGAATCCTGTTCTTTTTAAAAGTCATTAGGTAATTCATTTATTCCTCACAAGAGCTGTGACAGGAGTTTTCCATTGCAGGTTGACTCTCATCTGAAAGAAATGGGATGTTTGCACTTTTGGTCTGAACCAACGAAAACTGAGCCTAGTAATTCCTTGTTTCAAAGCCAAAAATGAAAATGATGTACAAACAGATTGAACTCACATGCATTGAATGGAATAACTACCTAACATTTGACACGACAATTGTATATTCACGATATTCAAATTGGCAACTCTGAAAAGTTCTAGTGACGTCATCATTCTATACAGAGTTCAAGTAACGGGTGGTATTCAAATAGTTATGACTATACAGTGAAACTTGTCTATAAAGGCCACCAAAGGGAAACAGGAAAAGTGGCCACTGTAGACAGGTGGTCTTTCTAGACAGATTCTACAACTAGTGTTTCTCCCTAGAGGGGGACAGTATACATTTGTAGGTGACTACTATATAGCACCAAGTCAACATTTATTGTTTAGACTACACAGCATAAACAGTCGGGATGAGGATCCCCACAAAACCTGATACCACCTATAGAGATCTAAAGTCATTCAAACACAATGTTATTTGTAAGTTACCAAAATTCAATTTTGAACAGCAATCATAATTGTACTTTTGTTCATGTGTGAAGAAAAAAAAACCCTCACTAACTTGTGTAGTTCTGATGTTCATTGCAGAATCACATTACACTATACAATGTAAGAGCGTGTTTGGGAATATCTGTGATTGTTTCCAGTGCGCTCTATGATACACTGAAGGTCAGGCCCGGGGAACGCTCTTTGTTACAGAAATGAGAAAATAAATAAAATGATTTTATAGGCAAGTCCAAGGTTTATGTATATCCCATACATGTACATTACCAAGTATTTTGAATTGTACTAATGAATTGTGAACAAACGTGTAAGGTGACATAAAATTAGTTTTATTTCATGTTTTGTCTGATCTAAGCCCTAGTAGAGTCATTGGCTTGATATATATACATGTAGTCATCAGATATACATGTTCTGAAATCTTAGATGTTGTCGGTATTAAATGTACATGTATGAAACAAATATGGTGGATTGCCCTTATACATCCCACAAGTTAATTGAATTGCAATTTAAATCTTAGCTTTTGCTCAAGTGTAAATGGGCTGATTGTTTTCATTTACTTGTAAGAGCATCACTGATGATCTGTTACTTGAATACACGATAGATCTCATAATTTATAGATCTACAGAAGTCCCTTTAGTAACTTGATCTATTCCAAACCTCTTTGTCTTTCTTTCAAACTAGCCATGCTAGTAGTCAGCTGCTGTTACTTATTCCTGGTCTTCAAAATGATTGGAACTGCATCAAAAAAATTAAGAAAGGGGAAAATTGGTAGATTTGAAAAGTCTATGGCAAATTAACGGTAAACTATAAATTTTAAAAATAATGTTAGAAATACCATGCTCCAAAACATAATGACTACCATAATTTGGTTGAAATTCTTCGATGCCACTCATAAAAATCTGATATTTTTCTTTACACTGGTAAATGCATTTAAGGGTGTCTCTTTCAGGCAGATTTGTGTTCAATATAGGTACAGAATTATCAATATAATTATTATTAATGCAGGCACAAATCCTGTTGGAATATTGTGTAAATCACTAAATCTGCTATTGGAGTATTGAATTAATCAAACCAAAATATGCTTTAAATCCAGTCAAACCTATCTTAGTGCCAACCACCTCTCTATAAAGGCCACCTGTCTATAGTGGCCATGTATTTTATCTCCCTCGAGAAACAAATGTGTTTTGGAAAACCTGTCTACAATGGCCACTATTTCGTTTCCTTTGGGTGACCTTAATAGACAGGTTTGACTGTATTTAAATCACTTCTTTCACTGAAACTTACTGAAAACGATGAGAAGGATAACAATGACCACCACTAACATCAGGATCCGCATCTACAATGCAAGTAAAGACAGCATAAACATAGAATCATTATGTAATCTATACAGCGTAAGTTGTGGTTATCTTGTAAAAAAAAATGTCCTTGTGTATGATCTGTCTACATTTACTGTTCATGCATCTGTATCGAATCTACTTATGAAAATTTGATTCATCAGTTTCGTCGATGAAGTATTAAAAAGGTTGGCCTATATTTCATGATAAATACATCTACTATTTTTGAATTTGAATCAAATCTACTTATACAAAAATCTAAACCTGGTAGGTTCATTAATAAAGTATTTAAAAGGTCTGCCTTTTTTTTACAATAAATACATTAATACGGAAAAAAGCAGAAATATGGCAACTATCATACAATTTTGTCTAGTCTGTTTGGCATATATACAAACAAATATTCACATCCTGAATAAATGTAGAACATAAAGTAATGGAAGCCTATCTTATGACAATTTTCCCACATGAATAAATATACTAGGTTGTCCATCTTTGGGAGAGACTTATTCAATATAAATAAAACTGACAATCAAGAAAGGTAGAATAATAGAGAGAAAGGTTACCTTGCATTGCTGCCACCAGAAATGTGACCTAAGTCCCTTTGCACTAACTTTAAAGATGGATGCACTGAACATAAAGTCCTCTACAATATAGAATACAAACAGAAGAATTTTTCATTATTCATACCATTTGTTAGTAATTCCATGAGAATTGCGATCGTGACATATAACAAATCAAGTTACTGCCACAGAACAATTTGGTAGATCTGTTTGGAGCCAGAAGGGCATTAACTCATATGCTTTAATGCACTTTTAACACAGCAACGCCCCCGCCCCCGCCCCTCTGGATCTAAAGAGACAATACTTTTGTGTGTGCGTGTGTGGTTTTTGTGAAGTGTGAGGGGGGAGGAATAAGGAGGGACTATACTAATTGGTATTGTAATATAAATATTGGTATATTGGTATTTCCAAAAAACGCTTTGTCCAAAAAACAACAGATTACAAGAAAAGGGAAAATATAATCATTTCTGACAAGGATATTAGCATAGTATGCCTGAAAAAGAGGTCCAGACATGCTTCAACCGAATGGGCAATGGATGAGGTCTTTAGGAAAAGTCTGAAAATGGGCATTAAGCAACAGACTTCAAAATCTGGCAGTCAAAACTTAGCAAAATAGCATTTTCGTTCACATAATTTTATTGAATGACATAATGCTCCAGGAATATCTGGACGGCAGTCCGTTTCTAATACAGGTCAATTTCTTAACTACAAGTATCGACACACACTGCCACCATCACCATCATCATCACCATTACCATCATCATTCCACTTGTCCAAAACTGTGTGGTTGGATGTTGAAATCTTCATATCACTATTCAATGCTGTCCAATCTCTGGCATCCACATTAATAAGGTTGGCAGTCAAAAATGTTCAGACAATGATTCATCAAAGTTTTCTGTGGTTTCTGTGGCCATGCAGCCTTCCAACGGAGCAGCCCTTTCCTCTCTTCAAATTGAGGGTCTGTATCTATCCCTAACCCTTAAACTCCATCTCAGTCTAAACCCTAATCTTGTGTCTTTACAGAAGTTTTGTATCACCAATAATTCCAATAAAAAGCTTATTTGACCATACCTGTCTTATCTTCTAGATCTTCAAGCTTTTCTCCCCTGTCAATAACCTTCTCCATGTTGCCCCTCATTATTCCTATCACTTCATCTACCTGACCTTGTACTCTGTAAGAAAACAAAATCAGTTGGATAAACAAATTAACCCAAAAGCATGGAGGATACATCAACATACATGTGTCTATGATATTTATCTTTTGATACAAGTGGAAAACAAGAGAAAAAACATGTATATTATAACACTTTTTTTAAATTCCAATTTCCTTTCTTCTTCCAGAACTAGATATTATCTTTAATCCAGTAATTCACAGCACTGAAACTAACAAACAGCAGCTTCAATATAATTCAAATTTCTATTTGCTTTAAAAAAAAAACCAAGAGTAAAATGTACTGATCACACCATCAAAATAAATTTAGAATAATTGGTACAAATTCAACTTGCTGAAGTTTGATTTCTTGTAACACTTTTAAAGTATTAGGACATTCAATGGTTTGGAATTATACATTTATAGGGGGTTCTAATCCATGCGTCATAGCGATATCTTTAAAAGTTCAACCATGACTACCATTTCCCCCTGTTAACTCAGAATTACACTTATCATTATGTGACATACGCCATGTAATTGTGATTTTGCATACTTAGATGATACCTTCAATGGTACATTGGACAAAAAGGAATATTCTAGCCAAGCATCCAATTTCTTACAGATCATTAAAAACTGATACAATCAAATCCAAGGGAAACAGATTTTAAAAAAATTTTATATAATAATATAATCTAAATCTGCATCACTATTGTTGCTCATACTTTTGTACTTTGGAGCTACTCTGATTACTTTGTCCAGGTTTTGGCACGGGACTCCGCTCATAGAAGAAATCTTCTTCTTCTTCATCATCATGGTATTCACCCAACAGGTTTACCTATAACGAAATAGATCATAGTTAAAATCAATTAGATCATAACAAAGTCGGCCAAACATGAACAAAACTTAGCAAATCGGTCTAGACTGTAAATAAACATGAATAAAAGGAAGCAAGTATTACTAACATTTGCTTCACTACAGAGAATGTGTGAATGATGCATCTATCTACTGGGAAGGTACAAAGACATGGTTAAATGATAAACTTCTGCTTAGTACGACTGGTCGAATCCGGGCTAACTCGGACCAAAGACAACTCGGCCCAGCTGCAAAAACGGTCAGTTTTTGTCATTTTACCCTAACCCTTACTCTAACCCTAACCCTAACCCTAAACCTGCAAAATCTGACCGTTTTTGCAGCTGGGCCGAGTTATCTTTGGTCCGAGTTAGCCCGACTCTGACTGGTCAATTCTGTATGCACTACTTGAAGGAATACAAGGGATTCCAGCAAGTGAAATAACAGTAACTTATGATAAGCAGCCTGTAGTGTAGGTCTACAGTTGCTGACCCGAGTGACCTCTATGTATATATGCTACAGAACTTACAGTTACACTATCCCAGACTTTCAAATAAAGTAATTACCCTACTTAAATTGCAAACAGCTGTACACAAAGTATAACGAGATTCATGTTCTGATAAACGTTAGACAACATTAAAAATGGAACAGTCCCAAGATAGAGGTATTTGATATACTTCAAACCCTATGGAAAACCTTGAGAATAAAATGTTGACTCACCCTTTCAACTTCATTAGAACCTGCAACGTCCCCACTTCGAAGGTGTCGCTTAAATTTTGGAGGCATTTTTCCAAACCTATTAACATTTTCCGATACAGAAGTTTGTGGAATGCAGTTCTGGGCGTGATCTAAGGAAAAAAGAGAACATGCAAATAGAATGGTGATGATCTAATAATAGTAATACTTCAAATTATTAGATGAATGTAAAAACCTTTAAAAATGCATCATCTCCTCCTCCTCTCCCTTCTTCTTTTTTTCCCCTTCTTCTACTTTTTTTCTCTTCTTCTTCTTTCTTTTCTTTTTCATCTTGTTCTTCTGTTTGCTTCTTTCATCTTTCTTTTTTTCTTTATTTATTAGGTTCTTTGTCCCCTTTTTGTTCTTCTCTTTTCTCATGTTTCTAATTCAGTAATTGAAATTCTAGATCTAGATCTAGACTATTTGATTTTTCTAATTCTAATCTACTAGATCTACCGATACTCACGGTAGATCTATTTCTAGTTTCTTTGAAGTTAAGTTTGACTTTGAGTTTGACTTAAATTGAAGTTTGAGTTTGACCTCATCTTAATATGATCTTGTTTTGTTGTTCTTCTTATTCTTATTAATCTCATCTAGATCTACTCGTTCGCGTTTGTCGTCTTCTTCTTTCTCCTCTTCCTTCCCAGGACCAAAATCCAATTGAAACCAGTTGAAATCTCCAACTGGTTTCAATTGGTTTCAACTGGTTTCAATTGGTTTCAATTGGTTTCAATTGGAATACAAAATATCCAGTTGAAACCAATTACCGAACTGGAAAATATTGTTATGGGGTGTCATTTCCAGTTCAAACCAATAAGAAGTGCAACTGGAACCAGTAAGATAATTTTTCCAGTTACTCAATTGGTTCCAGTTAGAAGTCATTTCCAGTTACCCAACTGGTTCCAGTTAGCATTCAATTCCAGTTAGAAGTCATTTCCAGTTACCCAACTGGTTCCAGTTAGAATTCATTTCCAGTTAGAAGTCATTTCCAGTTACCCAACTGGTTCCAGTTAGAATTCATTTCCAGTTAGAAGTAATTTCCAGTTACCCAACTGGTTCCAGTTAGAATTCATTTCCAGTTACCCAATTGGTTCCAGTTAGAATTCATTTCCAGTTACCCAACTGGTTCCAGTTAGAATTCATTTCCAGTTACCCAATTGGTTCCAGTTAGAATTCATTTCCAGTTAGAAGTCATTTCCAGTTACCCAACTGGTTCCAGTTAGAATTCATTTCCAGTTACCCAATTGGTTCCAGTTAGAATTCATTTCCAGTTACCCAATTGGTTCCAGTTAGAATTCATTTCCAGTTAGAAGTCATTTCCAGTTACCCAACTGGTTCCAGTTAGAATTCATTTCCAGTTACCCAATTGGTTCCAGTTAGAATTCATTTCCAGTTACCCAATTGGTTCCAGTTAAAATTCATTTCCAGTTAGAAGTCATTTCCAGTTACCCAACTGGTTCCAGTTAGAAGTTCAACTGGAACCAGTAAGATAATTTTCCAGTTACCCAACTGGTTCCAATTGGAAAATATTTCCAGTTACCCAACTGGATCCAATTGAAACCAGTTAATTTGCATATTATCTGCTTGTGTGCAGATCAATGTTTTTATGTAATTTATTTTGATTTACAACGTATTTATAAATTAATTTTCATTTGCAAGTAATGCATTTGTTTTAGATACATATAAAGATTAATTAGCAATGATAAGCATGTTCATAAATAACATATTGTTTTAATTACAACAGATTAAAAGTTGATTAGTAAAACACTAACCATGGACAAAATACATCAAATACAAACATATAGGCCTATTTCCTTGCCAAGTATATTATATGAAATGGTCTGCATATTATAATGCCCTTTACATTGTAATTAATGTAGACATATAACAATGCTTCTGTGTTGACATGAGCGATAATTAGTGCATGAGCTAATTAACTTATAACTAATTAAGTTTATGCCAACTGTAAGTTTCAATTGGATCCAGTTGAAACCAATTGAAACCAGTTGAAACCAATTGAAGCCTACTGGTTTCAATAGGGAAATTGGAACAACTGGTTCCAGTTGAAACCAATTAGGCAACTGGAACCAGTTGGCAATTGGTTTCAACTGGTTTCAATTGGAACCAGTTGGCAATTGGTTTCAACTGGTTTCAATTGGAACCAGTTGGCAATTGGTTTCAACTGGTTTCAATTGGAACCAGTTGGCAACTGGTTTCAATTGGAACCAGTTGTTCCAATTTCCCTATTGAAACCAGTTGGCAACTGGTTTCAATTGGTTTTGCTCCAATTGGTTTCAACTGGATTTTGGTCCTGGGTTGACAGGTCTTCTTCTCCATCTTTTTTTCCTTCTCTTCGAAGATCTTCTACCCCCTTTCTCTCCCTCTATCTAGCTCTGCCTCTTCCTCCGAACAAAAGTCAAAAGACCGTACCCTTCCAACAATAAACTATAGGCCTAGGCCTACACGATATTAATAACATGGGACAACACTTAGGCCGATGAAAGTTGATCTCATGGTTCTCGTCAGGCATTGTTGAGATTTTGATGAGGGATTTAGATCAACTTTCATCTTTCATCTGACTTTGATTTCATGTTCTGGCGGGCATATTTGGAATTTGAATGAGGGATTTTGATCCAAATTCATCTTTCATATACAAACCAACAGAACTTGTCGAGGGTATCGAGTCTTGTACATTATACATGTAACGCTCTTACACCAATATCATACTCCAATGACTATTTCTTCCAAATTTTCTGTGATATTTGGGTTTCTGTGACAGACAGACAGACAATAAGCCTTAGATTAAGCAGCCAGGAGCAAGGGGCAATTTATTTTTAAAAGTTGCCCCTTGCTCACGGGGATTTACCAGAGCAAGGGGCAATTTCTTAAGAACAAGGGGCAATTTTCCAAAAACAGATAATCATAATGACAACCAATTAAAAAAGTTAAATAAGTTCAAAGATACAATGTTAATTTCATATTGGCTTTAATGCAAGTAGATCTAGACTAGGTCTACGATCAATTTAATAATAACTTTTTAAATCTAAGTTAATGTGATCAACAGGAAAGATTGATTAAGAACATCAATTTGCACATTAAACAGTATTTTAAAGTATTACCAAAATTATTGATGAGCAAATGAATAAAATTAATAAATCGTTAATTTCACGAACATCGAAAGTCAAAAGGACTTAGCAAGTCTATCCCAAATCGAAATCGCACCTCACACACAAACCTTCCGCCACACTCTCGGCAGAACATGAACGGTCTGTTACCGGGACTCGAATGCTTCGCGGTGGGAAGCTGGCCGGCTAGCTTTTTGCCAAAACAACGCTAGGTCGGCTGCTGGCAAAATGAAAGTAACTACGATCGAGAACATCGTAGGTGTTCTTAACTTGTCAATAAGAGAATTCTAAATTCTATTTGAGATGAAATAATAAACTAGACCTACAAACAAACCTTGACAGATCTCTAATGACTATTTGAATGCTTGTTTATTTCTCCATTTGACGATTTGTTTTCTTGATCCTTCGAAACATTTGTACGTACGTACGTGCGCGCGCTAGCCTACATAGTAACTACAGGCGCATTTTCACTTCAAGCACTAGCTTGCGACTCAAGAATTAGAAATGCCCACACTAAATACGAAGCTAGTAGAGAGCTCGTGCACGGCAATTGTTTGGTGATTCGTGTATTTTTTTTTTCGCCTTGCCGTCTAGTTTTAGATGATTATGGGCGCAATCGGTGGTTTTATGAGCGCAAATTTGCGCCCTGCGCCCGCTTAATCGAAGGTCTTTATTTCATTTCATTTTCATTTATACTGTCTCGTTTCTGGCCCTGTGCAGCCAATCGAAAATATTGTTGATTTTTTGAGGCGGCAATTTCATATCTGGACTTTTTGACGCGGGAATTTCGTCAGCGATGAGTGTTGAACTTTTTTGGTGCGCGAGCAAAATTTGATGCGGGCGCTGACGAGAACCATGAGATCAACTTTCATCGGCCTTAACATAATAACAGAACCTACAATACATTACAAATACACCGGCCACACAGTCGATAGTCTATAGGATCATCATATCATTGCCATTAATTCTTCTGTTGCATGATTATGATACGATACAAACCGTTTACTCTTGGTATTCAAGGAGACAAAGATGACAGGAACATTTTGAGCATAAATCGTAAAGACAAGCTCGTTTTTACGGATATGGACGTCAACACTTCCTCAGTTATTAACGCAGATGGCGCTCTAACACTTTCTCGCCTCCTACGCTACGGAGGTCGAGGACGACATACTGTGTATGATCCATAGAGATATATACTTAATAAGTATATATCTCTATGGTATGATCGAATCTCTTTGTTTCTCGCAGTGCGCATCGATCCTCTCATAGATATAGATGCCGCGATATCTTTCTTCTATAGTCTTCTAGATATATAAAGTTCAATTAAATGCGAAAAATATTAATAGCCACTTCAATTCAGGTATCAACATATATATTTTTGACAGGTGGCACGGTCACACCAGCAGTCCCTGTAAGGAGAATCCCAAATAGGTCAATTAAATTGGCTCACTGCTGCTCACAGTGGCGGATCCAGGGGGCGGGGCCGGGCCCTCCCTAGAAAAAACAGGTAAAAACACCCTTTGAAAAAAAAGTTGGGCCCTCCTGGCGCCCAAGGGGGTGGCGGTGGAAAAAAAAATAACCCTTCCCGTAGGGAAATTTTTTTTTCTGGTGCCCAAAAAAAAAATTGTGCTCACTACCCCTGCCGCCCAAGGGGTGGTGTTGGAAAAAAAAATTCCCTTCCCGAAGGGAAAAAATTTTTTCGGGTGCCAAAATTTTTTTTTTTTTTGCTCACTACCCCACTGAGCGAAAAATCGACCGGCACGAATTTCAAATTTTCGCACGAAGTGGGCCCCTTTTTAGGCCCCCTCCCTTGCCGCCGGCTGGATCCGCCCCTGGCTGCTCAGATAATGTTATGTATCACAAATCAAAAACAAAAGTAACAAACCACTTACACTAGCTTTCATAAAACAAATCAAAAAGAGCCTGCATGATGTAGCTTAATATTAAAATTTGCTTGGAAGCAAAGGCAGAGAGACTTACGCTTGTTATGCGCTATTGTCCGATTTTGGGGTGCAAAAATTGTATGTGTCATGTGATGGAGAAGAGCGACAAAGCTTTAGACAGTTTTTGCATTCGAAAGGGGAAGTCCACCCAGATTCAAAGTTGATTATATTAAACAGCAACAAACAAATGAGGAAAACAAATTAGCTAATAGGAAAGTTATGAATTTTTGAAATTGTCATCAGTGAAACAAAATTGGAAACACTGTGAGGTATCTTGCGAGCTCCTCTCCATTAGTATGTACAGAAAATTCAATAAAGTTTAATTTTCTTAGTTATTGATGAGGGAATAGATTTGTATCATTAAGGGGCTGTATAAAAAACATATTTGCAACAATTATATTCATGGTGAATGTATGATTAAAAGTATTCTTTAAGGAAAATGTAGATTTTTGCAGGGCAAAAAATGGGATCTCACAAGATACGTCACTGAGTTGCCAATTTGTGTTTGTTTGATAGCGGCACGTACCATTAAAAATTCTTAACTTTCTTATTTTTTAATCGGTTTTTGCTCAAACTGTCACTGACCTGTTCCTCTCATTTTCCTGCTTCTATTAAAACCAACTTAATATCACGGGAGGGGGGGGGGGCACAATTCCTTATGCAATTTACCGTAGATTGAGGTGCCTATCCTTAGGAACCACATTTTCTCTTCCTTTTCTTCCTATATTTGTCTTACTCATTTTCTTTTTTTGCGCCTCCTCCAGTTAAGTGCCACCCGGGGCACGTGCCCCCTCTGCACCCCCTAGATAGCCTACATCACTGTATTGGAGTCATTATATGGAAGACATTGTTTTCAGTTCATTAGAAACTAGCGGTGTCGTTATAATTGGGAAAAATTAATTGAGAAAAGAATATGTTTAGACCACCTCTCAGCCCCCTGAATGTTACTATCATTACATGACAAACATGCATTAAATATATTTAGTAAGCCCCCCCCCCCGACCCACGCCAAAGCCCTACGAAATCCTAGAAGATTTTAGTCACAAAAATCGGATTTAAATTTTGTTGCTCGGTTGCCTTTGAATTCCATCGCACATGAATGATTTTAGTTTCAGAGCTTAGAACACCGAGCTTAATCTTTGTTATTAGACCTGAGGGATCACATCAGTGATAGATTCTGTGGATTGAGAGACAAAGATAGACCGTAGAGAGAGAGAGAGAGAGAGAGGGGGAGTATGCCCCTCGATCATATTGCACTTTTAATTTAGGCCCTATGAAAAAATATTTAAAAATGGAGCCTGACCCAATAACTCGTCAAAGTATCGCGTATGTTGGAGAAATTACCGAAATTCCGATTATCTAGATATTTTTTCAATCTAGGAAGTATAACCATCACACCTCTGGAAGCGGCGGATGTCCCTATAAATAGTTATAGGGCCCTTTAAATTTATAATGCCCCTCTGCTCTGTTCGAGTGCGCACTGCCCTGCTGATCTTGCAGTCGTCATCCCCTCCCCGGCCGCCCCGTCACCCCTTCCCCTCCTCCCCTCTCTCACTCTCTCTGTCTATCTGTCTGTCTATCCTTAAATATTAAGTTATCATTTCGAAAATGAATATTTCGATTCACATATAGAAAATGCTATTAAATATTTCAGTTTTGATGACAAAGATTTGTAAATAATTGTATAGACCTCCTACTCCTAGCTAGGCCTACAATTGTAATAACTCGACAACCCGTAGGGTCGAGCTATCCAGTGTAGATGGTCGGATATTCTTTGGCTGTACACTTGTCTCGACCCTCTGTAATGACGTCACCTATCCGCGGGAATCTCTGAAAAGATTGTCCAGCTCAAGACCAAGTCTAGACTAGGTAAGTGCGAAAATAATATGATTCTGTGCATTTTATATGCCTTGAATGCAAAGTTAGACATGGAAAATTGTGTTTCATTGTATTGAATTGTTATTCTTAATTTGTTCTTTTTAAATTTCTTTTTAGAGCAAACTTATTCTACTAACGAGTGATTAAAATGACACGAACGTAGGTATGTGGGGCTGTGTTATGATTGGGCATATAGATCTAAGCTACAGTAGTCTACATGTGTTGTGTGTGATCACTCCAGCTAACAATGGAAGTTACAAACTGATTCAGCCGAGGACGCAGTTTCGATACTGACTCTATGAACATGACGGACAAAAAAGAGGACAAAATATACAATTCCTCATTCTACCCTCAACAATTGCTGTGGTAGACAAAGCCACACATAGCTGCATCGCTATCCTGGCTGTGTATTAAAACCCGTTTTATTGATCTCAACATTTCAAACATCATTGTAAAAAATTAAAGTTGCTGAAAAGGCTTTCGACAAGTACTGGCATAGAAGTAGAAGTAGAAGTACTCTCTGTAGAGACAGATTCGGACCATAGGCGCTCCTGTGCAAACTCGGTGGTACGGATCTGGCCACCAAATTCCGGCCAAACTTTTGGACTAAAATGTCACTTTAGCGGATTCATATCCGATGCATTTATTTTTGAAAAATTAGGTCTAGGCTAATATACATCGGTTC
Source organism: Mesocentrotus franciscanus (assembly GCA_037976565.1). Lineage (NCBI taxonomy): Eukaryota > Metazoa > Echinodermata > Echinoidea > Camarodonta > Strongylocentrotidae > Mesocentrotus > Mesocentrotus franciscanus. Next base: position 4,577,547 of record CP137679.1, on the reverse strand, counting down.
CACATACCAGATTGACTGTATGATGCGTTTAAGGGTCTTTTTTTCCTGGTTTTCTTCGTCGAAATTGAACTCCCCTCCGTGTTGAAATTGTTACTGCGCATGCGCTGCAAAAATTTAAACACAGAGCGGAGTTCAATTTCGATGAAGTTCACTGCTAAAAGTGCTATGTAAAAATGTGTAGAACTAGAAGTAGAACTACAGATGTAGAAGTAGATCTAGAACTAGAAGTAGAACAGGTGTACGTGTCACATGTATATTCACCTGTTCTACTTATTTTACATAATAGGTACTACAGAGATACATGTATACAACTGGTGAACTGTTTTCAAGATAACTACCTTTACCAAGAAGTGAACTTCAGTACAAGATACAGAAAAGGCCAGCAGCCAAGTTTACTGGACTTAATCATTGTGAATGACGATCAGATGGTGGATAATGTCAAGGAAGCTAGCCCGTTTGGAAAGAGCGACCATGTTGTTATCGAGTTTGACCTACGATGCTACACTAATAAAGATGATGAGAAATCAGAAAGATACCTCTATGCTAAAGGTGACTACGATGGTCTGAGAAGTGACTTAGACAAAACTAAGTGGAAGGATCTAGATGAATTAGATGTTACTTCTGCATGGGTTTTTTTTTCTGAGAGAATCCATGCTGGTATGATCAAACACATTCCAAAATCCAAGCCAAGCAAGAAATCAGTTAAACAAAGACAGAAGCCTCTGTGGATGAGTGGTAACGTGTTGAGAAAAGTGAAAAAGAAATATCATGCTTGGAAACGCTACACAACTACCAAACAGTATGGTGACTACCAGGTGTATGTCAAACTGCGCAATGATGCTACACATGGGGTAAGAAGTGCGAAGATAGAGTTTGAGAGGAAACTGGCAAATGAAATAAAGGAGAACCCAAAGAGTTTCTGGAGTTACGTGAGATCGAAAACCAAAGTAAAGAAAGGTATAAGTGACCTAGATAAAGATGATGGTACACGGACCCAGAATGATGTGGAGAAAGCAAACGTCCTCAACGACTTCTTCGCAAGTGTTTTCACGAGAGAAGATTTGGAAAGTATCCTGATCCAGAAACAAAGTTTGATGGTGTACCCCTTGAAGGATATGAAATAAGTTGTAGTGAAGTGGAGAAGAAATTAAAGAAGTTAAACCCATCAAAATCTCCTGGACCAGACGGCATACACCCCAGTACTGAAGGAGATTGCAGATTGTATAGCTGATCCATTGACCACCATCTTCAACAAGTCACTCCAGGAGGGAAAAGTTCCTGATTCTTGGAAGGTTGCTCATGTAACGGCTATATACAAAAAAGGAAAAACTACATCTCCGGGAAACTATCGGCCTGTAAGCCTCACCTCAATTGTGTGTAAGATGATGGAGTCGATTCTACGTGACCAGATTATGGATTTTATGGATGTTAATCAGCTTTTGAGTGAACACCAACATGGCTTCCGTCCCGGCAGGTCGTGTGTAACACAATTAATAGAAGTGTTAAACGAGTGGACTGGCATGATTGATGAAGAAGGTGGCGTTGATGTGGCCTATCTTGATTTCAGCAAGGCTTTTGACTCTGTACCGCACCAGAGACTACTCAAGAAGATCAGAGCTCATGGCATTAGCGGAAACCTGTTGAGATGGATCCAGAGCTTCCTAGGAGACAGGAGTCAATGTGTAATCATAAATGGAAATAAATCAAAATGGGCAGAAGTCTTAAGCGGAATACCGCAGGGTAGTGTGATGGGTCCAATTTTGTTTGTCATCTACATTAACGACCTACCAGATGTATTGAAGGGCAGAGTAAAGATGTTTGCAGATGACACAAAGGTGTACACTCACATCAGAGACCAGAAAGACAGTGAAGTTCTTCAGGAAGACTTGGATAATCTGAGCAAATGGTCTGATAGATGGCAACTGAGATTCAACGTAGACAAGTGTGGTATTATGCATTATGGTAAACAGGCAGCAAAGGCGACATACAACATGGAAGGAGGAGGTGTAAGAAAAGACCTTGTAGTTCGTGAAGAAGAGAAGGACCTTGGTGTAACCTTTGATCCATCCTTAAAATTCAGTAAGCATGTGAGTGTAGCAGCTAACAAGGCCAACAGGATCGTCGGAGTAATCAAAAGAACATTTGACCATAAGGATGAAGAGATCTTCAAGCCACTATACAAGACACTGGTGCGCCCTCATCTAGAGTACGCCAATTGTGTGTGGAGTCCAGTATTAGAAAGGGATAGAACTACAATTGAAAGAGTTCAGAGGCGTGCCACCAAGATGATTCCATCACTGAAAGACTTACCATATGAAACCCGTCTTCAACGGCTCAACCTACCTACCCTCTCATACAGACGCCTCCGTGGTGATATGATTCAAGTCTACAAGATCATGCATGGTCTGAATGATATAAAGATAAACAACCTGTTTACAATGAAAGAGCGGGAAACCAATCTAAGAGGCCACAACATGAGGATCCATAAGGAGCGTGCACACTTCAACATCCGCAAGTATAGCTTCACACACCGTGTAGTCGACACCTGGAACAAACTACCGATGTCAGCAGTGAATGCACCAACCATTAACAGCTTCAAGACAGCGGTGGATGCTTATCTTTCAACAAAGCTTGACAAGTATAGTTACAGGCCCAGCAGGTGATAATCCTGTTGAATCGTCCCACAGATCCAACTGTGGACCTATTAAGGAATGAACTCTTTGCAGTGGTGTATTGATGAGCTATGGGAGGGCATTACAAGACATTGTCTTACTAAGGAGCCCGACAAGACAGGTGAATACAGGTGAATAGGTGAATATGAAGAGGTACTGCCAGTCAGTGAGCCTTTTAATTTAAGGCATTATCTGACTGGTCTGCCAAGGCTCAAGCCAAGCCCAAGGACAGCTGCTCGTAGACGTAGTCTAATGTAGACACATAGATCTGTCAAATCTGTCAAATCTGTCAAATCTGTGATGTCTGTCAGCTTGTTTTAAGCTGAAAAAAGGTGGACAATTTTTTAAACACACAAGCATTTTTTATTTGATATTTTCTTCAGAATTTGACTACCCCCTCACCTCTCTCTGTGTGTCTCTTTGAACTTAAACAAACCAGTGTTCTGCTGAGTGTTCATCAGTGACTGAGCCATGGCAGAGAGACCAGAAGACCTCAATCTACCTCTTTCAGTCATCACAAGAATTATGAAAGATGCAGTAAGTACAATACTTTACTTTTACTTAAAGGTAATGCAAAGTTTTGGGAAATTTTGAAATTTGATGGAAAGTAATTCTCTAAATTTTTGATAAATTTGGATGTCCCTGTGGATGTAATATAAGCCCTAAAAAAATTGGCCCTTTTGAATAATCAAAATTTACCGGTGCTCCTGGTAAATTTTAAATATTTCAAATAGCGCCTAAGGCCATTACATGGTAGCTGCGACCATGGAAATCTCAGAATATGCAGTTCCGATATATGATTTCCAAACAGGAATAGCAAATCGGTCGATTGTAGTCAAGAAACGTTGTTTTAAAGCTAAAGTAATATCAGTCTTGAGAGGGGCTATACAATATATAGAGTTTATTATTTACAATTTCATCACTTTAGACTCGATTTCAACCGCGACAACGATCATTGAATATTGTAAAATCGCTTATGCTTCCAATATGTTCATATGAACCAAATTCATGACCCCTTACAAAAACTTTGTAATACCTTTAAGCTGAGCCCTTCCTGTTTCTTGTGATAAAATGGACAAGGACCCCCTATCTAACATGCCCATCCCTAGGTCTTCAACTTCCAGTCCTGTATCTTTTCTGAACATATCTATGTATGTTTTGGCTGGCCTTCCTCTGCCTCTTTGCCCATGTGATGGAGTCCATAACAGAAGTTTGGAGACAAGTTAATCTTTTCTCCTGAAGCAGTGTCCAGCAAGCTTCAGTTTTCTCTGTCTTAGTCTTACAGAGAGTTTTGGCAGATGGCCATATAGGTCTGCATTACTTATGTGGTGTTCTGCATCTACCTTGATATTCAGGGCTGCTCTGAGCAGCCGGGTGTAGCATCCATCTAATTGCCTTGCATTGAAATACGCCTTGAAGTACAATAAGTTTTCAAAATGGTGAATTACTCCCTTATGTAAATTGCAATCCAGACCGATATTAGACCAAATGAAAAATGTTTTGGTGTTGATTAATATTGGTTTTGAGTTAACTTTGTGACTTTGTGGCGCTTTGCGTATGTGTGATGTTCCATTTAAAATGAGATGTTAAAAAGTAATACATGGATGCAGGCCGGGGAAAGTCTTGGCTAAAATTTCCTGGAGAAACGTCGGATTTTGGATATGCATTTTGGACGTGATCGTCTTCAAAGGTTTACATTTACATTAGAGCTAGGAATTACAATCATGACACAGGGATTGAAGTAAGGAATATGACTACTGATAGAAAATGTCTGGTGTAAGTGGTGTTAGATACCTTTTGACAGTGGAACTTTTGCTGCTGGATCATTTGTCTCATAATGTGAATCCTTCATTCAATTTGAATATAAAGTTTCTGTTAAAGAGCACCAATAGAGAAGAAAAGGTAATATATTTTGTATTTGAACAATACCTCATATTTGAAAAGCGGTTCCCTTAAAGGCACGATGTCCCATTTGCTTACCAAAAAATTGAAAAGGTTAAATTTCAACCGCATTTGAAAGATAATACTAAATTAGAACTTCCCTCAAAACGGAAGGGCTTGAAACCGTCTTTTCGTGGGAAATAACGACCGTTAGTTATCAAATCGACTTTAGGGATTGCAGTCCTTTCATTAAATAGTCTGATTTTCAGACCCTTGTACCGAATCTAGTTCGGTACAATAGTGCTGCGCAAAGATTCAATCAGTTTAATTTCAGCCATTACAAAAAGTGGGTTATTGATGTAGACAAATGCTCATGTACCCTTTACAGCTCATTTTATGTATGTTATTACCAAAGAAAAAAAAGATGTCAGTCAGTCACTCAATAGTGTCTGACAGTGAAGTCTAGAAAGTAAACAGGTTTCCTTGCATAATTTGAATACTAGGACACTGCTAACGTTTAAATTTCACAGTACAATGTACATGACATATGCATAATTCCTGCAAAGTTCTACAGAACTTGATGTTGGCTGCAAAAGGGATACAGTACCTTTAACAGGAGAATTAACCTAGCCGTAATGTAACTCTTTGCTGATTCATATAGCATGTGACTCTGAAGAGGTGCAGAAAAGGTTGTGACACAAACAACGTCTTATTAAAGTATTTTCATGAATGTCAGGAGTGTAAGGAGTCAACATTTATCCATGTTTCAAATGTGTGTTAAAAATATATTGAGGTAAACATGAATCTTGTTGTTGTTTTCTCTATAGATTCCAGAAGGTGTCAGTGTTTCCAAAGAAGCGAGGAATGCAGTATCGAAAGCTGCCAGTGTCTTTGTACTGTATGCTACCTCATGGTAAGATCAATGAATGAACATCTTATGCCTTTTTTTATCCATCATGTGATCAAGATGAATATTTGAACAGTATATGACCAATCATTGTTACTGTATAAAGCTATTGCAACACTTTTGCCACACTCAACCCAGGTGATGTAAATGGGTACCTGGCAGGAATTAATTCCTTGAAATGCTAGAGCACCGTATTAAATGGCAGCTGTGCTAAAGCCAGGGTAATAATCAGGAATGCCTTGAGTCAAATTGAGTGTCAAGTCTGACAGATATGAGCGCTATACAAGAACCCAATATTATTATTATTATTATTATTATTGTATGAATTGTCTGAGATTTTCTCTCTCTCTCTTTCTCTCTCTCTTTCTCATACACTCTCCCTTTATCTTTGCATTAAAACAAATGATTAGTTCGGTCTAAAGCCCAACAAAATATGTTGAATTGGCCCTCCAAATTTATGTCCTTTGGCAAGGCATTAATCTACATTTGACACTCCATACCCAGGAGAGAAATGAGGACCTGGTAGGATAACAAAAACATTTGTGTTAGTAATTGCCCTATGCCCTCGCAGTGACCACATGGTAGGAATGCTCCCCAGGGAGTGAAGATGGTGCACATTGTGCGTGAATGAATTCGATGACCAGGGTAATAATATCTGTAAAGCGCTTAGAAATGGCATTTCGTATTAAGCGCCATATAAATCTAGATTATTATGATTATTATTATTGTACAGGGGATTTTGACACGTCATGAAGGTGCAAAATAAAGTAAGGGAGACAGAGATTAGACAGAGAGTATGTTTGACATTGTTTGGACATTATGTAAAGAGAACAGGAGAGGAGGAACTGATGTGAGGGGCTGTATAGCTAAAGGGGAAGGAAAGAGGTCGACAAAAGAAAAGATGTTTGGATTATATGAAGACAGGAAAACTGTTGATCTGGATTTTGCTAAAGATAGAGTCAGATGGAGAATGGTACCCAGAAAATTTGTAACCCCAAAATTCATGTATTTCTGGTACTAGTCATGTGCAAATAGTTGCACCCTACAGCCTGTTATTGTGCAACAGATTTGACTGCTAGTCTGCTATCCATAACCCATGTCATTATACCTTTGCTAAAAATGATTTTTCATAAATATTTTTGATTACAGTGCCAATACTCATGCTTTGAAGAGCAAGAGGAAGACGTTGAATGCCACAGATGTATTTGCTGCTTTAGATGACATGGAATTCAGTGAATTCATTGAACCTTTGAGGGCAAATCTAGAAGGTATGTAATCATCGAAATTGTTCATATTACGTAAAGTCCGAGCTATTTTATATTACGGACCACAACTCCAATTTTAGTACAGGTATGTGGTCATTCTATTGATGTAACAGCCTTCCTAATACTTAGATCAGACCAAATACAGCCCCCCAAAAAAAAAAGGAGAACTGACATACTTCATATAATGTGGGGCAAATTTCATCGGTACGAGTTGATGGGGTTTCTTTTCGAAGTGTTTGCGCAACTCAAATCATGACATATGGAAAGATGCTGAACGTTCATCCAGGTACTTATTGACAAACTATGAGATATGGTTTTAAAATGCCCGGTCATCCCGGTACTTTTGCGCAAAGTGTAAGATACACTGATTTTTTTTCTGGTCGTTAGCCAAACCCTTTATACAAATAATAATGTCAGTTATATTTGGGCTAATATCATCCTTAGTAATGATGTTGTTTAATATGTAGATTGAGATAATGAAAATCAAGTACAATTTTTGCTGGGTATTAGAAATTGACCATGGACATGAATATACATGTATCTTATTGTTGTATAATCTCAAAATACTTTTTTTTACCTGTTCTGTTTTCTTAGTTTTCCGAGCAAGTCTGAAGAACAAGAAAGAGGCTTCTGAGCAGAGAAAGAAGAACAAAGAAGAACAGGATACCAGCAAAGAAGAGGACGAAGGAGAAGAAGGAGAAGAAGAGGATGAGGATGATGAGGATGTCGATGATGAAGATGACATGGATGATGATGATGACGACGATGATGGCGACGATGGAGACGATGGCGACGACGATGATATCGAGGAGGTAGATGATGGAGGTGAAGGAGTAGGCGAAGAATTGGTTACAGTGGAAGATGAAGAAGCGGAAAGCCCGGAGGTGGAAGAGATTGTTGACAAATGAGTGTTTACAATAACTGTTTTTCTACTGGACTTCAAGAATGATTGGAGTTTGCTTCTGTAAAGACATTGTTCACACTTGATACCAGGGTCACACTACCAGACCGATTCCAAACCGACCCCAGACCGATTCCAAACCGACCAGTATTTGGCCATCAGGGGTAATGTTATTGTTTGTTGGGTATGGTGTTGGTCTGGTTGATGTGGCTCAAGTAAAATAGGATAAAGCGCCTCAGTAACCCATTTTCAAGACGTTATAATATACAAATGATACACAGCAGTGAGGGCATTAGTAAGAATTACCCACACGAGGTACCTTAGGAACAGTCTAACATGCCCGAGGCGATATCCGAGTTTGTTTGGACTGTTTCGAAGATACAGAGTGTGGGTAATTTTACTAATGCCCGAACAAAATGATGTGTATTATTTGTTTTATAAGATGATTTTTTACTTGTTTTATAAGATGATGTTTTATTTGTTTTATAAAATGATGTTTTAAAACATGATGTGTCAATGACCGGTCATAAGTATTTACTTATGACCGGTCATTAGTAAAATTACGTGTTAGGCAAAATAAATGCCTGGTCACGTGTACGCTCTCAACCAATCATTTGATTAGGATCCGCTTCATCATCTTATAAACTTATACAAGTTAACGTAGCAAACGAGATATTACATTCACCTGCTATATGTTATTGTATTTCTGATCGGTAATCAAAATGATAATTATGGAGTGCCAGGAGTGTTAAGTTTGACTGGCATGAAAACTATGAAAGATTCCACTTACTATTATAACTTGTTGTTATTGTAATTATTATTATTATTATTATTGATTAGTAGTCACAATGCAAATTACATTGATTAGTTGTTGCTAGGTAGGACAAATAATTTGGCTACCTAACTACACGTAATGCAAGTTGCATTCTGACTATGAAAATGCAAATTATTTGTAGCAGGTGAAAGAAATAATTTGTAACTATGCAGTTCACTAAACATTAAGTTTAATTACATTACGAAAATGGCATATTGATCCCCCCCGCCCAATGTTCTCCTGCATAAATGGACTCAAATTTTCCAGTGATTTTTTAACATTTTCCGCTCATGTACAATTTGTAATTCAGAGCATTCTGGATCAAAAGAAAAGATGAAAATAAAATGTCACTGAAAGATGAGACTAAACTGCTACGTGTTAACACGTCGTAGTGTGAACAAGACTTTCCCATGCAGTAAGACAGAAATCTATTCTGGAGTAGCACTGGGCGATGACATCCCATCAAATCATCTAATCCTTAATTCCCCTTACCAACCCCCCATTCGTACTAAGTTCACTTACAGTGTACCGCTCACTTGTAAAAATGATTTGTGTACAGCTAAAATGTATAAGATCAACACAAAAAGACTTCACTCTGCATTCTATGGGCTAGCAGATAATGAGTATGAAGAAAAATAAAGAATTACAAAGAATTCGACTTGGGTTCCGTGGACGCCATATTCTATGCGAATGCTTACGCGTGTGTTAAGTAGGCTACTCAACAAGATGTTTTACAGTTCACTGGGATTGTATTTAAAAAAATGCAATATCTCTTTGTAAAAGAAACATGTGAAGCTCGTAGTGTGACTACAGTATAGCAAGATGGAACCCCTTTGCGATTGCAGAAAATATTGTACATGTATGTGCGTTGTATGTATATGACTATGTAAATAGTTGGTTAAAATGAGAATTTTGTGTAGAAAAAATGCAGGAAATATTATATTAAATTGATATCTCCCATATGATTCATCTCTGAAGTGCTCGTTTGTGTTGTTAATAAAGTATAGTGCTGAGTGTCTCTTCTGTTATGTGGGTAATTCACAATAAAGGGATATTTCTGTGAATTGTTGAAAATTCATTTCACCTTGTACCACACAAGTATGAGTTTTTTTCTTAAATTCAATACCAAAAAGACAACTGCTGCCTAAATTTGATACCTAAAATTTAATGTACATCAGTCAAACCTGTCTTAGTGGCCACCTCTCTATAAAGACCACCTGTCTAATTTGGACATGTACATGTACTTTGTCTCCCTCGAGAGAGAGAGAGAGAGAGAGAGAGAGAGAGAGAGAATCTGCAGATGTTGTCCCAAAAATTTGCAGTGGTTGTCCAGCTAACATACGCGAGTCTATGTAAACCGCTCGATAATTCGCAGTCGTTGTCGCGGACAACCCATGCGATTTGCAGTGGTTGTCCCAACCACGCTATTCACGATCGCACACTTCGCCCTCCATAACACTATACAATTCTTTCAACATTTGTACATTAAAGATACCATTATAACTAACCAGCTGTGAAAGTGTGATTTCGAATTTCGGGAATCCAAGTCGTATGGTAAGTCTATTTATCGGAAAAATATTGATATCCATTAAATTAATTTTGTGATTATTCGCTATTTTAGGATTTTGAGAATACGTGAAAAATCATTTTATACGAGATAACGCCGCTTGAGCTATGAGCAGAATGATGCTAGCGAAGCTTGCCAAAAACTCGGCGCTAATTCAGAATCATATCCATACTTTGACCCGTAACTCTGGCGTGGAGATACCCTACTAAAACATACCAAAAATCGACTAAATCTTCATCAATTGTTCAAATAATTGTTATGATTTAAAATTCGTTATTTTTCTTACCTGTTTCATGTCAATTTTCTTATCTTTTTTGGAGTATTTTTCCTAAAAACGAAGACTTATAATATTCACTTTCCCACGGGATTCACGGCAAACTGCTGCACGATACAATTGCATACCGTATCGACGGTGGGGTGCTAGCCCGCGCGTTCGTGAAGTTAACGATTGTAATGATGAATTGCTTAGATTAATGTAATGGGGATCTGAGTTTAAGTCGCTAACTTCACGCACGCGCGTGCCCCCGCAACTAGTACGGTATCCATTTGTACATGTATTGTTCAGTGCTCAGTTTGCCGTGAATCCCGTGAGAAAGTGTAGATCTAGACTACATAATAAGTCTTCGTTTTTAGGAAAAATCCTCGAAAAAAAATAAGAAAACTGACCCGAAACAGGTAAGAAACATAACGACTTTTAAATCATGGCCATTATTTGAGCTATTGATAAAATCTTCTTGATTTTGGGTATGTTTTAGTAGGGTATCTCTACGCCGGAGTTACGGAGTCAAAGTAGGGATATGATTCTGACCATGCCGGGAAGTCTGGCGGCTCTCGTGTGCGCGAGTAGCCTAGCCCTACTGCCTACTGAGTACTGCCACTGCACTGGTTGTTCGGAGCTGGACCCGCTCCGAATTCCGACTCGAGCCCACTGTATTGACATTAAAATAAAAAAAATCTGGATTGTTGGGGCCGTATTCTGAAAACTAGTTTATCAATATCATGTTATCTAGATCTAGACCTAAGAGTAAGGGGGATTAAGATTGATACCAATTTTGTACCACATATGGTAGATCTACAAATACTAGACCGAAAGCTTCAGTCTCTGATATTGACGGTTGTTCCGCTGAGATTACATCTGGCTCCTCTGACCGCCTCTTGACAAATGTCAGTTTATTAAAGAATGACTCATTCCAGAAGGATATTTTTGTCTGATGTACAAATAACTTTCTCCCCCGTTTTTCATTATTTATTTAGATCTAGATGAGTATAGAGTTCTAGTCTATTATTGTCTGATTTATAAATCAGACAGTAAAAATATGTATATTTGTTTCCTAACTAGAGGTCGAGAATTGATTAAATCTTAATTAGGTAGACTATTTCCAAAGGCAAAATTTACGGAGTTACTTTATACGACTTAACGAGTTATCCAATTTTTATCTCAGAACCAGTGAAACTGCAATCTATAACGTGTATGACTCGACCGATATATTTCCGGTCAATGTATCAAAACAAAGCCGATGGCCAATCAGATCATTCGTTTGATATTGGGTTTCTGAATATTAAAATGTCTTGTATGTAGCTATTGGACGTGCATAAAATAATCAAGGAATATTCATTAACTCAAATCAATATGGCTGACAACAAATCTCGACGAAGACGTCTTTCTCGAATGAAATATTAATTTAGGAGTTAAATGAGCAAGCTATCGTAGATTCTAAGTCAAATTCTGGTACTTCTTCGAATACCGGTACATCAACATGTCTCACTTATGGTTTAAAAAATAAGAAAGTATGCAAACAAAAGAAGACTGAGAGCCATAAGAATATGGTTGAGCACTGTCATGATTAATCTATATTTGTTTATCACATTCACTCTTAAAGGGCAAGTCCACTCCAAAAATAACTTACTTTCAATAGAAGCAGAAAAATCAGACAAACCAATCAAAAATCACTAGACAAATTGGCAACTCACTCATGAGTCTGTGACGTCATGTCCTCACTATCCACTAATTATTTTCTTTATATTGATAATATAAAATTCCTATTTCCCCCTAAGAATCTTATTTCTTCACACCAGCATCCAAGTCAGATTGATAGTAATATGTTTTTGTGTGGATGCACTATTAAATATAGAGTAATTTTTTTCCAGTTAAATCATGAAAAATGTGAATTTTGATAAACTATTTATATAAAAATCAATAATTATGAATATACAATATTCAGAAAAAAGTATAAATTCTTAAAAGTTCATAAAAGATTTTGTGAAATGTCATGCACGCAATATGATACAAATCATCACTGGGGTACTGGTGGGGGGGGGGCCTTTGGGGGGCTAGCGGGCCTTGCCCCCAAGAAAAAGAAAGAGAAGAGAGAGAGGAAAAGAAGGGAAAGGGAAAGAAAGAAGAGGAAGAAAAGAAAATGGGGAAAAGAAGGAGATCGGGGGCGAAAGGCCTTGCCTCCCCATCAAAAAATAAGAGAGAAGGAAGGAAAGGGAAAGAAAAAGGAAAAGAGGAGATAAAGGGAAGGAAAAAAAGAGGAAGAAAAGAAGGGGATATCAGTTGCAATTTTCCCGCCAACAAGTTGTGGATCGGGGCAAAGGCCCTTGCCTCTCCCCCGCCCGCCAAGAAAAAAGAGAGAAGGGAAAGAGGAGAGCTAAAAGGGAACAAAAAAAGAGGAAGAAGTAAAGAAGGGGAGATCAGTTGCGATTTAAGGTGTACATCGGGGCAGCCAATTAGTGTCCTGCCAGTGTCACAATAAAATTCAAACGTGGTTCATTTCTAATTCGATACCAGTGATTTACAAATGTTGCTGAAATTACATAATTTTCAGAGATTTTTCCTCACTTTTTAGTAAATTATACTTTTTTATGCGTTTCTTGTAAAATTACAAATTCCTAAATTTACAGTCAGGCAAGAAATATGCTTATTGAGAGGCCTCGAGCTCCACCCCCCACTTTTTTGGAGAAAGTATACTAAAGAGAAATAGAAAGAAAGAGAGAAAGAATGAAAGAATAGTGACCTGCCAGTGTCACAAAATATGCTCATCTGACAGTGATTAAATGCCTAAAACCCCTGAGTTTCCGGGGGCTCAGCCCCCTGGACCCCACGCCAATTAGTGACCTGCCAGTGTCACAAATAGGGTATCAAAATATGCTCATCTGACCGTAATTAAATGCCCATACCCCCTTAGCTTCCGGTGACTCTGCCCCTGACCCCTGCCGGGGCTTTGCCCCTAGACCCTACGCCAATTGACACTACGCTCTACCTGATCGTAAATACTTTAGCCTCCCCCCACCCACTTTGCAAAACGTTCAGCGGGGCCTGCATGTAAGAGTGGGGTGATGCTGATTTTTTTTGTCTGCCAGCCCTCCCCCAACTTTTTGCTCATTACGCCACTGCAAATCATATAACCTGGGCAAAGGCATAAGAAAATCAAGTTTTGGGGATAAAAGGAAATTTTAAAATGGGATTAAACTACATAAAGCAATTGATAAATAGTGAGGACATGACGTCACAAACTGATAACAGAATTGGCAATTTGTGTAGTGATTTCCATTGTTCCATAGTTTTAAATACTTTTTCAAAAATTATTAACTTTCTTATTAGTTATCCGATTTTGCTCAAACTTTTTTTGATCGGTTTGTCTGATTTGTCTGCTTCTATTGAAAGTAAGTTATTTTTGGAGTGGACTTGTACTTGAACACAGTGAGTCCCTTTGTAACATGAGATTGAGAAAGCTTTATATGGACAACTATGGCATTGGCATTATGATGAGATTGTAGGCCCTTACTTTCTATTCCATGCATTTTCAATGAAACAAAGGTTCTTAAACTTCTTATTTAAAGTTGTCTTGAGTAGATGTGAACATCTCCAATATTTTCTCTTTTTTTTACCATGATTTGTGATGTGTGTTTCAATTTTCCAATTTTAGGGGTGACATGTGAAGCCACAACAATTGCTAGCCCAACAGCTCTCATATTGACATCTACTGTCAAGTTAATCCAGGTACATATTTCTTGAATTATCTGACACAGTTGTAACTATTGATCCGATCATGTGACACGGAACATTCACAGTGAAAACTCTACTTATTTATTTAATGTATTTGGCTTTACAGTACTGATGTTTCTGGCTATCAGAAGTAGTCTTGTACATACATGTACATGTACATAACATTTTATTTGCTATGAATCTAGGTTTTTTGTTATGCCCTGTCAGTGTTGCAATATCTAATTTTTCAGTAGGCACTTCACAGCCTCAATGTTTCTTTTCTATTTTTATTATGTTCCGGAGAATGCATAAGATAAACAAATATTAACACTCTAATGATACAAAATGGATTCTGAAATAATCCTGGTTCATAAACTTCTAAATGATTGCAGTTGTTTATGCATACAAACACATGCATATCTACCCTTTTGTGTGTGTACTGCCATTAGCGATCTAGTATGTTGAACATTTATTTGAAACCCCCAAAAGGTATCATTTCTAACATGTCACTTCCATACTTGTACAGGATGTCATCGTCTAGTGACAATGACATAGTGCTTGTTCAGTGGGACAGAGATGGTCAGGAAAATGCAGTTTTTCAAGAATGAATTGTGCTACACTGCAAGACTGAAATTGGGGTCTAGAGTGGTGATGAATTGGACAGTTTTGGACTGATGGACAATGGCCTGGAACAGTGACAGTCATTGCCGATTCTGACACAGAATCTGAAACTGAGTCTGAAAGTGACGATGTTCCACTTGCTTCTCTCAGAGAAATAGAAAGTAAGTGCACTAATTATTTCATCCTGTAATATATATATCATAACAATATTATTTAGGTTAATGTTTATAAATATTGATTATAATGGAAATATTTTAATGTGCATAAACACCAGTCCTCTTGAAATTGGGATTTTGAATTGAAATAATAGTAAAGAATATATTTCTTGGTGACTTTTAAACAGAATCATACAACATATAATTATAAAACAGAGTATTAATAAGATCATAATGCAACATATTTAGATAATTAACAAAGTGACCACACCTTCCAAAATATTATCCTATATTTTTAAAGAGTCTGTCTGCACTCAAATTCCTGCAAGTGTTCCCTCCAACACCCAGGCCCCTGTGAGTGGACCCTCCAGGACCCAGTCCTTTGTGAGTGGGAATGGAAAGTAAGTGTAATGTTAGTTCTTCTTGTAAGATATCACAACAAAATAATTTAGGCAATGTGTATGTACATAGATTTTAAGAAACATAAGGTGATATGTAAGGCGCCTTGGATCAATTCGAGTGGCTGTAATCCCTCTATTCATGCGACGCTTGGGGGCCCTGTGCTTTTAACTCTTCACACTATGCAGGGGCCGCAGAATGGGGGCTGGGAGCTGCACCCACTTTTTTAGTAGACACGTTTCATAAAATCTCCAAAAAAAAAATGGGTTTATAGATTGTTCGCATGCTCAGCCCCCCACTTTTAAAAACACTCCGCTGCCCCTGCTATGTAGGGTCAGACTTCAGATTCCCTTCCCCAAAGGAGAACTTATCAAGAAAATTTGTATATCAAACATTTATACAAGTCATACATTCTTGCCCTTTCTTCCTTTGATATATGTTTCGTTTTGTTGTAGCTTCATTTGTCACGTTTCGTTTCCAAACTTTATTGTTTTGTGGGGTTATGTTAAAAAATATTTGATTTCTAGAACACTTGTACCATACGTTTATGACTAATCATGAAAAGATTATTATTTATAAATGGCGCAAAATGTGAACTTTTTGAATGACAGGGCCGTAAGAACCAAACAACAACAACCAGGGACGGCGATCCCGGGGACGGGGCGTGTCCCCCTTCCCCTGAAAATTTGAAAAAGTGCACACAAAAAAATGTATAGCAAATACTGACTAAAGGCTGCAACACACTTTTAGGCTCTGGTGGGCCCAAGAGTGCAGCGTTTAGACAAATAAAAATGCAAATATCTTCTCACTCGGGAGCTATGTATATACGCTCCCTCGCACAATATCCTTCAAAATGTCCAGGTAAATATTGTAGAAAAAGGAAGTGTGAAAAAAGTATATTGCTTGTTTTTATACTATAGTTTGCTAAAGAATGTAATTTTTTAATAATTTTTTATTAGAAAAAAAACTTCTAAAACCTGTGAGGGGGTAGTCACTTCCGTCACCTTCATTGCACCCCTCTCGCACTTGCATACTGATGGGGGAGGGGGGCAGTTCCCCCCAAATAAAATTCAAACGTGGTTTATTTCTAATTCGATACCAGTGATTTACAAATGTTGCTGAAATGGCAGGATTTTTCTCTGAGCTTCCGGGGCTCTGCCTGGTTGCTCATCTGACCGTAATTAAATGCCTAAAACCCTGAGCTTCCGGGGCTCCCCTGGACCCCACAAGGGCCCTAAGGCGGCCCCTTGGATGCTCATCTGACCGTTATTAAATGCCAAAACCCCTGAGCTTCTGGGGGCTCCGCACCCTGGACCCCACTCCAGTTAGTGACCTGCATGCCAGTGTCACAGGTACAGGTATCAAAATATGCTCATCTGACCGTACAAATTAAATGCCTAAAACCCCTGAGCTTCCGGGGGCTCTGCCCCCTGGATGCTCATCTGACCTTAATAAATGCCTAAAACCCCTGAGTTTCATGGGGCTCCGCCCCTTGACCCCACGTCAATTTACGCTCCACTTGCTTCGCTCGCTTTGCTCTACCTGATCGTAACTACTTTAGCCCCCCACCCACTTTGAAAAATGTTCCACAGGGCCTGCATGTAGCATGTAAGAGTGGTGGTGATGCAGATTTTTTTACCCAAAAAAGTTTTTGCTCATTACGCCACTGCTCCCTCGTCCCTCGCATTTCTTCCACCCCGGTCATGAAAAGAAATTGCCGCCCCTGACAACAACAGCAGCAGCCTTCATTGTTTTCCTCTTATCCTCACCCCCAACCCTTTACCCAGGTTTTTATTTTTCCATAATTTCAATACATATTTACATTAATTACTCAATGGTTGAGTGAAAGATAACATAGGCTAGACATTAAATTATATACAACAATTCTTCCAGCTTAGTATTATTTTCTTTGCTAACACATTCATACCTTTCAAAAAATCTTAGCAGCTTGAAAGCTGACGAAACCCTCTTTTCACTTTAGTCACACACCCCCCCCCCCAACCCTTTACCCAAGGCCGCCGACCCATTTGCGCGTTATTAATTATACTGTACTTAATAATAGAAGGAACAATGGCATGTCCGTTATGTAACTTGGACATTCAACATTGTCTTTGCCTAACCCCGCCGGCCTATATGGGCGCATTAAACAGTAGTGTATTGAATGGATGTCACGAACAATACACGGTCAACGCTTCCCTTTGTTCCTTGACCCTCCCCGCCCCCTCTATTAAACTCGCATTTCACGCTATGGCTAGGTTGCGTTCACATATTATGCGCCATATTATATTAGTGATTGTGATAGATTCTGAGCAAAAGAATAGAAATTAGATAACAAACAAGTATTAAACAGGGAAACAAGAACAACAGTATGATATTGCTAGTTAAAGATAAATGCAAGCGAAAGATATGGATATTATATTTAGAGTTCAGAAATAAACAATATGAAAGGAAACAATAGGAGTGATCAAGAGGGAGGAAAGGCATCTCGGACATTCAATGTTGCCTTTGCCCAACCCCTCCGGCCTATATGGGCGCATTAAACAGTCGTGTATTGAATGGATGTCACGAACAATACATGGGTCAACGCTTACCCTTTGTTCCTCGACCCCCCCCCCTCTCTATTAAACTCGCCTTTCATGCTATGGCTACGTCGCGTTCACATATTATGCGCCATATTATGTTAGTGATTGTGATAGATTTTGAGCGAAAGAATTGAAATTAGATTAAACAAAAAAGTATCAAACGGGGAATAAAGAACAACAAAATCATATTGCTTGTTTAAGTTGACATAAATACAAGCGAATTAAGGAAGATGGATATTATATTTAGAGTTCAGAAATAAACAATATGAAATGAAACAATAGGAGTGATCGAGAGAGAGGAAGGAGCGGAATTAAGACAAAAATAATAGAATAGGATCATGGGAGGGAATTCAATAAAAAAAATAATTAACTATAAGTTAAATGAAAATGTGAGGAACAAAGATCAAAAGTCTATCAAAGTTTTGTCCCCAGACATATCAAATGAAAAGAATCTAACACATTTACACTGGTATAAAACAAATTAAAAACAACAACAATAACACAACAAAACAAAAGGCAAAATAAACCTCTCAAACGTTGTGAGATTTTATGAATTATATCTTTTGTAATTATTTTCTAAGCTTGATAAAGAATGGCCTTTTTTCTAATAAACTGAAGACGATTCAAAAGTTTTGGATCACTTTATGTAATTATGGTTTGATAAAGAACGTAGTTAAATTTTGGTATCCGAATGTGAGTGGATCGCCAGGTGGAGTATAGGTGCAACAGAACAATTTTCCTGAAAACAATCATTTGAAAACTTGAAGCTCGGAGCAAATACGAGAACATAAAATTAGCTAATTGCAACATAAATGTGCACCCCCTCTCTATTAAACTCGCCTTTCAGGCTATGGCTACGTTGCGTTCACATATTATGCGCCATATTATGTTAGTGATTGTGATAGATTTTGAGCGAAAGAATTGAAATTAGATAACAAAAAAGTATCAAACAGGGAATCAAGAACAACAAAATCATATTGCTTGTTTAAGTTGACATAAATACAAGCGAATTAAGGAAGATGGATATTATATTTAGAGTTCAGAAATAAACAATATGAAATGAAACAATAGGAGTGATCAAGAGAGAGGAAGGAGCGGAATTAAGACAAAAATAATAGAATAGGATCATGGGAGGGAATTCAATAAAAAAAATAATCAACTATAAGTTAAATGAAAATGTGAGGAACAAAGATCAAAAGTCTATCAAAGTTTTGTCCCCAGACATATCAAATGAAAAGAATCTAACACATTTACACTGGTATAAAACAAATTAAAAACAACAACAATAACACAACAAAACAAAAGGCAAAATAAACCTCTCAAACGTTGTGAGATTTTATGAATTATATCTTTTGTAATTATTTTCTAAGCTTGATAAAGAATGGCCTTTTTTCTAATAAACTGAAGACGATTCAAAAGTTTTGGATCACTTTATGTAATTATGGTTTGATAAAGAACGTAGTTAAATTTTGGTATCCGAATGTGAGTGGATCGCCAGGTGGAGTATAGGTGCAACAGAACAATTTTCCTGAAAACAATCATTTGAAAACTTGAAGCTCGGAGCAAATACGAGAACATAAAATTAGCTAATTGCAACATAAATGTGCACCCCCCCCCTCTCTATTAAACTCGCCTTTCAGGCTATGGCTACGTTATGTTCACATATTATGCGCCATATTATGTTAGTGATTGTGATAGATTTTGAGCGAAAGAATTGAAATTAGATAACAAAAAAGTATCAAACAGGGAATCAAGAACAACAAAATCATATTGCTTGTTTAAGTTGACATAAATGCAAGCGAATTAAGGAAGATGGATATTATATTTAGAGTTCAGAAATAAACAATATGAAATGAAACAATAGGAGTGATCGAGAGAGAGGAAGGAGCGGAATTAAGACAAAAATAATAGAATAGGATCATGGGAGGGAATTCAATAAAAAAAATAATCAACTATAAGTTAAATGAAAATGTGAGGAACAAAGATCAAAAGTCTATCAAAGTTTTGTCCCCAGACATATCAAATGAAAAGAATCTAACACATTTACACTGGTATAAAACAAATTAAAAACAACAACAATAACACAACAAAACAAAAGGGCAAAATAAACCTCTCAAACGTTGTGAGATTTTATGAATTATATCTTTTGTAATTATTTTCTAAGCTTGATAAAGAATGGCCTTTTTTCTAATAAACTGAAGACGATTCAAAAGTTTTGGATCACTTTATGTAATTATGGTTTGATAAAGAACGTAGTTAAATTTTGGTATCCGAATGTGAGTGGATCGCCAGGTGGAGTATAGGTGCAACAGAACAATTTTCCTGAAAACAATCATTTGAAAACTTGAAGCTCGGCGCAAATACGAGAACATAAAATTAGCTAATTGCAACATAAATGTGCACCCCCCCCCCTCTTTATTAAACTCGCCTTTCAGGCTATGGCTACGTTATGTTCACATATTATGCGCCATATTATGTTAGTGATTGTGATAGATTTTGAGCGAAAGAATTGAAATTAGATAACAAAAAAGTATCAAACAGGGAATCAAGAACAACAAAATCATATTGCTTGTTTAAGTTGACATAAATGCAAGCGAATTAAGGAAGATGGATATTATATTTAGAGTTCAGAAATAAACAATATGAAATGAAACAATAGGAGTGATCGAGAGAGAGGAAGGAGCGGAATTAAGACAAAAATAATAGAATAGGATCATGGGAGGGAATTCAATAAAAAAAATAATCAACTATAAGTTAAATGAAAATGTGAGGAACAAAGATCAAAAGTCTATCAAAGTTTTGTCCCCAGACATATCAAATGAAAAGAATCTAACACATTTACACTGGTATAAAACAAATTAAAAACAACAACAATAACACAACAAAACAAAAGGGCAAAATAAACCTCTCAAACGTTGTGAGATTTTATGAATTATATCTTTTGTAATTATTTTCTAAGCTTGATAAAGAATGGCCTTTTTTCTAATAAACTGAAGACGATTCAAAAGTTTTGGATCACTTTATGTAATTATGGTTTGATAAAGAACGTAGTTAAATTTTGGTATCCGAATGTGAGTGGATCGCCAGGTGGAGTATAGGTGCAACAGAACAATTTTCCTGAAAACAATCATTTGAAAACTTGAAGCTCGGCGCAAATACAGAACATAAAATTAGCTAATTGCAACATAAATGTGCACCCCCCCCCCTCTTTATTAAACTCGCCTTTCAGGCTATGGCTACGTTGCGTTCACATATTATGCGCCATATTATGTTAGTGATTGTGATAGATTTTGAGCGAAAGAATTGAAATTAGATAACAAAAAAGTATCAAACAGGGAATCAAGAACAACAAAATCATATTGCTTGTTTAAGTTGACATAAATACAAGCGAATTAAGGAAGATGGATATTATATTTAGAGTTCAGAAATAAACAATATGAAATGAAACAATAGGAGTGATCAAGAGAGAGGAAGGAGCGGAATTAAGACAAAAATAATAGAATAGGATCATGGGAGGGAATTCAATAAAAAAAATAATCAACTATAAGTTAAATGAAAATGTGAGGAACAAAGATCAAAAGTCTATCAAAGTTTTGTCCCCAGACATATCAAATGAAAAGAATCTAACACATTTACACTGGTATAAAACAAATTAAAAACAACAACAATAACACAACAAAACAAAAGGGCAAAATAAACCTCTCAAACGTTGTGAGATTTTATGAATTATATCTTTTGTAATTATTTTCTAAGCTTGATAAAGAATGGCCTTTTTTCTAATAAACTGAAAACGATTCAAAAGTTTTGGATCACTTTATGTAATTATGGTTTGATAAAGAACGTAGTTAAATTTTGGTATCGAATGTGAGTGGATCGCCAGGTGGAGTATAGGTGCAACAGAACAATTTTCCTGAAAACAATCATTTGAAAACTTGAAGCTCGGCGCAAATACGAGAACATAAAATTAGCTAATTGCAACATAAATGTGCACCCCCCCCCCTCTTTATTAAACTCGCCTTTCAGGCTATGGCTACGTTGCGTTCACATATTATGCGCCATATTATGTTAGTGATTGTGATAGATTTTGAGCGAAAGAATTGAAATTAGATAACAAAAAAGTATCAAACAGGGAATCAAGAACAACAAAATCATATTGCTTGTTTAAGTTGACATAAATACAAGCGAATTAAGGAAGATGGATATTATATTTAGAGTTCAGAAATAAACAATATGAAATGAAACAATAGGAGTGATCAAGAGAGAGGAAGGAGCGGAATTAAGACAAAAATAATAGAATAGGATCATGGGAGGGAATTCAATAAAAAAAATAATCAACTATAAGTTAAATGAAAATGTGAGGAACAAAGATCAAAAGTCTATCAAAGTTTTGTCCCCAGACATATCAAATGAAAAGAATCTAACACATTTACACTGGTATAAAACAAATTAAAAACAACAACAATAACACAACAAAACAAAAGGGCAAAATAAACCTCTCAAACGTTGAGATTTTATGAATTATATCTTTTGTAATTATTTTCTAAGTTTGATAAAGAATGGCCTTTTTTCTAATAAACTGAAAACGATTCAAAAGTTTTGGATCACTTTATGTAATTATGGTTTGATAAAGAACGTAGTTAAATTTTGGTATCGAATGTGAGTGGATCGCCAGGTGGAGTATAGGTGCAACAGAACAATTTTCCTGAAAACAATCATTTGAAAACTTGAAGCTCGGCGCAAATATGAGAACATAAAATTAGCTAATTGCAACATAAATGTACACCCCCCCCCCCTCTCTATTAAACTCGCCTTTCAGGCTATGGCTACGTTGCGTTCACATATTATGCGCCATATTACATTAGCGATTGTGATAGATTTGAAAGAATTGAAATGAAAAGTTACAAAAGTTATAAAAGTTGGGATGGATTCATTATTTTGTAGAGTATGTGAATAGGAAACCCTTAAGTTTTGATTGAAAAGAATTAAGAAATTAAATTGTTTTAACATAATGAGGAAGAGAGTTCCATATGGAAGGTCCTTTGTATTTGAAAGAAAAAGATGATGCTGTATTTTTACATTTTCGACATAATAATTTTCTGGATTTCTAGTATTATAATTATGCATTTCTGTTTTACATTTAATAATAGAGGCAAGATTATATGGTAATTTTTTATGTTTATGTTTATAAACTATTAATGAGATACAGTAGTCATTCAATTGATAGATAGTGAGAAGATTAAGTTTGTTAAATACTGGTTGTGAAGGAGCAGTATAATGAGACATTGAACATATTCTTACAATCTTTTTTTTGCAATTTCAATAATCCAAGGAGCCTACTGGGGCGGTATTCTGAACATTGTTGTAAGTTTTGTGTTATCTTTTGTTGTATCTTCCAGAGATAACACAGCGCTAATATTGTTGTAAGTTGGTATTCTGAAAATCATTTTATCCCTGTGTTATCTCTTGAAGGACCGCCTCTATCTTATCTTTTACCACTGTTGACACGCCCATTTTTATGGACCCTACCAATCAAAATCTATTTTATATAAGCATGATAAGTAGGTCAACCAATAGGAATACTTTATGCCATATCTAATGATGTGACTAGCGCATATAATCTTGGGCGTAATTAATTAATCGAGCGCTTATTACGCACGTCATCATATGCGCTGTGGCATGTGGATCATGAGGACAAGTCACGCTTTCAATTAGTGGTTATAGATGAGAGCATTAAAATCGTCATATCCTAGCATGTAATTTCTTAGAAAGTTCTCATCTGTGATGTCTCCGGTCAACACACAATCTTTTTCTAACTCGTCTATTGGCACGAAGTTGGTTCTGGGCAAGGAATATTGCCGCCATTATATCACACCGAAAGATACAACAACCCCCTACCTATTGTAAATATTGTTGTAAATACCACGCAAGATAAGATAAGATAAAAGATACAACAATTTTCAGAATACCAATTATCTTGTCATATTATCTCCCGTGCGCATATGCAAATGAGGATTAAGCACCATTTTTGTAATACTACGCACTATTACAAGCGCAAAAAGTTTGAGCGCAGGCGCGACCAAAGAAATGAGAGAAAAGATGCAACAAAAGATACAACAAAAGTTACAACAATGTTCAGAATACCAACTTTATCTTATCTTCAAAGATACAACAATATTAGAGATAACACAGGGTTCAGAATACGGCCCCTGGCTTGCAATACATTAAATAAGGTAAAATCATTGAATTATATAGTAAGATTAAAATATGTTCTGACAAGAAATGGCGCAGTTTGCCGATGACACCAATATTCCTTGATATTTGTTTAGATATAGTAAATATATGTTCAATCCATGATAAATTTTGATCGATAATAACTCCTAAGAAATTTGTAGATTGGACACGTTTTATGATTACATTATTCATACTAATATTAAGATTGGTTAATAAATTTTCTGTAATTGTATTGTGCTTATGATGAAAGTATATGAAGCTAGATTTGGAAGTATTAAGAGATAACATTAAAATTGTCATGACTATAAAGGATAGAGGGAGGAAGGAGCTGAATTAAGACAAAAATAGTAGAATAGGATCATGGGAGGGACTATAAAGCCTTCCCGCGTGAGAGCTTAGGTTATTCTGCCTCGGCGGATCGTGCATGGTATTTAATCAAGGCGTCTAAATAAGACAAGTCTTCTTTCATTTTACAATTTATGTGGAAATAAAAGAAAAGAAGGTCGAGTGCAACACATTAAGATAATAAACAATGTGACCCCACCTTTCAAAATATTGTCCTTTTTTATTTTACAGGAGGTTACCCTTCTGTACTCGGGCCCCTGCGAGTGGACCCTCCAGCACCCAGACCCCTGTGAGTGGACCCTCCAGCAACCAGGCCCCTGTGAGTGGACCCTCCAGCAACCAGCCCCCTGTGAGTGGATCCTTCTGCATCTAGGCCCCTGTGAGTGGACCCTTCTGCATCTAGGCCCCTGTGAGTGGACCCTTCTGCATCTAGGCCCCTGTGAGTGGACCCTTCTGCATCTAGGCCCCTGTGAATTGACCAAACGTTTGTAGGGTATTAAACGCTTCACCAATCAAGCTAAATCTCAACACTAAACCCATTAGTCAGGTGGCTTAGCGTCAAATTTATCGATTATTGTTACATGCCAGATAAAAGCGCCAATTTTGGTACAGAGCTTCCTTAGGACCTACTAAATGATATTAGGCTAGGAGCCCCCGGCAAAATTTCAATTTAAGGGTGTGGGGGCGGGGGCTTTGTCCCGGAACCCCAAAATAAGGTAAAGTAACATTGATTTGTTGTTGTACAAATGCAATTTTTGGTACAGGGCTTCCTTAAGACCAACTGAAAGATGTTAGGGTTGGAGCCCCCAACAAAATATATTTATAAAGGTGTGATTAGGGGGCGAGGGTGGTCGTCCTTGAGCATCCAAATAATATATAATGTAAAGAAACAGTGATTTGTTGTACAAATGCAATTTTCGGTACAGGGCTTCCATGGGGCCTAGTGAATGATGTTAGGGCTGGAGCCTCCAACAAAATATTCATAAAGGTGTGATTTGGGGGCAGGGGCGTCGCACAGGAGCCCCCAAAATTAAAAATACGGTAAAATATGTTTTTTGTTTTTTTGTTGTACAAAACGCCATTTTTGGTACAGGGCTTCCTTATGATTTGAGCTTGGTTAGGATAAGAGCCCCAGGCATAATATTAATATTCATATATGTGTGATGGGGGAAATATAATACTTGCCCTAACATTATACATTAAGGGGAAATATAATACTTGCCCTAACATTATACATTAAGGGGAAATATAATACTTGCCCTAACATTATACATGAAGGGGATATATAATGTTTGCCCTAATATTATACATTAAGGGGAAATATAAGTAACAATTTGTGGGACGTTATCTGAGGATTTGTATGTGGAGAAACTTATAGAAACATAATGGACCCCCAAGCAGAGTGTGATCGGAAGATTCCCTTAACCCTAAAAGAGGTGGGCTATTTCAGACTATGAAAGTTTTCTAAACAAGTTCAAACATAGAATTCTTTAGCTGCTTTCAACTCAAAATATCTTGATTTGTCTAAATGTGAACCATAAATGCTCGAATTTCCAACACTGAACCAAAACTTTGTTACCGGTATGTGTTTCTTTATTTCCATGGTGCATGAATGCTGCTATCTCATGGAAGGTCCTTTTCTTGTGATGTTGTTTATTATTACCTACATATGCTCCTTTCATATGAAAATAATATATACACCCTATGCAGTCAGCACATCTTAAAACAAGGCAAATATAGCATGTGTGTTAGGGCAAATATTATATTTCCCCTTAATGTACAATGTTAGGGCAAATATCATATTTCCCCTTAATGTGTAATGTTTTGGCAAATATTAAATTTCCCCTTAATATATAATGTTAAAGCAAGTATTATATTTCCCCTTAAAGATACTATGTCCCTTTTGCAGCCAACATCAAATTCTGTAGAACTTGGCAGGAATTATGAATATGTCATGTATGTCCTATTTGTGAAATTTAAACGTTAGCAGTGTCCTAATATTCAAATTATGCAAGGAAATCCGTTTACTTGCTAGACTTCACTGTCAGACACTATTGAGTGACTGACTGGCCTTTTTTTCATCTTTGGTAATAACATACATAAAATGAGCTGTAAAGGGTACATGAGCATTTGTCTACATCAATAACCCACTTCTTGTAATGGCCAAAATTAAACTGATTGAATCTTTGCGCAGCATAAAACGTACGACCATTCGGTACAATGGTCTGAAAATTTAGACTATTACTTACTGGCTCTATAGCTCCTAAGTCGATTTGACAACTAATTGTCGTTATTTTCCCACTTAAATACATTTTCAAGCCCCCCTTTTTTTAGGGAAGTTCTAAATTAGTATTTTCTTTCAAATGCCGTTGGAATTTAACCTTTTCATTTTTTTGGCCTGCAAATGGGACATAGTACCTTTAATGTATAATGTTACGTAAAATATTATATTTCCCCTTAATGTATACCGGTAATGTTTTGGCATTCCCTTAAAGGCATTGTTTAACAATGTTAAATCTGAGATGCACGGGCCTACATATTGAAGCCCTAAAAAAATTGTGCTTCAAAATGACCAAGAAGTGCCTCAAAAAAGTAAAACTCTTTGAGTGACCTGTTTTACCATACTCATTTTTTCCATACTCGGTTTTCCCAATAGACTGTAGCGTTATGAAAAGTTGAAAACCGTTTGGCAAACGGTTTTTAAAATTTGTGATTGCAATCATAAATATCTTGATAATCAGACAGGCGATCGGCTTGTAAAAGTCATGGGCTTCCTGACTGACCTTAAGGTTTACAATTATCAATGCAGCATGAGCTAAATCCAGGATTTTGTTTCAGAATCTGAGACAAAGTTACCGGATCCCTGTAATGTATGTTAGGGCAAATATTATATTTCCCCTTAATGTATACCGGTAATGTTTTGGCAAATATTATTTTTCCCCTTAATGTATAATGTTAGGGCATGTATTATTTGTCCCCTTAATGTATAATATTAGAGCAAACATTATATTTCCCCTTAATGTATAATGTTAGGGCAAATATTATATTTCCCCTTAATGTATACCGGTAATGTTTTGGCAAATATTATTTTTCCCCTTAATGTATAATGTTAGGGCAAATATTATATTTCCCCTTAATGTATACCGGTAATGTTTTGGCAAATATTATTTTCCCTTAATGTATAATGTTAGGGCAAATATTATATTTCCCCTTAATGTATACTGGTAATGTTTTGGCAAATATTATTTTTCCCCTTAATGTATAATGTTAGGGCAAATATTATTTTCCCCTTAATGTATAATATTAGAGCAAACATTATATTTCCCCTTAATGTATAATGTTAGGGCAAGTATTATATTTCCCCTTAATGTATAATGTTAGGGCAAGTATTATATTTCCCCTTAATGTATAATATTAGAGCAAACATTATATTTCCCCTTAATGTATACTGTTAGGGCAAGTATTATATTTCCCCTTCATGTATAATATTAGAGCAAACATTACATTTCCCCTTAATGTATAATGTTAGGGCAAGTATTATATTTCCCCTTAATGTATAATGTTAGGGCAAGTATTATATTTCCCCGTAATGTTAGGGCAAATATTAAATTTCCCCTTAATGTATAGTGTTAGGGCAAATATTGATTTTGCATCTAAATTTACCTATGGTTACTTTGTTGTTGTGTTCCTTTTTGTTATCATATGTTATTATTTTTTTAATAATCGTTCTGATTATTGATGTTAAACTAGAACAAAATATTGATTAATAGGTCAATGATGTTCAATTAATAAAATACAAATACACCATGATGGGAACTTATTAAGTAATACAAGGATATAAAATAGGATGAAATGTAGGCAGGTGGATGGGAAGAAAGTAAAAGAGAGGGGGTGTTAAAAGGTAAGAGGGAATTATAGAGAGAAGAAGGGGCACTCTACATCATGAATGTCGTGTAAAAGGTAATTATTCATAATGCGGAACTGCATTATTATTTTAAGGGCATTACATGTATATTCCATTATTATGGAGTCGAATCTGAAATATGATCCCATCATTACACATAGTAAGAATTGCAGTAAGACATGTAGTAAAAATTCAAAGGGAATTGATGATTAAGTGTCTTGATATATCATATGAACTGAGGATAGTGATATAACAATACAATTTAGGAATTTGATCATACAATTCAATCAATTAAGCAATACAATATAATAATTTGTCTTGAAAATGTAAACACATGTCTGTTGTTATATCTTGTGATTATTTGGAGATCAACAATGATACAGGTATTATAGTGTGAACTTGACGTATCATAATATGGACTGGAAGAAGAGATTATGTCAATTACAAACAAAATGTCAATCCAATAGTATGTATTATCTGAAGGAATTTACATTAATACCGTTTCATATTTCTAAACATTGTAATAATGCTGAAATGAAATCTGAGCTATTTAGAACCATGAATGTGCTGTATTCATGAATCACTGTTAGAGTAACTGTTGAGAAGGTCTTTGAAAGCATTTAAAATGAGAATCAATATCACAAGTGTTGATCTTCCTAATAAAACCAAGTTAATTGATCATAATAATTGATTAAACAATTCTTGTATTGTACATGTATTCTCTTCATATAATGTTGTATATTGATTAATTCTACTATCTTTACAAATGAAGACAATAACAAATCACGTAATAGTGTTTATGCAAGTTTATGTACGCATAAGTCATTCAATTTGTATTCACGTACATGTATGTATATACATATCAAAAGGAAATATAATGATACAATACTCCAAATGGTCCTCTTGTGTAATAATATTTCAAACTAATAAACACAATGCTCTAAACATTCAAAGTATATCTTTAATATGAAGAGGATATTTCACTGATATCATAAAAAGCCTAAAATAAATCAATAATTTTAACTGAAATGTATTGAATTGAAATACAAATAGAAATTAAATGTAAAGTTGCTATATAAGCCAAATTGTATTTTTTAAACATGTTTATCATTTCACGTCAGCTCGAGAGAAAGTTGGGTATGGAAAAAAAAACTCTGGTGGAAGTGGTAAAGAGAAGTTGATTAAGATGGAATGATCATGTGTTGAGAATGAGGAGTCTCTTAAAAGAGCATGGGATCTGGAAGTGGGGTGCATTACCAAAGATATCATGGAAACATGAAAAAGAAAGAGTATAGCAAGGGTGATGTGAATGAAAACGATGCATGTGACAGCAGAAAGGGAGGGAGGAAATGGGCGTGACAGAAAAGTGGCACTTTGTAAGAGGGGAAAATGCGGTCTTGAAGGAAACCTAATGATTATTAACGTACAAGATTCACCAGTAAAGTGTATGAGAGATATTTAAACAATTACATGTAGAGTCAACATTGCATAAGTCAAACCTATAGTTTAAACTTAGACAAACTCTGAATTACATGGGCAAAAATACAATAGACAATAAGTAGAGGAAGTTTTGAGATTACCTTCGACTTATACAACGTTTTGATTTAATCGAGTTCAACTTATGCAAAGTTGACTGTACGATAAAGTGCAATCCTCAGCAAAACTTGATAATTGCTATTTTTTTCAAACAATGGCATACTATGCAAAGTTTATTACCAAAATGTACATGGTGATAAAAAAAATTCATTTGCAATAATATTGACAGAATGAAAAATCTTTGCATTTTATTACAAATTCAATATTTCATTCAGTTGAATGAAAAGTAGGGTTTGTACACATTTAATAATAACTTAGACGATTAAAGATGTATGTTGTTAAATCATGCCTTTATTTCATAAAAATTTAATACATGACAAATGGGTACATTCAAGACCAGGGGAGTGTTTCAAAAAGACTAAGATCGACTTTAAGTTGGACTTAACTATGGCAGGCCATTCATGCCACTGGTTGCTCTCACCATTGGTCTCTCAATTATGATCTTGAGATAATATTCTTTCCTTCAATAATGAACTATCAAAAAATGTAAATTCTGCAGATTTATGACCCCAACTTATACGTTCCTTGATAAACCAATGCCGGGAATGGTTAGAGGAACTAGTGGCATGAATGGCCTGCCATAGTTAAGTCCAACTTAAAATCAATCTTAGTCTTTGTGAAACACCCCCCAGGTCCACGTTCCCTTGCCAAAAGCATGGCAGGTCACGCAACATATAATACAAATACAAGCAGTGATGCATTACAATTACAAATATATATTAATCATGCTTAATTATGAATAGTCCTTTTTCCCCAAGAACTGGGCGAGCGTGGAACGCCCTTGACCAGTAGTTTGTTACAGCCACATCTGTTGAGAACTTTAGAAACACGCTTTAGCATGTACCACCTGCCATACAAGTTAGAGACATGCGGAACACCGCCCTGCTGACTTCAATTTCAGAAGATTCAGAAGAAGATGAAAGTAGATTTGAGTTATCACATTCCTGGAATCTGGTGGTACATGTACAATAGATTGCAGCACAAAGCATGTCAAGCAAGTTTAGGACATCTCCACCTGAAAATCAAATAAAAAGATAAAGATATAGGCATAAATAAAATAGAAAAACAAGTCAAACTGCATGCGTTGTCTTGCCTGCACCTCGCAATTTGCCTATTAAGTATGAGCACTACCGATTGATATCTAATGAGAAATTAGGTAACATTCGGCCAAATTGACTAAAAACAGGTGAAATGACCAACCACTGGACATAAACACTATTCATTCAATAAAACATAATTAATTTTTGATCTTGGTGATGAAATTTCTTCCTCATAATTGTTGGGTGCAGGTTTAATGAAATTTGGACATATACTTTTGAAATGAGAATTTAACATAAGGTTGAATTTTTAAAGCAAAATAAAACACAAGTGACCATAATTAACCTTTGACCATGACCTTGGATATGAAAATTCTTCCACATAATCTACATGTATGATCCTTAATAATGATTGGGTGCAAGTTTCATCTAATTAATACATACTTTAAAGTTTCTGAAGTAATATTAAACATAAATGACTTTTGACCTTGACTTTGGTCATGAAATTTCTTCCACATAATAAAGTGATGCTTGATATTTGTTATGTGCAATTTTCATCAAATTTGGACATAACCATTAGAAATGAGAGTGATTTTAAATTGTTGATGCCGCCGTAGGAAAAAGCGGTACCTATGTCTCGCTCTAGCTTATAAAAAGAAAGAAGACAATGATCACAATGATAAAAAGGAAAATAAAATCAAGAATGGCAACCCTCTTTCTAGAAAATTTTCCATCATGATGTATTTGTATATATAAATGTCACACGACACATACAGCCCACTAGCTAGACACTAGGTGAAAAAGGCCCCCAAGCTAACAAAACTGCGTAATACAGGTATTGAGTCTAGCTCATGGTCCTTTTCAACTTAGTGTCTAGCTTGTGGGCCTTTTTCTTACCTGTATAGTCTACCAGGTGTCTAGCTTGTGGGCTGTACAAGATAGGGAGTATTCAATTTTGTGAAAAGAAGATGCATAGAATAATCTTTAATATCACATCCAGGCCAAAAAATGAAGTTATTTTATAGTCACTCACCAACTGTGAAATCATATAGCCCTTGCTGCTGGAGAAGTAGTAGTTACTTTGGGTTTTCAATATTCACCAGATTACCTCCACATTTCGCAGTCAATAGTAATTCCAACTGCAGAATGCCTTTCACTGCATAGTGCAACCATGTATTCTGGGATGAATTTAGAAAACATAAAATATATGAATTAATACAATTGACTACTGCAGCAGATCAATTTATGTGATGAATAATCGTTCAACAGATGGCATCAACTCAATTGAGATTCATTATCAAATAAGATAATATTCAAGACAAATAAGGTGTACAAGTTAACCTTATACTGGCATTTGTCACTTAAAAAAAGAAAATAATCACACTGTTATCATGTCATCATGTCATGTCGATAACATATTCTCACTGCACATTCTACCACACAGTAATTTTCAAGATATTGACGCAGTGGGGGAGCTGTCCTATACTTATTTGAATGTTAAAAACAGCACATGTGCCAGAACCTATCTACCGGTAGTAGCTATTTCCAAATTGTATGGCGTAATGAGACAATAATGTGCAGTCATACATGTACTTACATGTATTATTCTTTTGTTGAACAAACAAGACAGAAAGAAGAAAAAGAGGTCAAACTGAATTACTTACCAGATCACACAGCACTCTTCACCATGCAGAATGCAGCCAAAGGTCATGCCAGGATTTCTGCGAGAAACTTCTAACTATCTATTGCTGGAAAACAAATGAGAATTTTCAACATAAAAAAAATTATTTGCTAAGTTGGCCCGGCCGGGACAAGTCATAGATTACAGTTTGAATGCATGAACGTACCGTTTCACTGGTTCTAAGATAAAAATTGGATAACTCGTTTAAAGTAATTTCGTAAATTTCGCCTTAATTTTGAAAACACGTACCGGTAATTAAAATTTTACTAATTTTACATGGGAAAGAAATATGTATTTTTTCTTCTGTCTGATTTTTAAATCAATTAGATCTAAATGAAGAAAAACGTGGGAGAAAGTTTTTGTACCAGAACTTCCAGAAGTGGTACAAAATCGGTAGCAATTGATCAATCTCCCCCTGTTCCTGCCCTGTTGTGCGAGCCGTAAGAAGTACTGTCTACATGGGAAATGTTGGCAAATTTCTGTTTTATTAAAGAATGACCCATACCAGATGGTTATTTCTGTCTAACCCTAACCATGCTAACCCAATCCTGACTTAAACTAAAGTAGACTTTATAATCACCAACCTAGACCGAAAAATTGGGTCAATGTCGCTATTCATAAGGACCGCTTTTCATAATTTGAAAAAAGGGTCCCTATTCATAATACAAGAAAAGGGTCGCTATTCATAATACGAAATGAGGGTCGCTATCCATAATAGGAGAAGAGGGTCGCTATTCATAATAAGAAATGAGGGTCACTATTCATAATAGGAGAAGAGGGTCGCTATTCATAATACGAAATGAGGTCATTATTCATAAAAAATGAAAATGAAATAAGCAATAAACAAAATGATAATGAAATAAGCAAAATGGATAGACACCCCAAGGCTGTGCCGTAGGGGGAGGGATGCCACATGGCCCCGAATATTTGTAGAAAACATTTATTGAAAAAATATTGAAAACATACATTTCTGAACAAAAGAAGAAACAAAGGCCTGCCCCAATAATGTACGTGACCCATCATCCCGGGCCCCAGCCCCCCATCAGTCTGAGCACGCTGTGCCATTCGGCCCACCCACCCGAAGTATTTCCTTGGTACAAGTGCATATTACCGACAACTCATGTCCAAGAAGTTGATAGATGGCATAGCCTGTGTGTGTTTCGGGGGGGGGGGTGGCGTGTAACTGCGTTGCCATCAAGGGGCTGATCTATCATGTCCCTAATCCTCAGCAAAGGGAGGAAGCGACAGAGAGGGGATTGTAGGGATTTAAATTATAAACCATATTCAAGCTTTTTGTAAATATACAATATTGCACAATATATTTTCCATATAAGTATAAAGGAAATTAGATTATCAAGATTTTAAGCGAAATAAGATACGATTTTGTGACCGTAAGGCATTAGGGGAGCCTTCCAAAGTTGCGACTGTGCCCCGACGCGTCGGGGCGCGATGAATAGAACGGTCGGTTTTCAAGAGACGCATTCAGGCGCGAAAGGGCGCGAAGGGGCGCGATAGTCACCCTCGCCTGATTCTTGCATATGAAAAGAAACTGTCTATTGTTGGTATAAACCCGCTCTATTCTTCTTGCGCCCTTTCGCGTCCTACCAGGCGATGGAAGATTATCTCTCCGTCATTGTTCTCGCTCATGATGCGCGATGCACATTAACGCCGCGGTACAGCTTAAACTTGCTATACAGAGTGTATTTGTCAGTCAAATCCTGTCTTCCCCTCCTCCTGTTCTCGTTCTGATAAACATCCCATTGTTTGTAAAAACTTGATGTATTCTTCTCGCGTCGCGATCTATTCTTCCCGCGCCGTTTTGCGTCGTAACGGGCGGGGTATTATCTTTCAATCATTGTGGAAGCTTTGCGATGTACATTGCTACAGCACAGCCTGAACTTGTCTGGTGGGAGCGTTTTTGTTTTGGGGGGCAATCAACACACTCGTTCATCTTGATCAGAATAAATCATGATTTTTTTTTTTTTTTGGTTTAATACGCCTCCTTTTAATATTTGTGACGACTGTAAGAAATGTGAAATAAAGATGACTGCATGTGTACGATGAATGGTTGTTTAATTGCCAGCTTGATTGTCCCCAACAACAAAAAATAAAAGACGAATGATGTGACTGAATACATGTATGCGGTTATAGTCGGCAAATTAATTACTGTTTGGGACGCTTGTTTATGTTTGTATTTTGAATGATTATCAACGTATTTGTATAATTCCCACGTCGCGATATTATTCTAGCGTCGTAATGGACAAAGAAATTATCATTCTCTCCCGCCATTATTCACGCTACGCGTTGCATATCGCCACAGCCTGAGCTTGGAACAATTTATATTTTGTCAGTCAAATCCTGTTTTTGTTCTCCTCCCTTCACTTGGTTCTAATTAACAACCCATATTGTATTAAAATAAAACTCGATGTATTCTTTTTGCGTCGTGTCTTTTCCTCTCATGCCGTTCTTTGCAATAGTCAGACGGGAGAGTTTGACCTTTTTTAGTAATCAGTGAACTCACGGTGCGTCATGATCAGTAAAGGAAAATCTTTCTAAAATGCAGAATAAAAATACTAATGGTAATAATAACCATATTTCTAAAGTGACTTTTTTAACACTCTTCTATACCCTCCCCCAAGTTAGTATATAGATATGAATCGACGAAAATCTGAACGGATGTATTTTTGATATTTCAGCTGTTTCTGAACCGATTTTGATCAAGTTACGT
Organism: Mesocentrotus franciscanus; assembly: GCA_037976565.1. Lineage (NCBI taxonomy): Eukaryota > Metazoa > Echinodermata > Echinoidea > Camarodonta > Strongylocentrotidae > Mesocentrotus > Mesocentrotus franciscanus. Next base: position 4,542,273 of record CP137679.1, on the reverse strand, counting down.
TAATTCTGTCATTAACAAAAATTGTAAACTCTTTCTGAACGTAAATCATGATAAATGAAAACTAAAGAGGAAACCAGAACGGGTGGGGGTTGATCGGAGAGATAAATAGCATAATAATAAATGACAATACGCCCAACTTTCTCTCTCGTTTTCTCAATGTCGTTTTCAATCTTCATCTCTTATAGTGTTTTCTGTTCCGCGATTTTTAATGAGATCTCGTTTCCACGTTTTTCTCTCTCTGTATGTCTCTTTCTCTCTCTCTCTCTCTCTCTTTCTTACTCGCTTTCTCAGCGCCATTTTCCATCTTAATCTTTGGTACTGTTTTCCATTCCGTTATTTGCTTTTATTCCGAAAGTATTTCTTTCGATCTTGAGATAAATTATTATACCATAACCTCGATATGGTGAAGGAAAAAAAACAGAGCGAGCGCCTAATGATTTCAAAATGAGAAGAATATTACTGTACAATAATTATAAACAGCAAAACTTTTGAATGTAAATCTCTGTTGCATCAAAATGATATGAAGAAGAAAAAAAGGTTTATTATGCTATATTGACGGTACTTATTTACGTCGGACAGATATAAACAAACAAAAAAGAAATTAACTAAAGAAAAACATCAGAGCTGTGTGGGGGGGGGGGTGATCGGAGAGACAAATATCATAATAATAAATACAGTACAGACTACGTCCAACTTTCTATCTCTCCCGCCCCTCTCTCTCCCTCTCTTCCACTCTCTGTTTGTCTTTCTATCTGTCTTTCTGTCAATGTCGTTTTACATCTACATCTTTCATGTTGTTTTATATTCCACCATTTGCTTGTATGCCGGCATCATTCCTTCCTTGAGATAAATTATTATAACATATCCCTGATGATTTACCCATTATACCTTATACTTATTATAGGGGACGAAAATAGAGAACGGGCGGCTGATAATGTCGAAATGGGAAGAATGTTACTGTACACAAATTATAGAGAGTAAAAGTTTTGATTTGGAATGTAAATCTCTGTTGCATCAAAATAAAATGATACGTTCATTATATGTTATTGACAGAAATAATATACATCGGGCATTGTACACTTTAGCACAAAAGGGTTAGCTAAAGAAGGTGGACAACATTATAAGAGAAAGTGAAAAAAAATAGCATAACCCTTTGAGAGCGAGCCCACTCACGGCGAATAGGGGCTTTTAGATTTTACACGACGAGAACGTGGACTGCCACGGTGACATCCTTTTAAGGTAATGTGACGTCCTTTTAAGGCAATGCCGGGCACGGGCCAGTGCCTTGAAAGAATGGCACACGTGGCAGTCCACGTTCTCGTCGTGTAAATCTGTGACGGAGCGATTTCGGTTACATCGCCAGTAATTGAAAATTTGGCGGTGCTTTCTATTTTCATTGCTCATTGCGCCTCATTCAGTCATTTTCGTGATTTTTAGCAAATGTAAAAATTAAAGATCAGACTTTTTCTTTCTAAAAATATAAGTTTTGTTCATCAATACAAAAATAAGGTCTGTTTTTTGGAGGAAATTGCCGTCTCATTTTGCTGAAGCTTCACGTCTTTCCTTTTAATACACTCACAATACAAATTGCGTAAGCACCGCCGCACGCGCAGATCGGTCGATACCTCCATTCATTTCCCCATTGTCAATGATTGTCGTCTGCTAAAGCTCGGCCGATTATCAACCGAGCCATACATAATAGGCCTAAGCCATCGTTTTACATGGGTTTTCGACACATTTTGTAACTATATTCTGACCAACATTATGTCATGATCTACACTAAATGCCCTTTCTTTTAAATGTGCAAATCAAATATAGGACTATTTGGGAAATGAATTTTGAGATGAACATTGTTTTATTCTCGAAAAAAAATAATATTTACTTTGAATGTTTTCGACTTCGTTTCTCATAATTTGAAATATTCATTTTGTTTTAGTTTTGCCTCCCGCTTAATTTTGTTAATTTTTTTTCTATCTATACATCTCTTAGAACCCTATTTTGATATGAGGTTGCTGTATCAATAAAATATTTATTGAATTTTTGTACGCATATTTGATTTGTTTTGTTTGTAATGGAAAGAGCTAAATGAATGACAGAGATTAGAACAAAATCATAATTCATCACAATCATCTCTCTCCCTCTGTCTCCCTCCTCCCCCTCCCTCTCTGAATACGTCAGGATTTTCGTGAAATTGGCGTTGTGCCTCAGTGTGTTTTATTTCCGCATCGCGTTCTAGTGTTTTTTTTGAAAGGGTGTGGCTAATAAGGAGTTAATCGCCGTCAAGTCTTGGTAGTCTTTTATTTATTCGAAAATAAATGATATTGAAAATATAGTGATTCATTATATGTTACGAAACAATAAAGAAAGAAGTGCAAACAACGTAAGAATTTAAAGGTACTATGTCCCATTTGCAGGCCCAAAAAATGAAAAGGTTAAATTCCAACGGCATTTGAAAGACAATACTAATTTAGAACTTCCCTAAAGGGGGCTTGAAAATGTCTTTAAGTGGGAAAATAACGACTATTAGTTGTCGAATCGACTTAGGAGCTATAGAGCCAGTAAGTAATAGTCTGATTTTTCAGACCATTGTACCGAATGGTCGTACGTTTTATGCTGCGCAAAGATTCAATCAGTTTAATTTTGGCCATTACAAGAAGTGGGTTATTGATGTAGACAAATGCTCATGTACCCTTTACAGCTCATTTTATGTATGTTATTACCAAAGATGAAAAAGCCAGTCAGTCACTCAATAGTGTCTGACAGTGAAGTCTAGCAAGTAAACGGGTTTCCTTGCATAATTTGAATATTAGGACACTGCTAACGTTTAAATTTCACAGATAGGACATACATGACATATTCATAATTCCTGCAAAGTTCTACAGAATTTGATGTTGGCTGCAAAGGGACATAGTATCTTTAATGTATTTGTCTTCGTCTCCATCTGTGTTCTCGTTCAACCTATCATGTCAATAAAACTTTGTTAACCCGTTCCTTCCGTTGGAGTTTACAACTATGACAACGAACTTTACCCTTGGCCACGTTCATTGTTCCTCTTACGTAACTTCCGTTCCGTTCTTCTATTGTTGGAGTTTACAACCATGACAACGAACTTTACCCTTGGCCACGTTCATTGTTCCTCTTACGTAACTTAGCTGTAGGGGGCCTAAGACATAAATCTTTTCGTAGGTCTAAAATACTTTCAAATATTTCTGTGTCATTTTGTTTGTATATACTTTGTCAAAATTTGCCAATACTTACAAACTATTACGTTTTCCCTATCATCTTCCGCTCTAGAATCCTATCCTTTTTTTGTAATTTGTTGTGTCCTTTTCATACTTATTTTTTCTTGTCTTCCTCTTCAAGATTTCTTCGGTTTTGGTAGGGTATTTCTGCTATTTATTTTTATAAATAAAAGAGAAAGTTTTATTCTTTTTTCTTATAATGTTGTCCACCTTCTTCTAGATAACCCTTTCGTGCTAAAGTATAATGTCCGATGTATATTATTTCTGTAAATATCGTAAATGAACGTATCATTTTATTTTGACGCAACAAAGATTTACATTCAAAATCAAAACTTTTAGTTTCTATGATTTTTATACAGTAGTATTCTTCTCATTTCGATATTATCAGTCCCTCGTTCTCTATTTTCTTTTCCTATAATAAATATAAGGTATAATTTTGTGTACATTATCAGGGAAATGTTATAATAATTTGTCTCAAGCTAGTAGGAATGATGCCGGCATACTAGCAAATGTCGGAATAGAAAACAACATGAAAGATAAGGATGGAAAACGACATTGACAGAAAGACAGAGAGAGAAAGACAGACATACATACAGACAATGGGAGAGAGAGAGATAGAGAGAGAGAGAAAGAGAGAGAGAGAGAGAGAGCCGGGCGGGAGGGATAGAAAGATGGACGTAGTCTGTACTGTATTTATTATTATGATATTTGTCTCTCCGAATCTCCAATCACCCCCCCCCCCCCAGCTCTGAATTTTTGTGTTAGTTACTTTTTTGGTGGTTTATTTATATCTTTTCGCTAAAGTAGTATGTCCGACGTATATAAGTAACGTCAATATCATAGCATAATAAACATTTTTTTTTCATATCATTTTGATGCAACACAGATTTACATTTAAAAGTTTTACTTTTTATAATATAAATCATCAGGCGCTCGTCCTGTGTTTTCCTTCTCCATATCGAGGTTATGGTATAATAATTTATCCCAAGATCGAAAGGAATACTTTGGGACGGAAAACAGTACCAAAGATGAAGATGGAAAATGGCGCTGAGAAAGCGAGCAAGAGATATAGAGAAATTAAGACATACAGAGAGAGAAACAATCATTTCTCATGTCATCTTTTCGTCTGTGACATTTTACTAAGTCACATTTGTATTATTCCTTTATCTTTCAATGATTGTTATATATTTGAATGAATTTTTCAGATAGGGTCAAATCTGGTTCTACGTTATAATTATGATCATCTAATTTTATTTAGGAGTAAGTCGAAACGCGATCTCATCAAAAATCGCGGAACAGAAAACACTATGAGAGATGAAGATAGAAAATGACATTGAGAAAACGAGAGAGAGAGAGAAAGTTGGACGTATTGTTATTTATTATTATGCTATTTGTCTCTCCGATCAACACCAACCGCCCCGCTGTGGATTCCTCTTCAGTTTCTTTTTTTTTAAATCATTATTTACACTCAACAATTTTACTTTTTATAATTATTGTACAGTAATATTCTTTTTATTTCGATATCATCAGGCGCTCGTACCGTGTTTTCCATCTTCATATCGAGGTTATAACATGCAAATGTATAAGTTTTCAGAATTCTTGACAAATTGCGCAAAAAGGAGTCCGAATACGTGTTTAATAATAAATATTTCATTATATAGGATGTCACCAATAATTGTGAAAACCTCTCATAATTATGTAAAGCTATAGAATAACTAACATCGATAAGAATAGAACAAGTACAATACTATATGTTTAATGGACAAATAAATAGATCTAAACGCAACGATATCTTCACAAATTTGAGCGCAGCTCTATTCGAACGCATTTTCTGCAAATCAGCAATTACAATGGAAAAAACGCACTATCGAAGGGATCAAGTAACTACATCATTGTGAGCTAATATGCCCACTGATAAGGTAATGTGAGAAAATCCAAGTTAAAGGGATTTAGTAACTTTGTTGACAATTGCAAAAAGTGATGGGTGATTAATAAAATATGTATTGGTATGATGCGATATGTCCACAAAGTAATGTTACTAAATCCCTTTCATTGGATGTAATTTGGCCAAGTAATAAAGTGAAAATGCAAAATGATATGCACTAACACTTGACATTGATTTTGTACGCGGTTATGACTATCCAGTAGATAGTGTGACATCCAAACACTAAGCGTAAACATCTTTATTTTACTTTCATAAATGATTGATTACAATAGTTTATTCCGAGTATGGTGATTGTGTATGTGTGCGTGGGTAGGGTCGGGTGCTATTGTGATTAAAGGGTTATATAGCCGCCTATGTGCGGAACAATGGGCGCAACAACTATTAGCTGCTCAAAGAGCTGTCTTTTGTCATTGTGTTGCAATAACAAAGTGCTTGTAAAAGTTACATGTACTATAATATCCGTATGCTAACACCCAATGTGAACATGACGTGTTCAGGCCTTATAACTATATACAGGGCACGTTAAAAAAGACTTTACTAGCGCTAGCTAATAAATATGAAACGTCAAAACCTCACGAGCAATTGATGACAACAAATTGTTACGACAAATGCCACCATCAATACAGTTTCTTCGCAAAGAAATATTCGATCGAATTTCATGTTTGGAACAGATAAGCGATTTAATATTGTTCGAGGTGGAAATAACGAACATCATGTCCGATAAACACTGTTTTTTTTCTTCTGAAATCGGTATGCTCTGTTCATTCAAGGTCCCATACGATTCAAACATAATTTACAATGTTGATTTGCAAATGATAATCTCTCTGGGAGTATATCGATTTCCACGATGATGCAGATATTCATTTTTCGTAAAATTAGTTTTATAATTTTGCGGGAGACAGTGTTCCTTATGATTCGAGCAGAATTTTGGTGAGTGCATTTCGAAAAAGAGCGTCTTCCATCTACCGAAACGTTTTGATGATGCAGGCTCCCGACAATACGGGTATCATTTTTGTAATATTTTTAATTTGCAGATGTTTATTTGTTTCGTATGACATATTTATACACGCCCTATAATCTTATTTCAAGGAGAATCTTACAATGTCCTTGATTATAAGTATCATTTTTAAATCACGGGTTTTGAAATACAATAGCTGATTTGGCGAAGATTTAGAGAACCTAGGTTTCTATTCTTTAAATCGATCTTGCATGTGAAAGAACAGATTGATGATTTAGATATATGACCTATTTTGATCGGATGACAGAACGCTTTTCAATATACAACGAAAATAATATAAAACAAAATAGAAAACGGAACAACATCTGATAAACTCGCTGCAATATGAGAAAGAAAATATTGCAAAACATATCAGGCAACCATTAAAGGGGAAACAAACAAAATAAATGCAATATGAAACAAATCATGTGTCAAAACATACAGAAGGAATACAATTATACATATCGTTTCTGTTTTGTTCGTGAACAAATTAATATAATACAAGTATTGAACACATTCATGAACAGAAATGAACAATCATGCCAACGTTAACGCCTACAAAACTTCGATGTTGGGAGAGAAATAAACAATCAGAACAACAATCTAAATCAATGTCATATTCGTCAAATAATAATTAAACAAATCAGTAGCCAAAGTGAATATTTTTAGAGTCAAATCTTTCAAGACGAGAGCGGACACACACGCGGGGATTTAATACAGGAATAACTTAAATGCGTCGGAACGGGCGCGAAAGGGCGCGAAAGCTTTTCAAAGTGGTTAAGCTCCCATTCACAAAATGTCAAGCGCTTCGCCAAAGTGCGCCGGCGGGGTTATCTCGTGACGACGAGACTCCAAACAATAGCCAGATTTTATATTCATATTGTGAGCATGTGCTTAAATAGTTATATCAGGATTCCCTGGTTATATTGAAGACGTGAGCTAATATCGTGTACCCGTTTGTCCAGTATTTCTCCCTGATTGTTCGACCATCATTAAATTGCTATTGTCCAGCTGACTTTTCTATAGGCTTTTCTACCCTCGGCGCTAAAGGGATTGCGGAAAATATCAACACTATTTGTGTTTCTCGATAACCTAGTAGAACTAGAAGAATAAGGGCTAGCCAAAAAAAAATCAATGGCCCAAAATAACGCAATCATTATAAATTCCATCTACTACTTGATACCAACACATGCCTGATGGATCCCCGGGATGGATCCTTATTTAGACATCGAGACAGTTCTGTAACAATGTTACGAGAAGCAATTCAACGAATTGCCATGGCTTGTATTTGTTCTAGAACGCACTACGCTCTTTCGATACCACGTGGCCCCAATTTAGCACAATATATACGTACTAGAAGGACCCGCGGAAAATCCGCGGGATTCTAGGGGGTGTAAATAGATACCGGTATATAAATTAAAACCACCAAGAACTGTATTTGCAAATTAGAGGAAACCATAAGTTCCCCACTCAACTTTATTTGCCATTTAGAGGATACCATAAGTTCCCGATAAGGCGTTGCACGGCGTACGTGCGCCCCATGAAGCTCAGGGTTTTAGGCATATACGGTCAGATGAGCCTCCAGGGGCCATCCTTAGAGCTTTTGGTGGGGTCCAGGGCAGAGCCCCGGAAGCTCAGGGTTTTAAGTATTTAATTACGGTCAGATGAGCATCCAGGGGCCCTCCTTAGGGCCCTTGGTGGGGTCCAGGGGGCGGAGCCCCCGTAAGCTCAAGAGTTTTAGGCAGTTTTTACGGTCAGATGAGCATATTTTGATACTTCATTTTGTGACACTGGCAGTTGAAAAAATCCGGGAAAATCATATCATTTTAGCAACATTTGTATATTACTGGTATCGAATAAGAAATTAACCACGTTTGAATTTTATTTGGGGGGTAACTGTCCCCCTCCCCCATCAGTACGCCAGTGTTCAGGGGCTCATAACTTTTCACTCCTATAATAAAAAAACACACGCTTTCCATCCTCTCACAATATTTCCACGATATGCGCATAACGCTATTATAAAATCCTCCATTAATTGTTAAATATAGGGGCCTGAGGAATGTTTAAGAAGTTTAATTCCTGTTTACTCTCCTTTTCTTTGAATGGAATGTAATTTTTATGTGATTCAATTCATTTTTTATTTTATTTTTGGTTAAAAAATACAAACCATTTTTACTCCTTTACTGCTTTTTTTTTTTTGGTGGGGCTTTTTTGGGGCGAAATACGTTTTGCCCCCCACACTTCCGGCGCCCCTGCACTTGGGTATGAAAAATATACACACAAACAGGTTTTCACACCCCCTTTCACTTTCCCTCCTCCTCCCCATAAACCAACACACAATTTTACACATGCATATATAGGACGTTTACACATCTACCTTACCACAAATATTCAGTTTAACACTATATAGCAGAGAGGGGATGAGAGACAGAGGTAGGGGAAATGGAAGCGAGGGAGGGAGAAATGGAAGGAAGAGAGAGAGAGAAAGAGGATGAAGAAAGAGAGGAGGAAAGAAGTATACTGTATGTATGAACATGAATGATAAATAGTACAGAAAGTGGAAGAGTGAGAATTAGAGAGTGATACATAGAGAGCGACATTAGAGAGATAAATAGAAAGAGAAAGAGAGAGGTGAAAAGAAAGAAAGAAAATTTAGTTTTATTTTGTATTGCTATTTTCTTATTTTATGTGCGAATTATAATTACTTTGCTTCAGCAACAACAACAAATATTTGATGGACACAAATTCACTCAAACACTCATAAGCAAATACCATCAATCATCACATACACATCATCTTGTTATTGATAGCTGAGTTATGTATGAAGGGTATATACAATAAATTTAGGTGTATAATGAAAATTTAACGACACAGTCATAGAAGTATATGTTTTAGTTTATTAAATAATGTTTGTATACTGTTATTATCAAACAGTATGATACATCATACATGTATATGAAAACATTAAACAATACTTTGGAAAAGCAAGAAATAGGCTGAGTATTATAATAATTGTTAAAAGTAGACATAAATAACAATTATCATTATCATGATGGTTTTTACTATGTTTAATTACATTTTTAATAAGTCAACAGTAATGATAGTTATATGCAGCTGCATAATGCACATTTAGTTCTGGTCGTAAGATTGAATTGTCATCTCAATCGCATTTGTCCTATGAAGAACTTGAACTCTATCTCCTTGCAGAGTAAGGTGATTCTTGACTTGTAGTTGGTGTTGACTGAAGGTCAGCTTGGAGCATTGGCATTGCAGGTTCTGGGTATTTTGTGTAATGGTCATGCGAAAAATGAAGTACTTGGCATCGCCCTTGACGTTGGGTTGCTAGTTGTTGGTGTTGAAGTCTTGGAGGACTGTAAATGAAATGAATGAAAAATAACAATACACAAATTATTGAACTATATAAACAGCACATAAATATTTTTTCTTCAGTTTACATGATATGATAATATATGACCCTACCCAATTCAAAATCAGAGGCTAACAAACGAAAGAGACAGAAATTTTGGTCTAGGGCCGCCAAGCATTTCAGCGGCCGTCAGAAATCAGAACTACAGAGTACAGAGTAGTACAGTACATAATTGAGTCATAACTTTATAAGGCATTAAAGGCATCGTTTAGATGCACAGGCCAGCACTACGTGTTATCAGTGTCTGTGATATGGTGTAATATAGAAGCCCTAAAAAAAATCACGCTTCAAAACGATCAAGAAGTGCCTCAAAAAAGTTAAAATCTTTGAGTGACCGGTTTTACCATACTCGTTTTCCCCAATAGACTGTAGTGTTATAATAAAAACCGTTACGAAAGCGCAAAATTTGGTTTTGATTTCCAATCATAGTTATCTTGATAATCAGACAGGCGATCGGCTTGTAAAACTTGGGATGGGGTTCCTGGCCTGACTGACCTAAAGCTAAAGCCTATACTAAAGGTTTATAATTATCATTGCAGCATGAGCTAAATCCAGGATTTTGTTTCAGAATCTGAGATCGCGGATCCCTATAAAAAGTATAAGGGATAAAAGTAAACTAAAGATGTGAGGGCCACTAACAATACACAAAGACCTCATGCATGCATGTTTCAACTTTAGAAATAGACCATACCACCAACAACAAACACGCCAAGCCCAAGGCCAGTGATCTGAGCTAGTACGTGCATGCATGTTTACTATTCAGAGTCTACCAACCTGCTAACACGACCAACCACCACACACAGCACAGTGCAGCAGCGTCAACGCGTCATATAGCGCATGCATCTAAATTTGTCTTAAGAAATGTTGACAACGTCAACAATACTCATTAATTTGTATAGAATGCAATTGATTTTGGAGTGTGTGAACTTACTGTTTACGAATTCTGCATCAACACTCAGTGCCCGTAATAGATGAAGTAGAGTTTAAATTGTGAGTCGATGTGATGAATCTCCGAAGGCGAAGTCGCAAAGGAACGACATGGATATGGCGATAGGGAAAGCCCCAGCTAGCTAGCTAGCTATATTGGTTGCCAATTACACTATTGAAACTTATTTTGTTACTTTAAGCGTATATTCAATATAATCAGGATTATACAAATATATTACTAAATATTTCATTAAAATGTCATGTATTTGCTAAACATTTCAAATAGAAAACAAAAACAAAATTTGTATTGCTAATTTTGGCAGACAATTAATGGATCGAGGTCGGACTGTGCTGCTCGAAAGTATAAGCTAGGTCGTTCCTTTTGCGTGATTATATATCTCCATTTTATCAAATTGTTATTGACTGTATAAACAGAATAAAAACATAATCGTAATTCTTTGAATATTTTTTGTTAGAATGATATCAAATTAGAATAAAAACAATTTTTAGTGGCGATGGATTGAAACAGTTCGAGGCTCATGCATGCATGCAACAGGTCATGCATAATATTCATGGGCGTGTCTTATCGTTTTTTTACGATTTCCTGGTCGATGGTGGGACAGCATGGGTAAAGACCCGGACGTTGCTATATAGAATAGTTTTCCTCGTCCCCCGGGTCGGGTCCCGTCCCCCCTCGACCCGTCGTCCGGGAGGAGATAGCTCTACCGACGTCGAGCCCGGACCCTCGTTAAGTGACGCAGATCGACGCGTTTCGACGCGAAATACGTCATCGGACCGCCCACAATCGGACCCATGGAGCTTCTCGTATTATTATTATAGATTTTAATTCTTGACAACAATGACTTAGATCTAATACTGGCCGCGGCTGTAACCCCCCTTCTTCGCAAAGAAATATTTGATAAAATTTCTTTGGAACAGAATGAAAAACTAATTTCTTCTTGAAATGATCGACGTGAAATTTCAAACATCATTTCCTAGTAACGCTTTTCTTTTTTAATGCATGCTCTATTCTTACGATTTAGGCATAATTTACTATGTTGATTTGCAATTGATAATCTCCCTGGGAGTTTTGCGATTTCCCCGATGATACGGGTACGGTGTATTTAATTTTGTTCGTAACATTAGTGCTTTGTAAAGAAACAACATTCTGAAAATGAGCGTCTTCTTTCTAACGAAACATATCGATGATGTTCATGACAATACGGATATAATTTGCATTAAAAAAATCGTAAGACATATAAAACGCTCTGTAAATTCATTTCAAGGAGAAAGTAATTACGACGTTCTTGATTAAGTATCATTTTCAAAATCACGGATTTAACAATACGTTCTCTAATTTTACGTAGATTTAAAGGACCTATGTATTGAAATAACAGATTGATGATCGATATAATTATATGATTTATAATGATCATACGACGGAACGGTTTACAAGATACAACGAAAAATTAATGAAAATTAATGAAAATTTAAGAAAACAAAACAAGAAAACCGAAACATGCGATAACTTCGCTAGAAAAAGGAAATATACACAAATTTAATGTAATATGAAACAAATACAGTGTCAAAACATGCATGAGGAAAACAATGTCAGAGAGAGTGGGGTAAGTATAAAATAATATTTTTCTTGAACAAATCAATTTATATTAAAATTGATATTGAACACAATCATGGACAGAACAGGAGGAGATGAAATAATGAACAATCATGCCAACATTGACGCCTACAGAACTCCGATGTTGAGAGGAAATAAACAATAAAAACAAAAATTGTAACCAATGTCATCTACGTAAAATAATATTAAAACAAATCAGTAGCCAAAGTAAATCTTTTCAGAGTAAAATCTCGCAAGACGAGAGCGACACACAAGCAGGGATTACAGGGCTAACTAATGCGTCGGACCGGGCGCGAAAGGGCGCGAAAGGGCGCGAAAGCTTTTCAAAGTTTTAGCTCCCATTCACTAATGTCAAGTGCTTCGCCGGGACGCGCCGGGGCGGGGCTATCTCGTAACAATGAAACTCCAAACAATAGCCAGATTTTAATGAGCTGGAAACCAAATTGCGTCCTCTCGTACCCGGCGCAAATGGGCGCAAATGGGCGCAGAAAGACGCCTCCTTTGTTCTCATATCCTGCTCTGCGCCCCGACGCGTCGGGGCACAGTCGCAACTTTGGAAGGCTCCCCTTATGCGAATGGTGGCATCCCCTGTATTATGTCTTTTTAAAAGTTTTTTTTTTTTATATCTTTGATAATTAAATATAGAGACATCCCCATATCTAGCTAATATATTTCCCCCGCTCCCTATCGTAATTTGTCCCCCTTGTGGGAAATCTTGCAAACCCCCTCAACTGAGAGTCAAACTTATGAAAATTTACTTTGTTGACAAGACGATATATTTTACAAGGAAACCACCTCAGCCCCTCCCGAAAATAAATATAAATGTTAACATCTGAATGTTTGAGTCATCATCATATAGGCGTAGGCGGCAGGGGAAGGGGGTGAAAGGGGGGAAGGGGGTGAAAGGGGGGCTGGGGATATTTCATAATTCATAATTTAATTCAAATTTTATTCATTTCAATTTTTAATTTTTTAAAAAACATTGGATTTAACAAATTTCAAAGTTATATTACAGTGTAACATAGATAGGCTAATTGAGTGTAAGAGTAAAGATGGCAATAACCAGGAATGACAAAAATGAACCTACTACTGCATGTCTCTTCTGGAATATAATACAGGGATAATATTAAATTATTTTCATTAGTAATAATTGTTATATTTTGTTTTCCTTCCTCATTTTTCTTTTCAAATAAAAAGAAAAAAGAAAGATAAGAAAGATAAAAAAACATGACAGCTAGTAGACAATGCTTTATGATTACCAACCTCTCCTACAAGATGACCCTGACAATAAGACCCTATTTCAAAATTGCCGGAAACATTGAGCATGGGTATATAATGCCTTTTACAATACTAAATTCCATCAAGATTAATAATATGGTTAAAAAACAAAAACAAACAACAAACAACATTTCCCTGTTCTCAATGTGTATGATGAATTGACAGGTAGTATGTATATTGTTATGTGTTTGTTCTGTTATTATCTATTTTGTTCCATAACCATGCACAGCAGCCTTACTCTTTGTTTATTTTGTTCCCTATATTGTATTTCATTTTGTATTTTGATTTGGCTATTTAAAGTAATTGATTCTTTATATTTCGTACATGAACCTTTATTAGCATGTATCCATGGACTTGAACTATTACATGTATTTTCTCTGTTTGCTTTAAATTTATCATGTCTCAAATTAATTAATGTTTAATTTTTTCTGAACCTGCATGCATATTTATGTTTACATTCTGTATTTTTCTTGTCACCTCTGTCACCCTCTCCGGGCAGTAACTAGGCCCATGGTCTGGTCCAACCCCCGCTATATAATTTGTAGGTCCATAAGTCCTACTAAAAGATACTTTCTACAAAAAACATTATTGTTGTATAAACAATTACTAGTTTCTTAAATAACTATGATATTGGGCCTGCTTGGTCTACTTAATGTCTACTTGGTGTAAGATCAGTCGGGGGCAGAGTGGTGGGGCAAGATTTCCAACAAGGAGGACAAATTACGATATATGTGTGCTATGTTTCATTTCTTTTTTTCGTCACCACAGGAGCGGGGGATGTCTCTAAATAATTATTTTCATTTCATTTTTATTTTTTTATTTCCAACAAAATACAATACATAATAACAACTAAAATGTAAAATGTCAAAGATAAAATGTCAATGATAAGATTTCAAAGATAAAGGGTAAAATAAACCTACTTAAAAATAAAAAAATCAGGGCCATGTGTCACCCCCAGCTACGCCATAGATGTTGTCCTATCCAATATTTCCCTTGTTATTAGAATTTTGTTTATTGCTTTTTTTTAGGCCCATTTAATTTTCATGAATAACGACCCTCATTCCATATTATGAATAGCGACCCTAACTATATATATTACAAATAGCGACCCTCGTTTTGTATTATGAATAGCGACCCTCTCCTCGTATTATAAATAGCGACCCTCTGCTCCTATTGTGAATAGCGACCCTCATTCCGTACTATGAATAGCGACCCTCTACTCGTATTATGAATAGCGACCCTCTCCTCGTATTATGAATAGCGACCCTCTGCTCCTATTGTGAATAGCGACCCTCATTTCGTATTATAAATAGCGACCCTCTCCTCGTATTATGAATAGCGACTCATTTCTTATTATGAATCGTGACCCACTCCTCGGATTATAAATAGTGACTCTCATTTAGTATTATGAATAGCGACCCTCATTTCGTGTTCTGAATAGCTACCCTCTCCTCGTATTATGAATAGCGACTCATTTCTTATTATGAATCGTGACCCACTCCTCGGATTATAAAATGCGACTCTCATTTAGTATTATGAATAGCAACCCTCATTTCGTGTTCTGAATAGCTACCCTCTCCTTGTATTATGAATAGCGACCCTCTACTCCTATTATGATAGCGACCTTCTTCTCTTATTATGAATAGAGACCCTCATTTTGTATTATAAATAGCGGTCTTTATGAGTAATGACCCTCAATGTGAATTATGAATAGCGACCCTTATCTCACATTTTGAATAGCGGTCCTTACCGGTATATATTTATGAATAGTGACCCTCTTCTCCTATTATGAATAGCGGTCCTGGAAATATGGGAAGTTCCACGTTATGAATAACGGTCCTTATGAATAGCGACCAGACCCCGAAAAATCAGCCTCTGTAACTATAAATATAAATACGGTTGGTTGTTCGACTGAGAGTACGTCTGGCTCCACTGACTGCCTATATACAGCTAGTGGATTCAGTGGAATGTTAACGAATGTCATAATGATCAAAGAATTCCACATTTCAAACAGCTATTTCTGTCCATAATACCGACCATGCCAACCCTACCCCAACCCACTCCAGCAAAGCATAGAATCAATGCTAATGATGGGTTAATGTGTTGCTGCTTAGTGTTTCCTTTTTTAATACACAGCCAGGATGCAATGCAGCTATGTGTGCCCCAACCCTGAACTGAACCCAAACCCTAATTATTTCAGAGCAACCCATATTTAGAATACCCCACCACAAAAATGGACCAAAGTCCGTAGCGTACCAAACGCTTCACCGATCAAGCTAAATCTCAAGACTTAAGCTTTTAAGTATTTCACACTCAGGTGGCTTAGCGTCAAATTTATCGATTATAGTTACATGTCGAATAAAAGCGCAATTTTTGGTACAGAGCTTCCTTAGGACCTACTAAACGATATTAGGCTAGGAGCCCCGGCAAAAAATTCTATTTAAGGGTGTGGGTACAGGAGCCCCCAAAATTAAAAAATACGGTAAAATATTGTTGTTTTTTGTTGTTGTACAAAACGCCATTTTTGGTACTTCCTTATGACCTTCTCAACGTTGTTAGGATAAAAGCCCCCAACAAAATGTTAATATTCATATATGTGTGATGGGGCGGGGCATCGTGCCACAGCCCCAATGTTATATGTAATGTAAGATCACATTGGTTTGTTGTTATACGACCGCCTGTTTTGGTAAAGGGCTCTCCTAGGACCTACTGAATAACATTAAGGAAGGAGCCCCAGGTAAAACATTTACATAAATGTGAAGGGGCAGGGCGTTGTCCCGGATCCCCCATATGTATATTCACATTCATTGTTGTTGGTCCTGTCGAGAGTTGCATAGATGATGCAAGAGCAACAGAACAGAAGTAGATCAATCAGGCCCTCCCTCTTATTGAACAGGAGGAACTAAACATGGGCAGCATACCATGCATCTAATCAACCGGCGATTGAATACCCACCAACTAAATCTGCACTTCTACCTCTGTTCTATGACAAGTCTCCTACACCAGCCATGATCAAGCAAACATGTCAATGAAACAAGTCAATGCCTTTTCTGCAAGCATCATACAGGCAAATGGGTAATAAATTTCTTGATGAGTTTGATGATCTGATAACGCTTGACAGTCACAAATGCACAGACAGAGCAGTTGTAATGTACTGGAGACTGGAAAGAAGGCCGTGCTTGCTGAGCGCACCCACTAAATCCACGATCCAATCAAGAGAAATTCACTGGCTTTCTTCAGATAATCCCACTGCAAGATAGTTCAGAAGACAGACAAGAAGATAAAAGTGCTTTAGAACAATGTAGCACTATTTGGCCAACTCTACATCGATCGCTATGCAGAGCCGTGACAGTGACTTGAATATAAATTCTTCGCACACGAGATACAGTCCTTCCCTCCTTAGGACTACGCCCTAGGACCCCCTACCCCAATTATTAGCACCGATGTTTGCTTAGTTTCCTTACCGTATTTTACATATGAGGATAATGATTTGTTTAAAATGTTGGAGCTCCGACACAATGCCCCTCGCCCGGGGCTCCTACTCTACTATCGTTCTGTAGGTCCTAAGGAATCCCTATACGAAAAAATAGCGATCCATGTGCCATTACCTTATATATCTTTCGGGGGGTCCGGGACAATGCCCCTGCCCCCATACACGTATAACAAAATTTGCCGGGCTCCTACCTTCAATTATCGTTCAGTAGGTCCTAAGAGAGACCTGTACCAAAAACAGGCGATTGTATAACCACAAACCAGTGTGATCTTACATTACATATAACCAGTGGCGTAACGAACAAAAAAGTTTGGGGGCTGGCAGACAAAAAATCCGCATCACCCCACTCTTACATGCAGGCCTCGCTGAACGTTTTTCAAAGTGGGTGGGGAGGCTAAAGTATTTACGATCAGGTAGAGCGTAGTGTCAATTGGCATGGGGTCTAGGGCAAAGCCCCGGCAGGGGTCAAGGGGCAGAGTCACCGGAAGCTCAGGGGGTATGGGCATTTAATTACGGTCACTGAGCATTCAGGGGCCCGCCTTAGGCCCCCTGGTGGGGGGCGGAGCCCCCGGAAGCTCAGGGTTTTAGGCATTTAATTACGGTCAGATGAGCATATTTTGATACCCTATTTGTGACACTGGCAGGTCACTAATTGGCGTGAGGTACAGGGGGCAGAGCCCCCGGAAGCTCAGGGGCAGGGAAAAAATTAATATTTATTTTTCGGGGGCTACTTTTCAAGCTTGCCTGCATAAAAATAACACTCTAAAATATGTTTTGCATTGAACTCTATGCAAATTTACAGGGGCTCTTTTCTGATTTTCGGGGGCTCTTTTGGGCATTTCGGGGGCAAATTCGCCCTGAGCCCCCGTGTATTTTTTTCACTGCTCAGGGGTTTTAGGCAATAAATTACTGTCAGATAAGTATCCAGGGGCCTGACTTAGGCCCCCTGGTGGGGTCGAGGGGGCGGAGCCCCCGGAAGCTCAGGGTTTTAGGCATTTAATTACGGTCAGATGAGCATATTTTGATACCCTATTTGTGACACTGGCAGGTCACTAATTGGCGTGGGGTCCAGGGGCGGAGCCCCGGAAGCTCAGGGTTTTAGGCAATAAATTACTGTCAGATGAGTATCCAGGGGCCTGACTTAGGGCCATTGGTTGGGTCCAGGGGCAGAGCCCCTGGAAGCTCAGGGTTTTAGGCGTTTAAATACGGTCAGATGAGCATATTTTGTTGATATCTTATTTGTGACACTGGCAGGCCACTAATTGGCATGGGGTCCAGGGGCGGAGCCCTAGCTCAGGGTTTCAGGCATTTTATAACGGTCAGATAAGCATTCAGGGGCCCGCCTTAGGGCCCTGGTGGGTCGAGGGCAGAGCTACCGGAAGTTCAGGGTTTTAGGCATTTAATTACGGTCAGATGAGCATATTTTGATACCTTATTTGGGACACTGGCAGGTCACTAATTGGCGTGGGGTCCAGTGGGCGGAGCCCCCGGAAGCTCAAGGGTTTTAGGCATTACATAACGGTCAGATGAGTATCCATGGGCTCGCCTTAGGGCCCTGGTAAGGTCCAGGGGCAGAGCCCCCGGAAGCTCAGGGTTTTAGGCATTTAATTACGGTCAGATGAGCATTTTTTTGATACCTTATTTGTGACACTGGCAGGACCCTAATTGGCGTGGGGTCCCCAGAAGCTCGGGGTTTTAGGCATTAAATTACCGTTAGATGAGCATCCAGGGTACAGAGCCCCGGAAGCTCAGGGGTTTTAGGCATTTAATCACGGTCAGATGAGCATATTTTGATACCTCATTATTTTGTGACACTGGCAGGTCACTATTCTTTCTTTCTCTCTTTCTTTCTATTTCTCTTTAGTATACTTTTTCCAAAAAAGTGGGGCGGAGCTCGAGACCCGAGCCCCGTCTGCGGGCCCTGTCACGAAGTCCTCTAAATAAGCATATTTCTTGCCTGACTGTAAATTTAGGAATTTGTAATTTTCCAACAAACGCATAAAAAAGTATAAATTACTAAAAATCTCGGAAAATTATGTCATTTCAGCAACATTTGTAAATCACCGGTATCGAATTAGAAATGAACCACGTTTGAATTTTATTGTGACACTGGCAGGACACTAATTGGCTCCCCATCAGTACGCCAGTGGGCCCCTCTCCCGATCTACACCTTGTTGGCGGGAAATATCGCAACTGATCTCCCTACCTATCTTCTTTCTCTTTTCTTTCCTTACCTCCCCTTCCCTTTCCCTTCCCTTCCTTCTCTCTCTTTTAGGTTTGCTAGGGGAGGCACCTCTCCCGATCCACATGTTGGCGGGATTAATCGCAACTGATCTCCCCTTCTTTTCACCCTTTTCTTTTCTTCTTCCTCTTTTTGTTCCCTTTTAGCTCTTTTCTTTCCCTTTCCCTTGTCTCTTTTTTGTTGGTGGGCGGGGTGAGCAAGGGCCTTTTGGAACTGATATCCCCCTTCTTTTCTTTTCTTCTTCCTCTTTTTTTCCTTCCCTTTATCTCCTCTTTTCCTTTTTTTTCTCCCTTTCCTTCCTTCTCTCTCTTATTTTTTTATGGGGAGGGGGCAACAGTCTGGGAGGCAATGCCCTTTCAGCCCCATCTCCTTCTTCCCCCTTTTCTTTTCTTCTTCCTCTTCTTTCTTTCCCTTTCTCTCCTCTTTCCCTTTCCCTTCTTTTCCTTCTCTCTCTCTCTTTTTCTTTTCTTTGCGGGAGGCAAGCCCGCCCCGATCCGCGCCTGTGGAACATTCTCTCCGGAAATGACCCTCCTCGCCACATCAAAACAAACCCTGGGCGCAGGCGACTGCGCATTCCCCCGCGTAGGCTACCGCCTAGAGCTGCCGCGATCTTCTCTAAGCTCTTCTCTAGGCCGGACATACGGGTATCCAGACTTTTCGCTAAACTGGATATACGGTTATTTACTGGTGGCCACTAAGGCCCATTAGTGACTATAAAAAACATATGCTCTTCCTGGCTATTTGGGAATGTGTCAGTTTGCAACAGAAATGGAGAAACGCGCATTTTGTTGAAAATCATGTGATATCACGAACATTTATAAATCACTTGTATGGAATTGAAAATAAGTCATGGTTTAATTTTATTTGGGGGGGGCTAGCACCATCCCCACCCCACCAGTACGCCAGTGCATATAACATTGGGGCTCCGCACGACGCCCCCGCCCCCATTACACATATATGAATATTATGCCGGGCCCGGGGGCTCCTACCCTACCATCATTCAGCAGGTCCTAATGAAGCCCTGTACCAAAAATGGCGTTTCTACAACAAAAACTCAATGTTATATTACCTTATAAATTATTTGTGGGCTACGAGGCGACGCCCCCGCCTCCACACCCTTATAATGATATTTTCACTGGGGCTCCTACCCTAATATTGTTCAGTAGGTCCTAAGGAAGCCCTGTACCAAAACTGGCATTTGTACAACAACAAATCAATGTTATTACCTTCTAAATGTATTGGGGCACTGGGGGCTCCAAAAAGACGCCCCCGCCCCACACCCTCAAATTGAAATTTCTGCCGGGGGCTCCTACTAGCCTAATATTGTTTAGTAGGTCCTAAGCCTAAGGAAGCCCTGTACCAAAAATGGTGCTTTTATCCGGCAAGTAACGATAATTTCACTAGCCACCCGACTATATATACCTAACCCTAACCCTAACCCTAACCCTAACCCTAACCCGTTAACCCTAACCCTACCCGGTTATGCCCCTAACCCTAGGTATTTGACGTTTATGTACATTAACTCTATTGGTGGGGTATTCTAAAGTTAGGCCCCAGAGCATTACATCCTCTATATGTAATCTATGTAACTGTTCAGTCATTGGCTTTACAATTATTAAAGATTATAGAGTCTAGTTTCAGCTGCTTCATTACCATTGACAGCAAACTTCCAGGCCGGTACACCTGGCTGAAAGAGGCAGCACAGCTCTGGACAAATTAATTAAATTATACTGCACTATCTAGTAAGGTTGCACATATGGATCTGAAATATATGCACATGACGGCCATAAATCAACTTACCATTCATTATAGATCTCCTGTGATCAATCCTTTATCATGAATCCATTTACAGAGGCTGCAGGTACATCCGATTCTAAAGGTTTCACTGAGAATCTGTCTCCCATTTTACAGACTCTGGTAAACTACAGTTGCATTCAGTTTACATGCAACTCAAGATATTGGACCTCTAGAGGGCGCTATGATGAAAATACTCATTTTCAATACCCCCTTTAACAAAAAAAGTTTACAAATATGAAAAACAATAACAACAAAATGGTGACTATGAAATATCATACTATTTTTAGAAATAAAAAATTCATCAAAATTTATTGGAATAGTAGGTTAAATTTAGGTGAATAAGGTGGACAACGGCTGCATGCCCCATTCACTTTGTACAGGAAACACAGAGATAACCCTAATCTTAAAGTTCTCTTTACATGCAATTTTGGGCTTTATTTCTCATTTCTTGCACATAGTGTTATACAAAATACTTCTAAAATCATGTTCTAGCACAAAACAAAGTAAAAATAGACATTCAATATCATTTTAAAGTAAATTCAAAGTTTTGTTAGTTGGACAACCACAGCAATTATAGAAATCATGATTTTTACCCCAAAAATCATATAAAATCTAAAATGAGAAAATTGATGTGAAACTGAATTTTTCTAAATCAGTGATATTAACTCTTCAAAATAAAATAAAATTGGCAGATAAGATGACTTATTAAAAAATTACACAAGATCCAAATCCTTTTAACAGATAGTTCACTAAATGATTATAAGTCAACTTCATTTTTTGGGCAATTTTGAAAAATTGCATATTTTTTCTCAAAATTGATTATTTTATCAGATGGGAATCGAAATTCTCTTTCCATCTATCTAGGTGAGGTTTGGATTCACCAAAAATTGACAAAGTTACAATAGCTATCCATAAGCCACTGGACAACTACAGCAGATGATAGAGAGAGAGAGAGAGAGAGAGAGAGAAAGAAAGAAAGAGGGAGAGAGAGGAGAGAGAAATGTGTGTTGTGGAACTTGTCTAGAAAGGCCATCTGTCTATAGTGGCCACTTTTTGTGTTTCCTTTGGGTGCCCTTAATAGACAGGTTTGACTGCACTTTTAAAATCGTCCTGTACACAATTTCTAAAGAGCATTGTTCATGGGACAGAAAGTATGTGAAAACATACTTTCCTATTATTACCGGACGTTTTGGAACAAGCCCCGACAAGATTGAGAACATTGGCGTGGCGCTGTTTACAGTACTGGGATATTGAAATTATCTTGGAAAGTGCGAAACTGTAAATGACTTTTGAATATAATTTGAAGTCAAAGGTTCAAGTGAAATTACATGGTATGCCCTTCATCGTGGATATGCAATTAACATTTCCTAAAATGGAGAAACTGTTCAGTGGTTCCTTGTAACAATGAACTCCCATTATATCAAGTTAAATTTACTTGGCTCCACTTCTTTGCAAGATTTCAATATAAGAAGGTACTTTCCTTGGTCCCTATGAATTTGTTGTAATGAGTTTCCACAGTCTTTAGTGTCTTAAAGGGCAGTCCAACCTTTGTATTGAGTTCATTTGTTTGAACGGCGAGAAGATAGGAGAAAGAGAATGGCAAAGGTTTGAAATAAATCGGGCCAATGTTATGAATGATTGAATTATGAAATCACTACATCTGTATGAATTCCAAATTGGCAATTTGGTCAGTGGGACAACTTAAGGTACCCCTTTTTCGTGTACAAAACTCCTAACACCTCATCCCATTGGGAACCTCTAAATATATATTATGGATAGAATATTATTACAAGTCCTCCCAAGAAATAACCCTCCAAGGTCATACATGATTTGGGAAAAAATGATATCTTAGTAATTTTGTGTGTTGGAAAAAATGGGAGAGTTGTCTGCCACTATATCGCAGTGACATTACCAGTTCGGTTAATTTAAATCCTCTCCCATTGTTGACTACAACTTTTAAAAATCCATAACTTCATTGTTTGTCTGATTTCGTTCAAACTTTCGCTAATCTGCTTCTCTAATTCTACTGCTTTGTTTCAGTGTGCTCTGCTATTAAAGTTGGATTTTCCTTTAATTTGAAATGGGAGTATGCTCCTGGAAGTTAATTAAATTTGTACTAATAGGAATAGAAAATGTAAATTTAAAACCCCTCTAAAGTGTTGGGAGCCCCAAAAATTGGATGGAAAAATTTCACTTAAACTGTATCCTAATGTGAAAGAGGATATCATTTAAGACACATTTCTGCAAGGATTTTCAAAACAAATGTGTTTGAAGTGGAATATTGATGAAAGAATACATTTAGGTTTTCTGCGTACAACAGAAAACCCAAATTATGTTATTATATCAAATTTGTTGGCGAATTTGGGGCTCCCAACTCTTTAGAGGGGCTTTAAAAGGAAGAAACAAGAATAGGTTCGGAGACTGAGAGGGGAAAGGTTTATAAACAAAACTTTAAAAATAGACATTACCAGCCAAGACAATAAGAAAGAAACATTTAACCAGCATATTGTTTTATTATTCAGTACTTTTATTCCAAAGTTTTAGATTCAACCGTTTACACATAGTTTATCAATTATAGCACAAGGTTTTGTGAAAAGCAAATTTACAGTCGTTGATTACAACTTCGAAGATGATAAACAAAATCGTACATACATTACATTTTCAACTGTGCATCATCGTGCATTCAAAACAAGGCATGCGCACATTAGCAATACAGATATCTTATCTATTTATACAAATAAAAATATGACAGATTATTTTACACTTTATTTACTTTGCTACAAGTACCATTTGATTAAAATCTTTGTGTACAGCTATATAAGTCTAGTAATATACAAAGCTATAAATTCATCTCAAAAGAAGTAGTACTCTATTTATAACTATGCCTCGGAATATTAAATTCTCTGATAAAATCTTGAGATAAAATAGAATGTAATAGTTAAAGTGTAGTACCGATATCAATTGCATCGACAGACCCAGAAATATATAAATCTTTTTCAATAATATTTTCATTTGTAAGAGCTAGACATTTTTCTCTACGAATATATAAAGACGAAAGTACAAAATTTACAAACAAGACTTAACAAAGTTTTCGTTCCATTTATAGAAACTACAGTACACAATGTAACCATACACAGACACACTTTTGAACATATCATTTTTGTAACATATACATGTAATTGATACACATTTGAAAAAAAGTATAAAAGTTGCGTCTTATCCACTACACAGCCAGTTACCTATAACAAGGCCCGGCCGAAACAGAATGAGAAGTACAACTGTATGAGAAAGTCATTCGGCTGTATTCGCTTTACCTGTTTCAGTGTTAAATCCAAACCGAGAAAGGTTGGGGGAGTGGTGAAGAAGACGCCCTAAATAATATTGACCGATCTACCTATCGTACTACAGTGGGTAATTGCATGCTACAACCGAGCTCCGAGCCTAGCTCGGGGAAAAAATCTTGACCCCGTACCGAAGAACTAAGATCAGATCAGTTTACAAACATATTTTTTATTTCTGCAGGCATAGGCATACGCTCCAATGGTAAATTGCTCTCAATGACCTCACATCTTATCCGATGCTTGCCCGACCACGCACCAAGAGTATTTGCAACCTGCATTCTGATTACATTAAGCTAAGACACAGAAAGTGACAATAGTATTTCTTTAATTATGACCGTACGTTTGAATATATCTGTGAAATGGTCTCATGCGAGATAAACTGGTATGATCTTTGTAATTTTGTTCTCTGATTAAACTCAAGAGGCCAATCTTGCATGTTTCCTATCCGTCTATTTACATGCCCCCTTTCAAAGCAGATTGTGGAGAGAAAAAAGAAATGAAGTTACCCCTGCAATTCTTGTTTTAAAAAATAGCTACTTTTCCAAATCGAAGAAAATTAGGCCGAGGTCATATCTATCCCTGATTGATTATAAAGACATGACAAATTGCGTCTCTAAGGATCTTACATTTTTGGCCGAAAATGGTAAACTAAGCCTTGCAGTTTTTGTCGCTGTTTTCGCAATTTCACGAAAATTGCTCCAACACTTTTACTTTAAATGAATAGGCGTCACATCACTCCAAGATTGATGAAAAACATGAAGAAAAAAAAGGCCTTGTAGTTTTCGTCAAAAGTTTTTCAAAATTGTTCATGAAATTTGCTCAAACACCGTATTTTGAATAATTTAGCGTTCTCTAAATAAATGAACTTAATGGACCAAGTCCAATTTAAAGTCCATAATTAAACAAACACGGACCTTTATATGTATATATCTGAAAGTTGTAAAGAAGATGTATTTCTAACTCAATATGCTACACGAAGATTTTGTTTTACATAAATAATAAAAAAGGATAAAAAGGAAAAGACTAGGAAATTTCTTCTATAAAACAAGATCAATATGTTTTTAGCCGGATGCCCCCGATGAAAGAAATAACAATTGAGGTAGTGTGAGAGAGAACTCTTCTCATTACATGTTATTTTAAAAACAATCTATTTTCAATCGTAAAGTCACCTAGATAATGCTAGATTTATTTTGTTGATAGTCGATGAATAGCTTCATGTGAATTGCATCCATAAGCCCTCGTTTAGAAATAACGCGGGAAACCGCGGCAGTATATTTAAGGAGAACGTAAAGTGTAAACACACTTCAAATCATTTGTTATGGTTAATAGTCGCGCCAAAACAATCACACTTTTGCCCTAACATGCCTTATCCAGCCCATTGACAATTACAGTAAGGGATAAGGACTAGACCCTTAGATAATCAACTTGTGAATATAAATGAAGACCATTTCTTTGAACGTACTGTGTTGCTTTAATTTAGATTTTTGAAGTCGATGTTTCCTGTTTACTGCATTTTCTAAATTAAACTTCAAACTTGATCCCGTATCAACCAGCTCATGAAATAGTGTACATTACCATACAAATCTCGTCAAGCAAATCAGATTATAATAAATCTAATATAAACACAAGCATGAATCAATAGACGTTCATTATATCATTACATGGAAAGAACAGATTTTAAACATAAAAGTGATGATTCCACACGCATACATTCTTAAACCATTATTTCTTTGTATTTATCCAGACTATGGAAAGAGGAAAATACTGAGAAAATGATGACATTTTCTGAAATATTATCTTTTCAATGTCTTTTTCATTTCGCGATTTTCTCAAAAATACAAAATTTATATAATTGTGTAAACATGCGAATCATATAGGATTGGTTATCCGAATGTTACGATTTCACTTTCTGGTGCCATCAATCACAAAACAACTCAAATTATTAGTATTCTTTATTTTGTCTTCAAAAACATTTTTTTGTGGAAATCTTTGCAGAAGTGTGTCTTAAATGACATCCTCTTTCATATTATGATACAATTTAGGTAAATAGAGAGAAACAGAGAGAGAGAGAGAGGGGGGGGGGTAGAGACAGAAATAGGTGGAGTATGAGATTGTGAGAGAGGTGAGGGAGGGAGGAATATTGTGATTTTATTTCTGGGCATTGAATTAAAGGAGAATGTCCAAGGGGCATAATCATATATATCTTACCTTAACCTCGTAGTATGCTGTGTTTGTCACTGGGCTAGATGATATATCAGTCATTTAAAGGGAGGGGAAAGAACTATGATGGCTCTCCAAAAGGGGGCGGGAGCAATATTGATGTAGCCTATATATTATGGTGAGAATAATCCTTGATTTGCATTGGGCCTAGCTAACAATGGCATATTCATCATACAAAGTAACATCACGATATTAAATCCATATAAAGACAAGAACTTTGCAACATCGTTTAAAATGTGGGCAGTGGAAACAGCCCATCGTTTTGTTCAGTCAACATGCATAAAATCACAATTATAAAACATAGTTACTTTTAATTAGTACACTGAAACTAGTAATTTGTTTTACTATCATTTCAAATCAATATCGTCATCATCAACAGAAGTCGATAAGGCGAACGGGCTCGGTGGGTGACCATTGGTTGACTTTCCATTCGATGGGAGCTCGAGAAAGACGGATCCACCGTCTTCGGACTGGAGTGAGGATGTGTTGGAGGCTCGATCAGTGCGAGGCGAGTGAATAAAACGCCCCAACAGCTCGGCTCTCATCTCTGCCTCTGACTGTTGTGATGCCGTGCTCCCGGTGCTGCTAAGACGTTCGGCCAGAGGGCTTCGCGGAGGTGGGATAAACTCGAATCCGATGTCACTCTCGCTCTGGTTATTCTTGTTGTTATTGTTGTTCTCGATGTGTATCGGGTAAAATACCGAGTCCGACTGCGTGCTTGACGTACTTGACGTGAAGCGCGATCGCCCACTCGCGCGTTTGCTTGGCTTCCCGAGGAGCTCTGCGCGTGCGTCGTTGTCCGCTTTCGTCGAATTCTGCTGTCGTCTGACATTCCGCGGTGAGCGGAGGCAACCGAATTTGTGCCTGCGCGTTTCCGCGGAGTCCCCGCCTTTGCTTGGCGAGGGCGGATACCTTCCAGGGAGGGAGTCCGTCGATTCGAAGGAGAAGTCTGATTCGGAATAGCCCGAGTCCGAGTATTCTTGAGAAGGTCGAGGGCCAGCCTTGACCTTGGATAATATTTGTGGAGGTAATGACGTCACTGGGATGGTTACAGTCGTAAGGATTTCCGATTCCACTTCTTCCTTTGGAGAGGAGCCCGAAGATATCCGGAAACGCCGAGCAGGTGTCGGTGGAGACTCGGCAATGTTGACGAGGGGTGAGATGAAGGAACGAGGTCGGCAGTTATTGGTGGGGTTTGGCAGTGGTCTTTCACTCATTTGCCCTACCAGACTGATTAATGGAATCTTGTAGATCCTAACTGCAGCGCCCGAGAAAGGACCATATGCTGAGAGATAGAAATAAAACAAATGTTAGCTTCTCATCATCTGAATGCCTTCTGTCAAAATATCTCCTAAATATATATCATTATTACCTTCCGCACGACCTCGCAGTCTTTGAGAGTGCTGGTAATCTCCAGCAATACGAACTTACACTTAACAAGATGGATGCTAAGAAAAACTTTCCCCTTGAATATCATATATCGGGACTATTACCGAGGGAGGAGTAGGTCTACACCACACAATTAATTTCCCCTTTAAACATGCTCAGGAAACTACCTTTCAGAACAAAAACACCCTTGATATACCCCCGCCCTTGGTAGAAGTTTCCTGATGTGATGGGTTTTTGTTGTAGTTGGAAGTTTTACAGAGGTCAGATGTTCTGGGGTAGTTCTCCACGGTTTACAGGTTCACATTAAGATCCGTTTATTCACCATTTACAAATAATCATACAAACAAATTCCTAACATCAAAAGTGCTTCAGCCATGTAAATACAATACAGTTTTAATGCTCAAAGCAGCTAATAGTTTTGCAAAGGTATGGTACTCGAGAAATGCTGTTTTAAAAATCACCGCTCGAGCGCCAAACCACTATCCTTTAATCCTACAATAAGGACTTTGTGGGGGCGGGGAGGGGGATATTTAAAAAAAAATTGAAGTTTTTTCCTGCCTATATATAGAGAGATAGAGAGAGATAGAGATAGAAAGAAAGACATACATACAGAGAGAGAGATAGATAGAGAGAGAGAGAGAGAGAGAGAGAGAGCAGAGAAAGAAGAGAGAGAGAGAGAGAGAGAGAGAGAGGCAAACAGAGGGGGCAGGTTAACTCACTTTGTGGTGGTGACGTTGGGCTCGAGAGCGGACTGAAAGCTCGGACTGGCTCCTTGGGGCTTGGTTGGAGGACGTCCATACCCATCGATGTGAAGTACATGTCACACTGTAAAATAAATAAAACAACGATCCCATGGTTATCAATGAACAACTCTTCATTTTTAATACCAATCTTTGTTTCTTGTCAATTTTGGGGAATACATTGTATTCTTTTATATAATTTTGAACAATGTAACTCTTTGTATGTACCAGTTTTTCGACTGTTTTCACAAGGAGTTTTCTTTCAATAAACCAGAATGAATGAATGAAAGAATGACTGACTGACTGAATGAATGAATGAAAGATGAATGATTGACTGACTGACTGACTGACTGAATGACTGACTGACTGACTGACTGACTGACTGACTGACTGACTGACTGACTGACTGAATGACTGACTGACTGACTGACTGACTGACTGACTGACTGACTGACTGACTGAATGAATGAATGAATGAATGGATGAATGAATGAATGACTGACTGACTGACTGACTGACTGACTGAATGAATGAATGAAATACCTTGGATGTGATAAGGTTGATTCTAGGCATGGTCATCGTGTGAACCAGGTTGCCATTGACGACTAAACGAATCTCAACCGAGTCTGGAGTAAAGGCTAGGATGTAGGGAAATGCGCATACTGCAAAAGGGAGGAAAGTAAGATAAAGTATACAATGTAAAATACAGCTACAATATTTGTCTATTCTATCAGTGACATGATATATATATTGAATGGAGAGAGGATTATGAAGAAAAAAATCCACGATTGCTTTTATATGATGGTACGGATTTAATTAGTCATGATATTTGTCAAAACCTCTGAAATGACCACTTTTTTCTTTTTTACAATTTATGAGCAAGTGAGTGTAAGTATGCTTTGCATCATGAACAGCACATAAGAGTGATAAGATTTCGGCATATTTATTTTTTCTGCGAAGGGTATCTTTGGTATTTTTCTAAATTAACAACGTCCGTGGAATATGCCCCATGACTTTGGCGCTATATTTTTGCACACTTATATGAGCGAGGCATTTATTTTACTTCCTTTATTAACAATCAGACAAATCACTGCCTCTGAAATTATACCGGCATGCAACGAAATAATTATCATTAGTAAAGATTTACCTATAGCCTTTGGAGCCGAGTTCCAATGCATGTCATATTCTGAAGAAACCTCGCCATTCAGCCGTCGAAATTGTGATATATCTATTTGAAGAAAAAAGAAGGGTCGCTTTCTAGTTTCAAGAATTATTCAATAAATTAGCCCTAAAGAAGAAGATATCAGGATCTGATATATAGCGCAAGCCACTTTGGAAACTGTTTCATCTTTGTGTAAAATGTATAGCTTATAGGAATCACTACCATTTTATCTTGGACTAAGATTTAATCGTAAGGCAATGAAACATTACTCATTATCAAGCTATTTCGAGAGCTCAAGTGAATATATTAATGTTTAGAAACAACTTGGGCAAGTTGAGTCAATGTTCACATATCTGTCAAAAATTTTGTGCTCTATGATTAATTTCTAACTGATAGAATTGCCAACTTTATGCCTGAATTCGGAACTATACCTAACAATTACAATTGTAATCTTTAAGCACTATAATCTTTGACGCAAGAAAGCCCAGGATAAATAGGTGATTGTCCCATGTAACATCTAGATTAGATATGAACTTACGATTGTAAGAGAGAAGCACTTCGGGTTCATCGTCTTCGTAGATATCGACAGCTGACACTAGGGTTACCTATTGCAGCGAGAAGAATAGATGAATGCATCTTAAACATCAGGAATGGCTGTTTTAATACAAAAGGACAGGGAATGCCGAACTTGGGTTTTAAGCGAGCGCGTACGGGGAGTGTTGAGTAATCACAGGTCGCTTTTATGTCAATTGAGAGTATATTTTAAGTCGCAAAAAAGTATTTGATGCTCATAATTTGAATATACGAAATTACGAAACATACGAAATTAATTATTTTGGGTAACTGGTATAATTTAAACAATCATTTGGCGTTACTGGCGGGATCATAGTGGATTATTGTCTGGTGTGCAGTAGCTGGTAGCCAGTATCTTCTTACCTTGTTTGAGTCGACGAGGTGCAGTCGGAAAGTGTCGCCGTTCTTCTCGTTGATGAGGTCGTACTGATGTCGGTATCCGACTACGATATGGTTGTCGCCATGCCCACCGTCGATCAGGCACATCGGATTGGGCACATCGCCCGCTGATAGCTCCTATCAAAATGAGATAAGAATACTCGAAGATATACTCGACTGATATTTAACTTTAAAAATCTTACTTTTTTATGAAATGAATACATCTTTTTCTTCTCTCTTTTCTTTCTTGTTCATTTCCCTTGTTCATGCGCATAGTGTGAAGCAAAGAGTAGGCATAATTATCTACAAATATATTCTATCAATAAATTATATATCTATCTATCTATACATCTATTCATCACATATATATCTGTTCTACTATTATTTTCCTCACCTTGAGAATTGAAAGCCCCCTGCCTCCCCCTCTCTCTCCCACTCAATCTCTCTCTCTCTCTCTCTCTCTCTCTCTCCCACTGTCTGTCTGTCTGTCTCTCTTTCTCTTTCTACCTCTTCATCACTCTTTACCTTCTCTTTCTCATCCAGCTGTAATGAAAGCCCTCCATGGAGCCAGTATCAACAGCTTTGCACCAGGAAGATCCTGCAGCTTACCCTCTTCCGTCCCATGGTATATAGCTCTCCCGCACCCCCCCTCTCTCTCTCTCTCTCTCTATGAAACTACATATCTATCACTCCCTTCCTCGCTCTCTATATCTCCCTTTCCCTCCCCCTCCCCCCCCCTCTCTCTCTCTCTCTCCCTCTCCGTCTCTCTATTAATCTACATATCTATCACTCCCTTCCTCGCTCTCTATATCTCCCTTTCTCTCCCCTCCCCTCCCTCTCTCTCTCTCTCCCTCTCCGTCTCTCTATTAATCTACATATCTATCACTCCCTTCCTCGCTCTCTATATCTCCCTTCCTCACCCCGCCTCTCTCTCTCTCTCTCTCTCTCCCCCTCTCCGTCTCTCTATTAATCTACATATCTATCACTCCCTTCCTCGCTCTCTATATCTCCCTTTCCTCCCTCCTCCTCCCCCCTCTCTCTCTCTCTCTCTCTCTCTCCCTCTCTCTCTCTCTCTCTCTCTCTCCCTCTCTCTCTCTCTCTCCCTCCCCTCCCCTTCTCTCCCCCTCCTTTTCTCCCTATTACACTTTCTGTAATGAAAATCCTACATACTCACCCTTGTGAATTGAAAGCCTTCTACAGTGTCTGTATCAGCAGCCTTACACCAAGCCGACCATGCAGCGTTATGTTTCCATGTCATGAGTATCATCTTCTTCCCTACAGCTATCACCATTCGAAGATGGCTTCCTCCAGGCCGGCTTACAGAGAACAGATGGCAGCCTGAAAAAAGAATATCAAATCCAGTTACAAATATTATGTCGGATAAAATCCTAATTGTGATACAAGATGATCTTGCGTCATGGAAATGGACTTGCATTTTCGACTGGGTTAAAGTGATGATGAATTGTTTATTGCGCATTAGATTGGTTGCAATGGCTAGGAAAGATATCAATACAAACAAACAAACAATCAAATGAATGAACAAATCTCACTGAAATTCACATTCACTGAGAAACACAACTAATGTATTCACTGATAAGGAGCCCGCAGAAAAGTCAGAAAAGTTAACTCGATATTTTTCTTACATTTCTCAATATTTAGCAATTATAGGCCTACGTCTTCTTAAAAATCGTGTAGCAGATAGGCCATACCGTTTATTTGTACTCTTGGACGTTCAGTGTATATAACGTTTGTTTGATTTTTTTAAATAATTTATTTTCCCATAATTACAAGGACTCACTATTACATTTTAGTACACCTTCAATCGACATAAATGAATTGTATATGAATGAAAAAATATCATAAATCTTTAGAAACCTTAAGAGCTACCAAAACCATATTCTGAAAACAACTCCATTTATTACTTGCTCTTTGAGTCGGACAACTTATACAAATGAGGAAGAGAGAGAGAATGACTGACATTAATCTGAAATAAAAATAATTACATTCTCACTTCTGTCATGTAGACAACATTTTTTTAAAACTAAAGCCTTAGTAATGGGGTGCAGGTTTTATAAAAGTGGGAATCACCAACGTTTCTTAACCCTCAGGTTGTTCAAATGTGTATTCTATCCGAAAATGTTACAACAATTACATTATTGATTCAAATCTTTCCCATTTAATGTGCTGAACGACGATTGTGAGATATTCTCTGTTTCCTCCCAAAGTGCTTACCTTTTGATCTCTCGATTTTGTGATTCCTACAGTCGGACTTTGTTCTGATCAAGCTCTCGTTCTCCTGCCCTTCAAAGTCCGATAATCTGAAAACATAGATCCGACCATCTTTGCCTATAGAGGAAAATAATACCACGATATCATAATAAGAGACGGAGGCAATTCCGGTATTAAACTGCCCCAAACACAGACAACATGTTTTGTACGACATAATTGCATATACCACGATATCGTTGAACTGCACCAAACGCAGACAACATGTTTTTTATGACATAATTGTATATACCACGATATCGTGCTAAGAGACGGAGGCAATTCCGGTATTAAACTGCACCAAACGCAGACAACATGTTTTTTTATGACATAATCGCACATGACAGGCCCGCTGCTGTGACAGAAGAGAAGATATAACATCCCTCAAATTATGTGTACGCTGAAACAGTGGCGGATCCAGGGGCCGCCCGGGCCCTCCCTAGAAAAAACAGGTAAAAACACCCTTTTTGAAAAAAGAAGTTGGGCCCTCCTGGCGCCCAAGGAGGGTGGCGGTGGAAAAAATTAATCCTTCCGTAGGAAATTTTTTCGGGTGCCAAAAAAAATTGTGCTCACTACCCTGGCGCCCAATGGGGTGGTGGTGGAAAAAATTACCCTTCCTTCGGAGGAAAAAATTTTTCGGGTGCCAAAATTTTTTTTTTTTCTACCCCACCCCCTACTGAGCGAAAAATCGACCGGCACGATTTTCAAATTTTCGCACGAAGTGGGCCCCTTTTTAGGCCCCCTCCCTTGCTGCCGGCTGGATCCGCCCCTGCGCTGAAACGTCAAAAGCACATCACGTGAGTAAGCTCTTGATTACTTTCAACTACTACGTAACCTCACTACAAACTATACCTGAAGAACACACAGGAACTATTTGACTCAAGAGACACCGGCACATGTAACAAAATTGTCCTTTTTTTTGTTTGTCAATTTCCCTTTTTTTAAATAAATAAAACTGTGCCCCCCCCCCCTTTACAGAGCCATAAAATTAGAATATAGTTATTATAGTTACCTTTGTCTGCTCGGGCTAATAATAGTCCGTGAGCTTCTACCACGCTGAGCTGTTTGAAAGCGACTGTCTTATCGAAGATCATGCGAGGACTTAGCCCCTCTGTAACAAAGATGGAAATAGTTCATGTTTAAAAAAGAAGAAGACTCTCACTTTTTTTAATAATGATACCACTGTAAATTAAAGCCTGCTCAGTTTTTATTTGGGCACATCTGAGCTTTTTGTTCCAAAAATGTTAACGACGACAACTAAGATATAGTAGATGTGATTACTGTATTAATATGCAACCACTACAAGATCGTGTATCAGGCCCAATATCAATGATCAAAGTAAAATGATGCTTTTGAAGTCTACTTGAAGTCAAGACTTGGTAACGTATGGGACACAAAATGACCAAATACATTTGACTTGCTCATTTATTTATGGCGTTGTTATTACAGGGGGAGTCCATCCATAAACCTAAGTTGGTTTCAATAAAAGCAGAAATATGAGAGAAACAAAATTAGTGAAACTTTTAGCAATATCAGATTGAAAATGAAATTTATAAATTGTTGTCATCAGTGAAACACAAATTGGCAACACAGTGACATATCTTGCGAGCTCCTTTCCTATTTTCCTATTTCTTGGCTCTGTACAAACAATTTTCATAAACTTTAATTTTCTTGATGACGGAATATGTTTTTTTTAATATTAATTATATTTGGGGTTAATGTATGTTTGAAAATGTCCTGAAGGGAAAATTAGTATAGGCCAAATGGGAGGGGACCTCGTTCCATTCTTACCACTAAATACTTGTTGGTCTAATTATAATACAGACTTGCATGAAATCAAACTAGACAAAAACAGGGAATCTCCTTTAAGAAATAAAATTTGCTGTAACTCCCAGCAAAAATTCTTCATTAAGACCTCTCCGCATACACCTCGCTTTTTAAGATTTCTGGGTGATATTACATTTAAAAATGAGACAAATAAGCTTTTCTTACCCTCGATTATGAAGACCCCTGATTCTGTTCCAACTATGAGCTTGTCACCTGAAGGTGGAAACAACGAGACCAATTTTGATAACAACATTTCCTCCAGCGAATGTCAAAAATCTATTAAAATGATATTATTCATGTTTCAGAGATGCACAAAGTTTCAAGGCTAGAACATGAGCTAAGAATCTTTTAGATATTATATTAGTGACGAAAGATACAGAAATTATGGAACGCGACTCGAAGGGAATCATAAGAGTTTGTTTTCAGTAATAAAGTAGCATTTGGGCACATGCTAGGTTTCAAATTACGAACGCTCAAAATGTTCCGTCAAGGAGATCGTCTGGTCGAAAATGTAATTTACAAAAGTAAAACAGCGCGTTTGATTGACCAATAGATTGGAAAGTTAGTTGAAATTTAATGTCCTTGGAAAAAATTCCCTTAGAACCACCAAAGATTATTTAAGAATTTGGATTGAAGATTTTAAAACCCTCAATTTCTATGCTACAGAAGTTTCTAAATCAATAGCAAATTTAACAAAGCTTTAAGAACTGGTATAGATGAGAAGACATGTTTATACATTTTTGTTTCAACTTATTGTATTCCACACTCTAGATCCCACGGATGATCATGCGCATACATGTTGTATCTTATTACGAGAGGCACTCGTTTTTGCGAAGGTTCATAGTTCCGAAAATGAAATAGGAAATTTAACAATACTTAGAACACTAGTTGCCTAGACATGTATTTCAATTTTTTGTTACGAAGGTTCGTAATTTTTAAAGACGATGCAGTGGACGATTTCATTTTTCGGAATAATTATGAACCAACGCAATTTATGAAATCTGTTGCATTTTTGGAAGTACGAATCCAATTCCATTTTCGGAATTATGAACCCTACATTATTACCGGAAATAGTATCTTCGGAATTATAGAATCCTTATTATGAATGCACAGGAAGTAAGCTGAAATATAGACATACCCCACGAATCTCCGCAAACAATCTCGAAAAGGAAGTCATTCTGGATGCATTGCGGTTCCCAAGGCTGAAGTAGAAAGAACAAAAAAGTGGACATTTTTAAAGGTTTTCAATATTCTTATTCTGTAAAATATAAAGAGTGAAGCTTGTGTTAGAGGCTTTAGTATAGTAGTGCAGACTAGAGAATATAATTATTGGACGGAAACGTAAAAAACGATAGAAAAGAGGCAAAAAGGAAAGAGAGAGAAAAACAAAACATTAATGTTGAGAAAGACCACAGCAATAAAAGAAGAAGAAAATAAAAGAGAGAAAAAAAGAAAAGCACCTCCACACAAATAACAATATAATTATGCGGCGAATGTAGGGCAACGGGTGGCGAATAATGGGTACTTAACATTCGTATCAAAGAAAAAGAAAAAAAGAGAGGTAAATGATAATAGCGAGAGAGAGGGAAAGAAACAAAAAGAGAAATATTGAATTTCACTGTCAGCTTAATCATCTTACCTCTCTTTTGAGTAAACTCGTCGTTGCAAGGCTTGTGGGGGCATCCCCCTTCACGATAGTTTTGAGTTTAAGGAGCTGATCAGAAATTCAACAAAAAAGACTGCTGTTTAAACAAGATTAACATTAGTTATGATACAGAGAATAACTTGTTATGAGCATTCCGCATTGAATTCTTAGCCATCTTCATATTATTTTTGTTATTTATATTTTCTTTCTCATACGAGCACTTCGTGCTATTTCAAAATATTAATAATGATAGAAAATGGATATTTAAGGGCTTTAAAAGACAAAAAATTACCATTGCAACTTCAAAATAGAATAATTTGTCCTCTCTTTCACTACCAATCTATCTGAATCTTGCCATTCAACCCCTCTTTCTCCCTATCTCCCATCTCTCCCCCTCTCTCTCTCTCTCTCTCTGTCTTTCTTTCTCTCACTCTTTCTCACGCTTGTTGATCCCATCTCCCCAAGACTCCCTCTCTCTCTCTCTCTCTCTCTCTCTCTCACACACACACACACACTCTCGTTGACCTCTTCTCCCTCGCAATTTTCTCTCTCTCGCCCCCGCCCCACCACTCTCTCCCTTTCTCTCTCCGCGAGTCACTGACCTGTCCGATCTTGACAAATTCTGCTTGTCTGGCTTCCTCCTTCTTACTTCTCCATCCCCAGACGGGGTCAGGGATGACGTCACTGAATGACCTCTTGTTTAGCATGTTTTGCTGATGAAAATCACAGACAGAAAAGGAACAAGATTAAAGACATAGTTCCTCAAACTGATTTTTTTTCTTCTTATTAATCTTAGTAATAAAGTCAGCCAAGACAAGGTTTTTCTTTTAATTGAAAGATCGAATCTTGTATCTTGATGGCATCAGGGATATTCATGTACAATGTAGCTTGACCTATAGGGCTTCAGTCTTAACCTGAGACGGCTTTTGCAACCGTCCTGTCCCAAACCTTTTTAAAAATACAGGAAAGTAAATTAGAGAAGCAGAGCTGGATAGAATGTTCATCATCATCTTCATCTTAACCGCTGTAGATACACGATTGACACAATGTAACATAATTGAACAACCTAAGATTATCTGTAACTCACAACACTCTTTATGGAGCAGTACAAGAAATGATGATAATTAATGATTTTTAGTGGTGAGTCCGCTACATTGATATAAATAAACACACATCCCACTTATGCGTTTAAATCCTTGTAATGGTGCTCATGAAGCACCAATCAACAACCCCTATCAAATCGGAGGTTGAAATATGAGGTGTATTTATTATGATGAACAAGGGGCTAAAAATGCGAGGAGGTACCCGAGTTCTCTACGAATATCTCTAAACCTCCAAATTAACACTTAATATGTCACTCAAATATTCTGCCTGTGCCATTATTGTATTTATCATGGATTGAGGTACCAAAGGCTTCAAGATTGTTTTACTATTTCCAGTACAAGATTAATCTATACTGGTGTTTAAAGGGTTGTCATCAAGACAAGACAAGATATTGATAATTTTGAGAAGCCATTGTGTTGCACAAAGCAATCCGTCTGTCAATTGGTACCTGCCATTTTGTGCAAAAATTGGTCGTATGGCAAACAGGCGCCTGTGTAGAGAGGTATCGAAGGCATTTGAAATGTTAAAACCTTCATACCTTATTCGTCTCTTGCATCATGTCTTGTTGCAGGTTTTTGATAAGCATTTCCAATGTTCGTTGGCGCTTGTTGGCAAAGATAGGCGTGTTGAAGGCAGCTTTTTCCCCGTTAATGACTGCGGGTGAAATCAAAATGGAAGATATTAACAAAACTCTTAGGGTTCACTTGGTAGTGCAGAGTGGACACACTGATCGTACTTGAAACCTACTACTTCTTGTTTGGTCAATTTCTGTGCAATTCATTAAGTCATATCTATTCATCTGTATACAGCGTAGCTTTAAAAAATTACTAGGAATAAGAACGATATTGGTCTAGGAGTGGTATGGTATTATTATTAGTAGTAATAGTAGTAGTAGTAGTAGTAGTAGTAGTAGTAGTAGTAGTAGTAGTAGTAGAAGTAGAAGTAGTAGAAGTAGTAGAAGTAGTAGTAGAAGTAGTAGTAATCGTAGTAGTAGTAGTAGTAGTAGTAGTAGTAGTAGTGGTAGTGGTAGTAATGGTAGTAGTATTATGGTGGTAGTGGTAGTGGTAGTGGTGGTAGTAGTGGTGGTGGTGGCAGCGGCGGCGGCGGTGGTGGTGGTGGTGGTGGTGGTGGTGGTGGTGGTGGTAGAGTGGTAGAGTGGTGGTGATCGTGGTGGTGGTGGTGGTGGTGGTGGTGGTGGTGGTGAGTGGTAGTGATCATGGTGGTGGTGGTGGTGGTGGTGGTGGTGGTGGTAGTGGTAGTGGTATAGAGTAGTAGTGATCGTGGTAGTAGTAGTAGTAGTGGTAGTAGTAGTAGTAGATGAAGTGGTAATTGTAGTAGTAGTAGTGGTAATAGTAGTGGTATTATAGTAGTAGTAGTAGTAGTAGTAGTAGTAGTAGTAGTAGTAGTAGTAACAGTAGTAGCAGCAGCAGTAGTAGTAGTAGTAGTAGTAGTAGAGTAGTAGTAGAAGTGTATTCTCTTACATCAGAGGTTGATTGCAATATTTCTACAAATCTATGTTCTATGCCATTCTAGTTGGTTCTTGGTAATAACTGGATAGGTGGATAAATAAACGGATAAATCATAATAAATGGTTATATAGTAATGACAACAGTTCAGGAAGGATAAGATAAACAATTCAGGGTAACAATTATGATATATTTTTCATGTGAGCCCCCCAGAAAGAATCGGAATCCTGAGCTTACGTTTGACGAGCAGAAAATCTCGGAAAGCCCGGTGATCGTCGAACACAGCAGGAGCAGGCAGCGGTGGACCAAATAAAGGCACTGACTCTTCAGAGTACACTCGTAACCTACACACCAACAAATAATTAAACAAAACAAAACAATCAAATTAATACAAAAAAAAAAAAAAAAACACATATAAGTATATGACTGATAGGCCAATTTTAATAACTTGAAGTATTGTCGTTGGAAATCATATTCATATTACGTAATATGTCATTGTAATGTTCGCAGAGACAGACATCTGTACAAGGCTACTGAAATCGCCTTAGTTTTTTCCGACAGTCTTTGCCTTAAAAAGTTGTTTCAAGTAATGCAAATGTATATATAATGAGAAATGAAATGGACCTCAAGCTTAATAATTTTGCAGTGGTAATACAAATATAATAGCTAAGGTATGAAGGTTTTTTTAAACTAGTATATACTTTGCCATTAAAAGAAAATGAAAAAAAAACGATTTGTAAGCTACATAATTAGCTTACCTATAAGTATCTTCGTTCTTGTTGTATGTTACCAATGCAAATATGTCTGTTTCGTGAAAAGTCATCGTCAAGGAATATTCATTAAAAGTCATATCTTTCCTCTGAAAAAGGTTGTGAATTTTAAAAATCGTTAAAAGAAATCATCATATTAAAGGCATCGTGCTCTAGTTAGTCGTTTCATCGGGTCGAATGGTTAACCGGTTTGAGTCTCATTGCACCAGTCCTGCCTCTGAATGGTCTTTGCAAAGACATTACGCTACATTTGCCTCTCTGAACCCAGGTGTGGTAAAGGATCACCTGATAGAAAGTAATTCCTTGAATGTGTTCAGCGACCCAAGGCAGCTTGGATAAAACCAGAGTAAATTAGGACGTTAGGTGCCTTGAGCACCGCCTGGAATGGATATTAATGTAGCTATTATCTTCATTATTATATTCTACTTCTATTCATTCATTTAGTGAGGAATCGATGATATCATCGATGATACAAAGGTCTAACCTTGTTTTGATTTGTCGTACAAAGACGTATGCGCATTATATTGATAATGAAATGTGTTAATCAAAATCGAAGTACATCTAAATTCCTACTATAGTTCAACCTGTTTTCTAATTTGAAGGAGCTCAATCAAGTTAATAGAGTTTTTAATATAATTTTTTCTCTGCTAGGCCTGATAATACATAAGCTTGCTATCACAATGTCTGAAACGGTTTTGTGTTTATACAGTCTACTACTTCCAACCACTTCGGATCTTAATCCAATGCGAAAACTCATTCCAAAATGAAAAATATATTTTATTCTGGGTTTCTTAAGTAGTCGTTGGATTATTTGCAGGATATATGCGTGGGGCCATTTTTTTGTAAACAACAATTTTTCATTATCTGTTTACAGCTCTTTAGAACTTCGACGGATTATACTGCACGGAATGTTATCCCCTGATTGATAGCTTGAAAGGGGAATACAAATTGAGGACATAAAGACAATCTTTGGTAAACAATATCACAAAACAGAAAACTTGTATAGAGCCATACTATCTTCAGCTGGGGCGGAGTTAAAGGGAGAAGGTGATTTTGGGCATACACGGCACTTTTTAAAGGGGGGGGGGGACAAATATAATAGCCTTGTTTGGGAGGCTTGTAATAGACTTTTAAGAACTGAGCCTCCTCTTTCTGTCGCCGCCCGTTTTCAAGAATACAACATTATACTGTATATATATTCCTGACATTTTGAAAAATGCAAAGACGAGAAGAAGAATAAAATATGGATCAGTATGTAAATGAATCAATCAATTAATCAAATAACATAAAAATGTTAGGTCAAATGTCAAAGGATACGTGTGAAGTGTGACCTGATCATCGAAGGCTTGAAGAAGACTTCATCTTCCGGGTCCTCAGTATCCATGAAGACAATAGTTACGATATCATTACCAACATGTCGTTTTCTCTCGACCTGCAATACACAGTTAATTAGAAGAAAATAACTTTCTTGAAATGGTGTAACATTGACACAACTTCTCAATGTCGCAATATCTGTTGCTTATGTCGACGATTTATACGATTAGAGTTTTGGATATTTCCAAATGTTATAAGCATTGATCACAATCGCAAAAACTGTCTACAAAAGAAAATTAAATTAAATAGAGCATTTTCAAAAGCTCCTTGCATCACCCTTTGAAACGTCCAAACTTTACATTAGTTTACCATTTCTACAGGCAAAACTTTTGGGTATTGAAATTGTCATTGAGTTTTTCTTAGTCGCGTTGGTGAAATTAGCCAGATTTACGATAATATTATCGCTGGTCTGGAAGGGCATGTAATTTGCACCCCCCCCCCATTGGAAGTTTCGGTAATTTCGCCCCATCATCTGCGAAAAGTTGAAATCTTCTAAAACGTGCCTCTAACTCCTCACAATGACTTAGCCGATGAAAATTATCACAACATTTCATCAAACAAATCAAGAATCATCCTCAATCTGTCATGTATTCAAGTAGGATAATTCTTTGTGTAAGAATACAAAAAAGGACTTATAAGCGAACATTCATGTCAAGTGTTAACACTTTGCAGTGCGTATTGCTTAATGTAATGTAATGTCGAAATCAACTATTTCGTACGCAATGATAATGAAAATAATAATAATAATAACAATAACAATAATAATAACAGTGATAATGATGATAGTATTTATTGGATTTATATAGCGGCCTTCGAGAAGATACAAGGCGCTGTCCCTTTAATAGTGTAAGGACAAATTAAGAATTGTTTAGGTATATTTCAAGATATTCTCTGAAGAGCAATGAAAATAAGAATAAAATCAAATCTGATATACCTGTTGTTTGTTATCTTTGGAATAAGGCAGCGAGGTAGATACGTGAAACATAACCTCATGTCCCTCGTACATTGTGTAGGTTGATTCTGTACCCGTGGTGTTGTCTGTAAGAAACAATGAAACGATCAGATAAATCAGTAAATAAATGAATGAATAAATAAATAAAGAAAGAAATAAATGAATGATTAAATAAAGACATAAATAAATGAATCAATCAAT
Source organism: Mesocentrotus franciscanus (assembly GCA_037976565.1). NCBI lineage: Eukaryota > Metazoa > Echinodermata > Echinoidea > Camarodonta > Strongylocentrotidae > Mesocentrotus > Mesocentrotus franciscanus. Next base: position 4,499,882 of record CP137679.1, on the reverse strand, counting down.
AAATAAAATAAAACAATTGATTCATAGATATTAAATAAATATATGCATGAATAGATAAATGAGTAAATAGATAAATAGATTTTTTTTTTTTAGAATAGGAAATAAACAAATAAATTAATAAACATTTAAATAAATGAATAAATACACGAATAGTAAAATAACGAAAAAGGTAAGAAAATGAATAACAACATATTAAATGAATAAATACAGAAATTAAAATAAATCGTTTGATAGATAAAGAAATAAGTAAATGAACAATAAAGAAATAAATAATAAAGAAATACACCAATAAATACACAAAAATCAAAGAACATTTATTGCCTTCATATTGTTCATAAATCCATGCTGAAGATCATTATCATCCTGATAGTTTACATACACATGACGTAGATATCTTTACTTTGGCTGACCCAGGGGTGTGCCCCAGGGATACGTACTCCCCCTGCCAAATACTATTTTCTATACTTTTTTAATATACCTTTTATACTCTTGTTTCAAGTGTTTGTTTTGTTTATACACCGTTATGAATTTGTTTATGGTATGGAAAAGTGAACAATATTTTAACAAACAAAATAATCTATGGCTATTTTGTAGTTTCGTTGTTTAAGTGGGTTTTTGACACTTTTTCTTGTGACATCTGTGCAAGGAGATCAAATTGCGAAATCGTTTTTTTTTGAAAATTAAATACGTGTGTACTTTTAAATATCACGCCTCGGTAGCTATACTTGTTCATATACCAGCGTTGATATTTATTTTTCGGGCACGAGAAAGTTAAAAAACAAACAAACAAACAAACATGTAATTGATAAATGTTGCTGATGTTGTTTATTGTTTTAGCGTTTACAATTATCCGTGACATCGTGACATCGGGCATGCAGATCAAATGGCAAAATCATTATTACTTTTTAAATAAAATACATGTATGCTCGTGCTTATTGGGAATATATCCTTTCATATACCCGCGAGGAGCTCATACGATTACCAAGGTCTCTCGGAGACAATCGTCTGGGGTTTGCTGCAGACGCCGGTATGCCCCTATGGCAAACTGGTCATCAATGTAATGGTTGATGAGATCGTATTCGATCTCCACACGCACATTGAAAGCGTATAGGCCCATGTGTATGGTACAGACATATACTATTCACCTCGATCGATGAACATTATAATATTTCAATTTCTGTTTTCCATCCAAGAGACACAACGTATTCATCTTTTCTTTTCTGCAAAAGCGATAACTTTCGTCGTACTTTGTCAAATGTCAGTACCCGAATAGCAAATTATGTAAAGTTCATGTAAATTCATCACTGCGTCCGAGGCGATTTAGAGACAGGTATGTTGAACGCCTCATTATAGAAAGAATATCTTCCCATAATCTTAAACGCCGTAATGACAGCCGGAGTAAATCAATGCATGGTGCTATAGGGACCATCCCGAACATTGAGACGTGGCCAGCATGATGTTATTAGACAATGCTATTCATTATCAATTAGATACTTTAAAAAATCAAGTCGAGTTCTGGTCATGCAATTGCATTGTGAAAGAAATGGTGTGGAATCGATCAGAAAAAAGTTGATCATGTAGCATATAAGTATTGGTGTGTATACTGCACTGCAAGGTTCTGGAATCATCAAAATGATAAGAAATTTGGCCCAGTCTTGGTAAAAGTATCAATTACTGTACACAAAAAGATGTATATGGGATAATAGGAATACATAAACATGTGGCATAAGAATGTGGTCCACATTTTTAAGCTGTTACATGTCATTTTCAGAATATGAAGGCATTTGAAGAGCCATGCTTTTCAGGGAACACTTTTCTTTGATGTTCTTCCACTTCTGTATTATAACAATGATCGAAACGCTCACGAATTATTTGTTCACCTCTCCCCAGAACACAACCTTCGCTTTAACTCTAATTCAAGAAGATACAACGAAAAACAAGTTGTTACATTCATTCGATTCTGATAAAGAGCAGAAAATAAATAAAAAGTATACTTTTGTCACCTCGGTAAAAAATAATCAATATTTTTAAGGTCCACCATCTTCTTTCAAAGGATAGCGAAACAACAGAAAAAAGAAGTGATAATGATGTTAACACTATCTATTATCTTTGGTTTGGTAAACTATGCTATATTTCTGGCGTAGGGTTTGCAAAACAGCTGTTGGAAATTTGTTTATGACCAAAATAATAATTTGCCCTTATAGAGCAAGGTTTATAAATTGATCGAGTCTGACAGCAATGTTTTTAATGAACCTCGCGGTTCCTGCCATCAGCAATGATCATAAGTCATCAAAAATATTAATTCTTCAGTTGTATATATACATATAAACAACTGCGTGTTGAAACGAGTTACTTGCGAAAACTTCCTAAGTGTAGGATACTAAACAATGTTGCAAGGAAGTAAATCACCTGCTTGAAAAGACACAGCATATGCTGCCTGAACAGAAGATATATAGTTGTTGTAATTTTCCTTATATATATGGTCTTTTCTTCTTGACTATATTTGGGTTTCTGCCATTAAAATGGATTCCAACGTGAAAATTTACTTTTCAGAATTGAAAAACAACCTATTCCGCTTCGCTGCTTCCAGGGCATGAAATGGAATAGACGCCGCTCTCTATTTATGCATAATAAGCACAGAGCAAGATTGATCGGGAGTATCCGGTCATGACCGATGCTAGTAAACATGGCAGTCGATAGTCCTGAATTCTAGTCGATTGGGTCTTCCGGCAAAGTATCGAGCGATTTATGAAAGAAACCAAGGAGGCAGGAGTAGAAAGGGAAAGAGTGAATGAAAGGAGAAAGAGAGGGAGAGATAGATTGATAGATAGATTGATATATAGATAAAAAGAGAGAGAGAGAGAGAGAGAGAGAGAGAGAGAGAGAGAAGAGATTTTGTCTTTCGGCAAAATATACATGGTATATGACCGGTGTATGATGACAGAAACTTTAGATGTGGGAGAAGGTGGGTGACCAAAAGTCAATGGAATGTTGAAAGGGAGAGAGAGAGATAGAAAGTGAGGATATAAAATAAGAGGATTATGGAGACGGAGAGAGAGAGAGGAACAGAGGGAGATGGAAAAAGAGAGGGATAGGGAGGTGGAATTGGAATGAAAGGAGGAAGGAGTAAGGAAGAGAAAGAGAAAGAGAAAGAGGGTAGAAGAGGAAGACAACGAGAATGGACTAGTGAGCGGCGTATAGGTTTGAGGGTAAATGTCTATGGAAAATGGAGAGGGAGAGATAGAAAGTGGAGAGATGAAAAGAGGGATATGGAGACGGAGATAGGGAACGCCAGAATGAGAGAGAGAGAGAGAGAGGGTCTTCCGGCAAGGTACGAAGGCGTATTGGGTGATTTTATGAAAGATACCATTGCAAGGAACCTGGAGGGAAAAAGTGAATGAAAAGAGAAAGATAAGGGTAGGAGAGAAAGAGAGAGTGAGGATGGAGGGGTGAGCGAAAGAGGGGGAGGAGAGGAAGAAAGGGGGAGGGGAGGCAAAAGGGGAGAGGGTGTGGTAAAGAGAGAGACAGAGGGGGATATAGAGATAGCAAGCTAGGGATCAAGAGATAGAGAAAGAAATTAAGAGTGAGATAAACAAAAAAGAAAGAGAGAGAGAGAGATCGGGAGAAGAAAGGTGATAGCGATCAAAGAAAGGTTGAGATGAGATGAGAAATGCCTAAGAAGGTGATAAAGCGGAGGAAACGATGAGTAAACAAGGTGGTCAGGAGGGGGCAATGGGCAATGAGATGATTCGAAAGGAGGGGGATCGATCTGTCACGAGTTGAGAAAATATTGATAAGATCGTGTACCACAAGGGAGAGCACCTCAGATGACAAAAAAGACAATAATTTGAGACTAATTGAGGAGAGAAAGAGAGAGAGAGAGAGAGAGAGAGAGGGGGAGAGGGGGAGAGGAAGAAGGAGAAATGCTACAAAGAACATCAACTTTAAGGGAGAAACATGTGCATGTGTGTTAGGAACACGAAGTGTTTTTTGGAAAGGGGGAGGATGGAAACTAAGGATTATACATAACCCGTTGAAAACGTAGTGGACTACACTCTTTAATCTAATAGCGAAAATAGTGTACCATTGTACTTTCCACTGCACAGTTAGATCTCTCAAGGGATAGAAAATGACGAGATTAGATTATTCTAGCACAATCGCACTAGCTGATATATTTTTTAACGCAATCGTTTTGTAGTCGCCAATTAGAAACAAGCCTCAAGTTTGCAAGGGGTGGTAATATAAAAAATGGCAAAACTGAGTTTTTTTAAATGTTGTGTCGAGTCCCTTTTAAAATCTCCTTCGTCGCAGAACAATATCTTCTTTTATGTTAATATCTTCTTTTACATAAAAGAAGATATTAAAAGAAATATCCCTCATTATGTATGTATTCCCAAGAGAGACAATGGGAAAGGGTGAGAACAAGAGGAGGGAGAGAGAGAGAGAGAGAGAGAGAGATAGAGATAGAGAGATATAGAGCGAAAGAGAGAAGCACGGGGAATGGATGGATCTCTACCTGTTTACGACAACCACAGCATCACGAAACCTTGAAGTCCTCTTTACTCCGATCACAATGGGAAATGTTGTGATTTATATCACTTGAACTTTTCATAGCCTTAAAACATTACGGTAGGTAGCGGTCAGGAGTGTTTCACAACGCTGTGACTCTCCAAAGTGGCCATAGCGGAACTCTCCTAGTGGTCCTAGCCCCTCACCCTGTATTTGACATTTGCCTCAGCCTCAATGCTCTCTGTCTTTCCTACGGTAACATCCATTAGCCAATCAATTTTCACCGCTTCGAAGTATGCTTTTATACACGAGATTAAAATGCATGAACTGGTATGCCTTTGGCGTCGTTTTCTAGTCGCCAATTACAAACAAATCTCAGCCAAGTATGGAAGGATGGTAATATAAAAATGCCGATTCAATAACGAGGAGTTCAACTTTATTTCCATATTGGGCAACAGGAAGAATGTGTTATTAAAGGGGCTGGCCATGGTGGTGGCGGAAGCCGGACTTGGGTTCCGTGCGCGCTCTATTCTATGCGAGTGTGTACGCGTGCGTTATCAACCAGTCTACCCAACAATACGATTTACCGTTCACTGAGAATGTATTTTTTATTGCAATATCTCTTTGTAGAAGTAATATATAAATCTTTTATTTGGAATACAGTATAGCGACATGGAACCCCTTACTTCAAGAGCAAAATGTGTTTGGGTGATTGGTGCACTTTAAATGTCCTTTCTGATGTTCTTGCTTCGCAAATAAATTTCAGGCTCATTTCAGTTTGTAGCTCACCCTTTCTTTCTTGCACCAACAACAAAAAATACAAAAAACTAACTTTTATAACAGTTGGGATCGTTAAAAGCTGGTCCTGGGTATGAGATGCAAACGGTAAATCATCTAGTATGGTCCGATCCTCATATAGGGGATTTGAAATCGTGTTAATTGGATCTCATAAACAAAGTGAAGTTTTTGACCACGTGAACGACTCAAAATAGTATTACTGCTTAATGTTTCAGTCAACACCGCTGTTGAACTTGTCATACCCCTTTAGTGAAATGGTCTCGCCCAAGAAATAAACCAACTGCTCTTCATGATGGGATTGACAATTGTGTTTCATCGGGATAAAAAGGAACACTTTTCAAATATGTTCTTACTTTTTAACGTCAAGGTCGACCTGCACTTGTCCTACCCCTTTAATGAAATGGTTTCGCCCAAGAGAGAGAAACCTACTGAAATAATCTCGAGAAATGGTCTCGCCCGAAAAACAACCCAACCGCAATGCACGATGGGATTGAACATCGTGCTGCACAAAAAATGTGAACTTTTTTACATAACAAATTCTGAACTTTGTACAACCGTTTCTTACTTTTGACGTCAAGACCGCCGTTGAACTTGTCCCACCCCTTGAGTGAAATGGTCTCGCCCAAGAGAGAAACCAACTTTCGGAAGGCCTCTGATCCATGCTCTGCCAGGGTGTGAAAAAATCGATCAAGTATCATTTGATTATTCATGCACATAATTATGATGGGCATATAAAGCAACGCCACGGGCCAATAGACTAGTTTACTGAGGTAATAGGGACTTTTAGATTTTACACGACGAGAACGTGGACTGCCACGGTGACATCCTTTTAAGGTAATGTGACGTCCTTTTAAGGCACTGCCGGGCACGGGCCAGTGCCTTGAAAGAATGGTACACGTCGCAGTCCACTACGTCGACGTGCAAATCTAAAAAGTCCCTATTCATATACGGATACGTACTGTACCTTCCAGAGGAAGAATACTCTATAGATCATCCAAGAGTTTAGTAAACATAAGGCTGCATGATACATACTAACAACTAATAGCTGCAAGGTAATTACATCTAGATATGATATACTAAACTAAGTTACCACTTACATGACTGTACACACCCTTTCAAATGTTTACTTTAAGAAAGTACCTTTACAGAGGAAGGTAAGAGGGGGAGTGGACACACACACACACACACACACACACATACGCACATAAAAACATGTATATCAGGTCTGACCCAAAATGTGAGATCTGACGAAATAAATGGAAACCGGTAAAAGTGAAGAATTAAACTCTCAAGGATTTTTATTTCAACTTTTTAAACTATCATTTGTATTTATAAATATATAATATATATATATTATATAAAAACAAAAATAGTCCTGCGGCGGTTGACGAAAAATAGATAAGTGAAGAAGAAATATTTTGTCTTTACGTCTATATTTTATATCATACATATATATATATATATATAGAGAGAGAGAGAGAGAGAGAGAGAGAGAAATCAGGCAGTACACAGTAAAATGGGATATGTTCAAGTAAATTGCGGTTCTTAGCGCAAAGAATGGCATACCATTGCTGAACATTTCGTCATCTGATTTCTGACCGTTCTTGGCATAGAGAACACCGAACTTGAAATTCACTGACCCTCTTGCTCTTCCAACAGCAGTAGCTCCTGTGAGAAACAAAAGGAGTAACAGAAGGAAATTACCATAAAGATACTTGATAAAATGGCGAATTGAGGATATATATAAATTATATTTAAATAGATAGTAATGCCTTTTCCTCATATTACAGTATACCGCAGTTTATGAAACCAGAGGCCCTCGAGGCCAGATGTTTCGGTCTCATGAATCTCTAGACTTATGGAGAGACACCTTACGTTTCCTGGACCTTCCAACTAGTTGTCCAAATCTCCTCTAGACCGATGATCTTTAGTCTCTCGGATCTAATTTGGTCTTGGGAGCCTCCCAGTTAGTTATTGAAACGAATTATATTTTGATATGAAATGACGTTAACAAATTATTTAGATAAGTACAAAAGAGAATTGTATGAAAGGTAGAACTTACCTTTTGAATGTCTGGTGTGTAGATTTCCTTTGGTGACTTCTCTGATTTGATGTTGAATCGGCTGCATATTAAAAGGAAAACAAATAATTATATAATTCATTATCGCATAAATTAATTCTTTTTTAAAATTTACATTCAAAATAGGGGTAACAGAAATGGCCCATTTGCTTTTTCTTTTGAGTTATATGTTCAATTTTAAATAATCTCTACCGTTGGAAATTAAATGTGGTGCTTGTTGAAGGCATCTGATACGCTCCAAATAGAATACATAGGACAATAGTACGATGAAGTAGTCTCCATAATACAACCCCGGACACGTATCACATGATAATCAGCTTCCTAAGACAAATACACACCCGGGCAATTACCGATGAGGATAATCATCCACCTTGGCCAATTACCGACCCGGGCAATTAGAGAACAATATATATCTCTGATTCTTTCTGGTAGTACTGAGTACAATGGTCACATTCGCAGGAAGGAAAAATGTCCGGGGAATGCATATCTGACGAGCGTGACTGCTTTAGAGTATTTGTCCGGCTGTATTATGTCCGGAGAGTCACGGAAGTGATTGTCCGAGAAGGGGGTTGGGGGGGGGGTGAGGGTGGTGATTGTCTGAAGGTTACTCGCCGAGGGGAGAGGGGAGTCCTTGTTTTGTCTCCAAGGAAGGGTTCTCTCTCTCTCTCTCTTTCTCTCTCTCTGTGTGCGTGCTTGTGTGTGTGTATGTATACATAAACACACACACACACACAAGCACGCACACACGCAACCACACACGCACACACACACATATATATATATATATATATATATATATATATATATATATATATATATATATATATATATATATATATAAATATATATGATCCTTTATATCAACTATCATAAGAGCATGGATATCAATTAGTTGTGACAAAATTCGATATAACAACAATACTTTTAATTGATGTACAAAGGTTTAATGACACTTAAGAGACGATAATGGATTATCGTGTATTGACTATCATCTTTGTTTTAAAAAACGAAATTAGCTCACGGAGGTAAACATCTACATATTTCGAAAATTACAAGCTATTTATCATCATCAGTAATACCCGGGATAATTCACCTTCATGGCAAACAATATTCAAATGTATGGACAGACACCTATCAACAAGTTAACGAGGAAGGTAAGTACCATCCAAAGTGAAGATTTACATATCAATAAGCAGATTATTCTTGAGTAGCATCTAAACGGTAAATATCTCATGCTTTCATTGAACTCTAAGGAGCCATTATGCTAACTGTGACTGCTTTCAATGTATTATATATATATATATTTATATATACACCAATACTTCTCGTAAATGAATCTCAATTTTATGTAAATAGTTATAGGTTTTTGTCCCTCGGGTTCGATTCATAATTTCTGCATCACGACCTTTTCCATCATTAATTTGACATGTATTTGAGATGAAATCATTGCATATAAAATGGTACTCTAATTTCATTTACACCTAAAGAGATTCATTTTAACCTTGCCAATAGTCTTTACTTCTCATTTGCAGAGCTCCTTAGTGATATTAGAATGTATGCGCCTAGTAAAATGTTCGCGTTAACATAATCATGATTATAGGAAGAGAGCAATGTATAGAAATGATTATCGTTTGCAAATTTAAGTTTTTTTTATAAAAATACTACCAAGTAAAAATCAATCAACACAGAAAGCTATAATTTTTATATCGACACTGCAACCGCGGTTATTTGAAGTAAATCTACGTTAGTGCTTTTCGTCTGCAATATTCAAAGGTTCCAGAGGAAAATGCATAAAATATGGTTTGCAGTGAAAAATATCATGATTTTTGAAAATATTAATGAGTAAAACTCAACGATCACAAAACTTCAAGATTTATTATAGCCTTGTATAGACGCTACAGCTGTGGTTATTAAAAAAAAATCTATGGCAGTGCTTTTCGCTTGCAAATGTTGAAGGTTTTCGGAGGACAATGCAACAAATCTGATAAGCATATTAATAATTAATAAATATCACGATTCTAGAGCAGAGGGTGCATTAAAAGATATTTCATGAGCCATGATGATAATGACCATGATCGGCGAAGCCTTTAATAGAGCATGCAATGTCATGACAAGAGTGCCAAAAAGGAAAAAAAAAATCGAAACAGTTCACGACCTCTAAATTTTACACTGATGCGACGGCACTACCGGCAATTTATTATTTTGTGAACATAATGTTGCCATGTTTATCAAGAACATTTAATGCCATCATTTTTATTGCTATACGAATATTTAAAGCCAATATTTTTCATTACCCTTATGCTATTGTCATCATTTTTATGGGTTAATAGCTTCCATCATTTAGCAAGTGAATTCGTTGAAATGCACGAGCACAAGATAGGAAAAGCAATTTGATATAGTTCAAGCAGTATCGCAAAGAGCCAATAGGGAAGATGAGTATTTAAAAAAAAAAATATTTATTCCCGTGTTGAACCAGTAAGGGGAGAAGGGGTAGGTGGGCGGGGGTGGGGGTTCTGGGCTGGGTGGGAGCAGGGCCTATAAAGTCTAGATATACGGGCACAGTATAAGCCGCATGTACCTTGTATTTTGATTTCTCTATGGGAATTTTCATTTTCTCCTTGGTAGACACATTTGTGGCGACCCACCTCCTTGTGGCCACTCCCCTAACTAATCGAGTTTGCTCTTCAAGCGTTTGATGCATGTGCCATAATGGCCTTAGAAGGGAACTTGAATATTTTCAGCCTGTCGTATACCAAAATGTTTATTCACAGGTGTTTGCTTTGGAGCATTAGATTAGTTTAGTGGTGGTTATGTTACCTAACTGCTAAGAAAGCATAAATGCTTGTTATTAAGCAACCAGAGGACCGACGGCTTTAGGTCCTCTCCGAGGAGAAAGATGACAGTCACGGCCATATTCAAAATAATATTTGCATCTCTTCTTCCGAATGTTTCTGACATGTTCATGCTATTCCCGTGCAGTTCATCTCATGCGTGATGTCTTTCATCATCTTTTTCCACAACAAATTGGTTGCCTCGTAACAGCACCCTTGATCTCAGCACGTTTTTCTCAGCACTCATCACAAATTAGCTGTGTCTCCTTGAATATAAACCTAATTCCAATAACATTTTGAAATTTTGATCACAGCATGACAGTATAATATATTTTGTACTTCCCATACTTTTCATCGTTCTATCAAGGAAAGATAGTGACAAAAGATAGCGACTTAAACAGAAAATTGAGTGCTGGTAAAGATGACACTTAATTTATATGAGCTTTTTCATTTTTTTTCAAATGTAAGTAAGGAAGTACGGTTGTTCGTCATATAGATCGACATATTAATAAAAATAGCTGAAACGTTTGGGGCAAACGTTCATGCCACATGTGTGCGTGTGAGTGTATGTAAGTTTGTGTGTAAAGTAACCATATACTGATTTTTGTGTGCAATAGATGTGATTTTACTCCAATACGGAGTCAATTTCATTTCATTTTGGTCATTACAAATATCACAGTATACATGACGACCCCATATTCAACCTTTACCCAAGTACTTCCAAACAATTCCTTTCCAAGTAAATATAATCGCCTGACCAGTACTCAACTTTATCTGGAAGAATCTAGTTTTCAGGAGCCAATTTCTTTATAAAATGGATTTCATGTAAGAACTAGGTTAAACCTAGGTGAAAGTAATACCGTCTCTAAAAGCGAAAATGACACGAAGAGATATATTTCATGCACTCTATTCAGGGGTACCTATTTATTGGCAGAATGATGTTTTATTTGGATGAGATCGATGCAGGGATTAATTACACGACTACTTACCCAAGTATTCTTTTCACTGACATCGACTTAGCCGAGTTGTACGGTATACAGATCTTTTGTGTTCCCTGTGAAGAATGATGAAACGGGACATACATGAGAAAATGAAATAGACAGATAACTGTACCAATCAGACGGCTAATTCCCAAGTCACTCATCTATGAGACCGATACGAAACTGACAATAAATAGAACACAATTTTACATCATCCCGAATGGCAAAACATATTTTGTCGACTATCGGCTCTTTGGAGTCGGCGTGGCGGTGTTACTAAGTCAAACGACTCACTCAAGGTTTTAAATAATTTATCAGCATGGCATTTGAATGTGTATAAAAACGATGGTTTTAAGTTCGTTTGTGAAGTAGTATTTCGAGAAGCAAATGATACACATTAACGGAACGAGACCAAAATCAAATATATCTTATTTTCACTTGTATTCAGTAGCTGGTATTTATGCATAGCAATAATTCATGTGTCACTCGTTCCATGTTGACACAATGACGTTATGTATCGTAAACAAACGATTTCCATGTCAAGTTAACCTGGATAAATGAATGAAACGAAATGGCTTTTCCTCCTATATATTTATATATTTTCCTACAATGGACAGTGCCCAAACCGTATACAGTATACCCAAACCGCACGATCTTCACATGAATAGAGGACAAGTCATAAACACATCTTCAAGCCCGGAGGGATTTAAACCTGCAACTTCTTCCGCCATCCGGGCAGGAACTACACCACAATCCATTTTGCATTCACATGTGATCGTGCAGGGAATTTCAATATATGAAGTTACATGAAATTTTGATTTGAATTTAAATCATATTTGTATGGATGTTGCACACCAATACCGACACGAACACTTGAATTTTAAAAGGAAACATACAATCTAACAAAGATAGAAAGACGGTCGATAATTTAGTGCTTATTGCTTGGCTCCATTTAATTGAACGAAAACTCCGCTCGCAATGGCCTTTTTAATCATTCATCATTTTGTGGAGATGAAAGTGTAGCACCATCAATAAAAAAAAACGTGAACATGCGTTCGTGACAAACACACGACAAGTCGGTTCGATGATCAATTTTCTGACGGACGATTTAAAGCATAATGAATAAATGAGAAGATAATGCCGCTGTGGACTATGAGATAAACGCTAAGGTGCAAGGCGTCTTTGCTGCGTTGTTCATTCACTACATTTTTAAAGGAGAACTCGGGGCAAATATTAAGTTATTCAAATCGTATGCTGGAAGTTAGTAGGGTATGAAATTCCGTAAAATGGAAGGGAATGTCTCTCTGTAGAAGAAATAAAAGTTAAATGACTAAAATGAGGAGAAACCGGTCAATAAGAGTTTTTAAGAAATCGGACAACTTCGTGTGAGAGTTATGGATCTTTTTAAAGATATGAAGATTTAGGGTAATCTTATGAAGACGAATTGGCGATTCGGTCATGAAGTTGCAAAGTAATTATCAGTATCATTCATCATTATCATTCATTATCATTCATGTACATTATCATTCATTACTTACGTTTTAAACTTTTGACACTCTTGAATTTTCATTTTTTCCGGAGAACTTATTTTCTCGTACCCTAGCCCAAGGTTCAATGATTGTCATATGTTTGTGTTCATGTTTTTGGCTAAAAGGGGAAATGGTAGAGATGCAAGCGTAATACCTTAACAACAAGCTTCCACTAGATAACTTGGTAAGTCCATGTAAGTTTAATAGATTCTGATATTTAGGGCATAACTAATTTATTGATCTATTTGTTTTTTTTTAAATCACTAACAACGGTAACAATTATGTGTACAAAATATGTCCAATAGTAAAGAAATATTACAGAATTTAAAATATATGCTTAAGGATGGTAAATGGGACCAAAAAATAGCACAAGTGCTGGTCAAGCCTGGCCCCTCTACACACTTTACAAAATACAGTTTCATATCACAAAACACATAATACAATAATTACAACTCTTTTACACATGTGTTATATACAGAGCAATATACAATTTGTTATTGACATAATAAATTATTTCTAAGTGAATTCCTGGAACTGCTTCTGGATGCTTTTAATCTAATATCACTTGGTATTCTATTCCATAACCCTTGCACTTCCTAAAAAAAAAGAAGAAAACGAAAACTGTCACTGGGGAGGCCTAAATTTGGGTAAATGTACATTTCGACCTTCTTTTTTGTCTTGTTGAATATTTCTGCTGTGTTGCATCACAATAATCTATCAAAGAGTTGGGTAAGGTATTATTACTCAGGTCATACATGAAGGTATAATATATAGATAAGTGATGCATATACAAAAAAAAATATTAAGGATTTTTAAATCTCGAAATAGAGAGAGCGAGTATGAGCCTGCCAGTGACTAAATGTGATGGCGCGCACTGTCATTTTTAGGAGTATAAAATATACAATTTAAGTTACCCTTGTATGTACTCCTCTCACCTCCATTCCATACGTGAGATGTGGCTCTATAAATGCCTTATATAATTCAAACAATATATATTTTGGGACAAATGTCACACCCTGGAATAGAATTCCAACTCTTTTACGTAAACATGAATTAACGGTTCGAATGTTACTGTGTCAACTTAGATGTTCTATCAACCTACAAAGATTGCTTCATAAACCTCTTCAATTTCCTCTCCGACTTTTTCCAGTTTACCAGATAATCTAATTGGTTTCCTTCTGCTGCCAATTAACATGAATTTGGTTTTCATTGAGTTGACAGTAAGCCTATTTGAAATGTACCATTCATGTATTTTCTTGATATTAATTACATTCACTTCATCGACATATTTTTTTCTAGTTTTACTTGAATTATATAAATTAGACTGATCTGCAAATAATCTGAAATTGAAATAAACAGAAACGGAGGGTAGATCATTTGTATAAAGTAAGAACAATATCGGTCCTAAAACTAAACCTTGAGGAACACCATAACATCACTAATAATAATAATAATAATAATAATAATAATGATTAACAAAAAAAATTAATAAAAGTGGGTTCTTGTATGGCGCTCATGTCTGACAGACTTGACGCCCCTGGGGCTCCATAGTTGTTATCCCGGCTTTAGCAAGGCTGTCATTGGGTGATCTATAATTTCAAGGAATTCATTCCTCCTAGGCGCCAATTTACATCACCTAGGACGAGTGTGGTAAATGTAGCTTAATGTCTTGCCAAATGCCACGGCGGGACTCACACAGCGAACCATTTGATCCACAGTCCGGTGACGTATCCACTAGACCACGACAGAAATAACAAAATTCTTCTATAATAGTTGTAATTGTCCGAAACATTTTAGACCCCTTCCTCTTATTTTGTGTTTTTATTGAAAAACAAGCTATCCCGGGCTGTGGTTGGTCTTTAATTCTAAGAAGTTATTAAGAACACAATAACCTGAACATATTGCCTCTCGAGATAAATCGCTGTCCCAAACACCTCGCAGCGATATTCGAGACGTCTTCATTAGGCAGAAAACGGGGATCAGCGATTCCCAGGCATTATGGGATTTACAGCGGTTTAAGATTTGATTACAGTCATAATCTTTAGAAGGCTATATAATGCAGATGTCTCAGGTTGTTTACTTTCTCAGGAAAGTATGCACCAAAGTCTGCTTTTGCTAGATTTCTGCAGCCCATAAGCAGCTTTTTAAAACACCCTTCACGATGAATTAGAAATTCTATCAAGAGTGGTCTAACAACAATTTCATGAAATTCCGTTTTAAACGCATAAAAGAAACCTCAGAGATAGAGATTACTGCTGAATGTTCATGTTGTTGTTGTTGTGTTAGTTTAACGGCGCATGTCATTCGATTCTGAATATTTGCATATTCAAGGATGTTCTCATTGAGTGGGTGTGCGATCAGAAGAAACCAGAGGAACGGGTGAAAAACCGTATACGTGCATATGAGCTGCGCCCCATGGCCCCCTCCCCTACCACCTCCATTATAGTGAGGGCCTCTTGCACCTCTTCTGAGTCATGTCTTATTCAGTGGTTAAAATCTTAAAATGATTGAAATCACAAGTACAAAGATTTGTATTTGTAGTAAACCCTTTGAAAACAACTATCCATTTCAATATATTTCTGATTTGTCTCGAAAGCCGAAGAAACACGAAATAACATGATTTACTGATTAGCTAAGTTCGTCGCGAAATATTATTTGAACGGTGGAGTATCCAGGTTTTGGTTAGCGCGACATGTTTGTTTCGGGTGATGTTTGCACACAATACAACTCAAGTATCGATTTCTGTAATCTCAGCCACTCCTGAGCCTTCTTTTTGCTCGTCAGAAAACCATTTCAATCTTCGTAATTTATGTTATGACAAGCTTTTTGTTTGAATATAATTTATTTTGCTTTTCACACCCGTTCCATCTCTCAAAACAGTGAATACTGGTTGAATTATTAAAACTATTTTTAAACTATGATTTCAATTAGCAAATGGGGACTCGAGAAATAGTCTGGTACTAAATATATATCTTAACTTAGACTTTGTCTATACGCCATCCACAGACATATTGATATCAGTTTTCAATTTAAATTAAGGACCGAGTTGGATTTCACCATCACTCTAAGATGCCTCATAAAATTATGAAGAGAGAACGTGGCCCAAATCACGCCTAAAAAGTTGTTGAATATTTCGACGTGGAAACAGAAGATATGTATAAACATAGAATCGAGAAAACGTGATGATGATAACAACGATAATCATTCTGTTCACCCAGGGAAGCCTAATCAGTATCAGTGATGTTCTTCCAGAGGGCCCTACAATTATCATTACCTCAGCAATTGTCAGGTAACCATTTACACATGGATGGAGAGTGGTTGCGGATTAATATCATGCCAAAGGAAGATATTGCCGGGCTGGGATTCGAACCCTAAACCCCTAGGATTAAGAGTCCAGTGATTAAACCACTTAACCAGTACAGTTACACATTAGTGAAATGGCGCCTAATAATTCATCAGCGACTCTAGGGTACATTCATAAAGTTATGTGAAGCCAGAATCATTGTTTTCTGCATTTCCGACCGATTTGGTCTGTGTCTCCGCGCGCTCCGATGCGCAGTATGACCCACGATACGCGATTCAACTTGTGACGTCATTTTAACGCGTTGAGGAATGCTGCTGTGTCCAGAGGAGTGTTTCACAAAGACTAAGATCAACTTTAAGTTGGACTTAACTATGGCAGGCCGTTCATGCCACTGTTTTCTCTCACCATTTACTGGCATTGGTCTCTCAAGGGACCTACAAATCATGGTCAAAAATTTACAGAATTTACATTTTTTGATAGTTCATTATAAAAGGAAGAAATATTATCTAAAGATCATTATGGTGAGAGCAACCAGTGGCATGAACGGACTGCCATAGTTAAGTCCGACTTAAGGTGGATCTTAGTCTTTGTGAAACACTCCCCAGGATGTTCAAGCAATACAAGGATTCGGAGATGATTAAACAATACATGTCTTCTATGATGCCGTCCATATTAACCAGATAATATAATCATGTTGAATTTTTTCCCCCTCCTCCTCTTCTTCTCTTTTTTTTGGTCCTTTTCTTCTTCCATTTCTTCTTCTTTTTCTTCTTTTTCTTCCTCTTTATCTTCTTCTTCATCTCCTTCTATCTCCTCTTTCTCCCCTTTTGACATGTTCTAAACACTTAGCAATCTAGGGGGTAAAACACACACGAATATGGACTATATCGCAACTTTTAAAAATCATTATTATTATATCACGAATAGAATAATGAAAATTTCACGTACACAATCGATACAATCCCTTTCCGTGTGCTGTTTGCAATTTCAGTAAATTGCGAAGTTTCGTAATTGATTCTGCTTACCGTTTTTCTCCACAAGATTGCTCTGTATTGGGGCACATTGTGATTGTTTGCATCTGTAAGAACTACTGAGAGGAAGAAGATATTCTTTTCCACATCTGCTCCTACGTAGTTTTGATGAACTATGGAGATAAACAAAGACCCGAGTGTATAATAAAGCTTACAACAGTTATTACAAACACGTACGTCATGACACCTAAAATAGAGAGAGAGAGAGAGAGAGAGAGAGAGAGGGGGGGCAATGTGTTAGCTGACAATACAACACAAGAAAAAAGAAGAGACAAATTGTATTTTTTTAAAAATCATCAAATTTTTTGCGATTTGAGAACAAGGATCGGTAAATTAATATTGAACCAAAAGGAAATTCTGGGAGAGAGAGAGAGAGAGAGAGGGGGGGAGAAGCATGAATTCTAACCCCGACAGTTTCCAGTGTCTCATTGGCCACTGTTTTTAATTTTAATTTTAATTTCGCAAATGTATATAATTAATACTAATGATAACAAATACTACTGATAATAACATGCATACATATATAGAGTCCCGTATATAAAGAGTTGCGATGGATCCGAATCAAGCGCTAGTCCATCAATCGCAAGTTTGCAGTCCCCTATCTCTTATGTACGTAGTTGCGATTGATATCAATCGTAACTGTTCATAAGACGGGGCCAAGAATCGTTAAGTCCTATACTGTGGAGATTCATAAACTCTCATCATAAATTTCGTGGATATATCACAGCCGACCTGTAAAACACAGCATTAACATCGAAGAATTTAGTCAGGAAACTACATTTTTGAGAGGTAATCATCACAATAAGGAAACAACAACACATAGTTTCCTCCAATCTTGAAAAAAAACAGCAGGAAGGAGCGATGAGCGTCCTGCTTTGTTTTTTTAATTATTATATAAGACAATCTCTTTTTACACCGGAATTGTTGTGATGGTTATTGTAAAAGGAAACACCCAATACTTACTAGCGCCTTGCTATTCAAAGATATTTT
Organism: Mesocentrotus franciscanus; assembly: GCA_037976565.1. Classification (NCBI taxonomy): domain Eukaryota; kingdom Metazoa; phylum Echinodermata; class Echinoidea; order Camarodonta; family Strongylocentrotidae; genus Mesocentrotus; species Mesocentrotus franciscanus. Next base: position 4,481,830 of record CP137679.1, on the reverse strand, counting down.
TGGATCTGGTAACAAATAACCGTCTCTACTTACTATCTTAATAATGTAGTAGAGAAAAACATTATTAAGAGGCTGGACAAAAATAAAATAAAACATATATATATATATATATATATATATATATATATATGAGAAATAAATAACAACCCCAACGCATAGCCGATGAAATAAAACCTTTAAACGAAAAGTTTTCCCTATTTCTATATTTAAATGAAGCTTATCAGTCCTGATATTTCATTTCTTTGTTTCTTTCTCAGCGAATAAACACCTTCTGCCGAAATAATAATAATTAGCAAGCGATTCTTTAATCAATCTTACTTTGCAATTTTTTCGAGAGTTTCTTCATTATCACTATAGTTGAAATTTGAATCGTTGAATCCAGAAATGACCATCATGTTGATCAGCTTTTAATGCTAAAGCTTGAAACTTACTTTTTCCCAGAAAGTACTTGAAATACCACCGTGTGTGGTATTCTGGGTTCTCGAGGTGCACGTCACTTCCGGTTGCCATCGTCGAGATCTGAAAGCAAAAGAGAGAGAGAGACATTTTCACCACATACAGTACAGTTAATCAGATGCAAAATGACTAGGCCGACGAAATATTTAACAAATAGTCATGCATCACGTGATCTGGTGATAATCTTCCCCTTCCCTTTACTTCAAACCCTGGACCATATCCCAATGTATTCGTATCCCTAAACCTTAGTTCTTTATTTTAGTTTTTAGTTTAATTCTATTTTTTTCTTCATATTTCATAATATCACCTTCCTTTTATAAAAGTATACATCATACAGTGGGACGCTTTTATGGACGCATTACGCATAGCTTGCGGTGGGGTGGGGTTTCCATCCAATCCAATACGTTGCCGGCCCGTTACTCAGGGTCTCTCTTCCCCCTTTTAGGCCGCCAAATATGGGGAGGGGGGAGAGAGAAGGCGGTTGATCCCCCCCCCCCGTGGTTCCGCCACTGTTTCTGTATCTTTCAAAATCAAAGCTTAATATACACTAAGCCCTTTTTCAATTGCACGCAGTTGCCATTCATTTACACGGGAAAAAAAAAACCCGCGGCTGTATTTTTGCCGCGGTTTACCGCGGCATACCAGAACGGGATCTCGGGCAAGCCTGAATCCGATGACAAAGGTAATAATTTATTTTTTCAAAACGGGGAAACATCGTCGATATATTCAACGCTATATAAATCCAGATTATAATATTAAAGACCCTATCATGTTAAAGAGAAAGACCAGTTCTGGTCATGCGATTGCATTGTGAAAGAAACGTTGTGGAATCGATCAGAAAAGGTTGATCATCTAGCATATAAGTATTGGTATGTACTGCAAGGTTCTGGAATCATCAAAATGATAAGAAATTTGGCCCAGTCTTGGTAAAGTTACAAGCACTGTACACAGAAAGATGTATATGGGACTACGCGACCATGTGCGCGATATTTATTGGTCCCAATAGATATAATAATTTACCAAATATATCAATTAGTAGGCGGTTTCCGACTTTCCCGGCAAAATTTGTATCATCACGTATTAGTCAAAACATATTCTTTCACATGATTGGTAATGAGAGCTTCCATTTCTTTTTTTGAGAGAGGGGCGTTTCCAAAACTGGTCTTTACCTTTAACCCTAAATCCAGACTGACTAAAATTATGTTGTTGTACATATTACAGAATGTTTTCATCAACAAATAGTATTCATACAATAATAATGATAATAGTCACATTTGTAGTGCGCAGTACTAAGTTACTAAGCGCTTTGAATTGTTATTATTGCGGTCAATGTATTCAATAATTTCAATTCCGCACACGCTCCGTTCTTTGTGGAATATTCCGGCCAGGCGCCATTTTGCAAGCGTACACATACCAATCCAGCCACATAACGTTTGCATCCTACTGGGTGCCCATTCAACACCTGGGTGGAGAGTGGCAAATGTCTTGCCAAAGGACACTTGCCGCGGTGGGACTCGAACCGCGAACCGTGTGATCCACAGTCCGATGACGTACCCACCAGACCACGACAATTTTCCAGAATGTATAGCACGCATAAATTATGATTCCATCATAAATAAGCTTCTTTGTCTTAACTACAAAGATATCAATCGTGGGTAGGGATTAAAATCTTACGATATTTTACTTTTGCAAAGAAAAGTGATGTCAGCCAAAATTTAAAACAAAACGATTATTACAAACATAGTTTCAAAATCTAGTATGGTGAGAGTGAATGGAATAGACCCTGAAGAAAAGAAGGAGGTAAAAAAAGATAACAACAATATTACGGCAACATCAAACTACTCTGATCAGCTGATGAAGTTAGTCGAAACAAAAAAAGAGTGCCAAAACCGAGGGGAAAGACTGACAACAAAAATACTCTGTGCGAAAGGAGAGCGTGGTCGATAGATGGAAGGGTCCTTCCTATCCCGTGAGAGGTGGCTGCATAAATACACATTACGGAAGAGAAAACAGCTCTGTTTGCCGCCAAACATATATAAAGGGTGATACGAGGTTGTTTTAGTTTGTCGTCTGTCTATTTGAGAAGAAACAAATAGATCTAAGACTTGCCCTTTGCTAATATGAACAGCGTCGAACGCGCATTGGTTTTAAGGGACGTGTAACTTGGTAGAGATAGGGAAATCAGATTTCGCCAGTGACAATGGGGGCATAAAGGAATGTTGACCTGTAAGTAAATGTAGAAAATATTATGTGAGCCATCTCATTGTTTAAAGCCCCTCTAAAGTGTTGGGAGCCCCAAAAATTTGATGGCTGAATTTTAATTAATTTTTTTCATAATGTGAAAGAGGATGTCATTTATTAAAGACACATTTCTGCAAGGATTTTCAAAACAAATGTGTGTGAAGTCGAATATTAATAAAAGAATACAAAATTTAGGTTTTTTGCGTACAATAGAAAACCCAAATTATGTATTCTTGTATCAATTTTTGTCCTCAAATACTTTTTGTTGGTAAAATATTTGTAGAAGTGTGTCTTAAATGACATCCTCTTTTACATTATGATACAATTCAAGTGAAATTTTGCCATCAATTTTTTGGCAAATTTGGGGCTCCCAACACTTTAAGAGGGGCTTTAAAGACCCTCTGTACTAGTTTGGCCAGGAGGGATTAGAGGAATTAGCGTGGTCACTGACAGGTGGTTATCTCATCAACTCAGCTGTCAATTAACATAAGAAAAAGACGATCATAGGGGACCAATGGGCACCGCTTAGGCATTGTTTTCTATATAGAGGGAGCAAGTAGCTATAAGAAGAACAGTGTGGCTTTAAAGTGGTATATAAGGAAGCTTTGACGTACTGTGTAATTTAAACGTTAGCAGTGTTCTAGTTTTCAAATTATGCAAGGAAACCCGTTTACTTTCTAGACTTCGTTGTCAGACACTATTGAGTGAGTGACTGACTTCTTTTTTTTCTTTGGTAATAACACACATAAGAATGAGCTGTAATGGAGCATTTGTCTACATCGATAACACACTTCCTGTAATGGCCAAAATTAAACTGATTGAATCTTTGCGTAGCACAAAACGCACGACCATTCGGTACAAGGGTCTGAAAATCAGATTATTGACTAAAAGGATTGCAATCCCTAAAGTCGATGCGAAAACTAACGGTCGTTATTTTTCCACAAAAAGAAATTTTCAAGCCCTTTCGTTTTGAGGGAAGTTCTAAATTAGTATTATCTTTTAAATGCCGGTGGAATTTAATCTTTTCATTTTTGACCTGCAAATGGGACATAGTACCTTTAAGGGGCACTGGAATGATGCGGGGGGGGGGGGCGCCGGCTTTACTTGAATGCAAATTTCAGGGCTACTGGTGAGACGGTGCGGGACATGCTTCAGGCGTATTATTCTTTCGTCATTTCCCCTTCGCCTTTCCCCTGTTTTCTCTCTTTTCTCGCTTGTTCTTACTTGCACACGCCCACCCCAGTGCCTGCTTCATGTACAACACTGCGTGGAGGAACGTCATAGCAGGAGTGTTACATGAAAGTTTTCTTTTTAAAGGTTCTCAAAATAAATTTAAAACTTACCATATGCCCTCTGTACGAACTAAACTTACCCAAAGGTACATACCTTTCTCAGGTACCAAACTAATACTATGGAACTCTCTTACTGCTACCCTCAAAAGGCGTTCACCATGTAATACTTTTAAACGCAGATATAAAGAATTACTGTTAAACACACGCCCAATGGGAGTATTGTATGAATGGCGTTATTAATGCAGCGTTTGTTTCTCTCCTCATTCGTATCTAATCTCACCTGTCGATTTTGCTGTGGATCTTTACATATAATAGAGTCCTTTTTTTTTTAGTATTTCCTAGAAAAGCACAACTACTTATCTCAAATTATATTTCCCCTCTTCTTCTCTATAGTCTTCCTCTCTTTCTTCTACTCCTTCTTCTTGCTAGGGCCAGCACGACTAACCTTTTACAGCCTTTAAAGATAAAGACCAGTTCTGGCCATGCGATTGCATTGTGAAAGAAACGTTGTGGAATCGATCAGAAAAGGTTGATCATCTAGCATATAAGTATTGGTGTGTACTGCAAGGTTCTGGAATCATCAAAATGATAAGAAATTTGGCCCACTGCAGTCTTGGTAAAGTTACAATCACGGTACACAGAAAGATGTATATGGGACTACGCGACCACGTGCGCGATATCTATTTAATTGGTCCCAATAGATATAATAATTTACCGAATATATCAATTAGTAGGCGGTTTCCCGGCAAAATTTGTATCATCACGTATTAGTCAAAACATATTCTTTCACATGATTGGTAATGAGAGCTTTCATTTCATTTTTTTGAGAGAGGGGCGTTTCCAAAACTGGCCTTTACCTTTAACGCCAGTCCTCACTCGACCTGTTATCGCGCTTTTTAGCTTTACATGCATGTTAATGAGCGCATAAAACAAATTGCAGTTGTTTACAAAATAAATTCGGGCTATAAACAAGAACTACCGTGAAAACGTATTTCATTCTAAAGCGAGCTCGAATGCAATTTGAATATAAAAGGGATTCCGCTCTCAGAATTTGGTGTCCAGAAATTTCTTATTTATGACAAAAACGTGAATTTTGTACCTAGATGAAAAGAGCGCTATTTGGTCGAATTTCAGATCTGTATTATGTCTTATCTACGCAAACACCATATACATGTAGATGAGTTCACAGTTGTAGGCCTATAGTTTTTATATGGAAAATAGGAGATCTCAAATATGTACCAGAGAAATATACGTTGAAAATGATATTTTAGAAGAAAAGAATTCATCTCCTAAGTAGTAAAGTTCGGATAATTATGATCTTGCCGATCAAATATGTACCAGAGAAATATACGTTGAAAATGATATTTTAGAAGAAAAGAATTCATCTCCTAAGTAGTAAAGTTCGGATAATTATGATCTTGTCGATCATTTGGAATTGTCATCAATGTAAATTTAATTTATTTTCATCTGAGTTTTCGATTAAAGTTCAGTGACAAATAAGTGTCCGGTATTAAGAGCATGCCTTTTTGCTAATACAACATTTGAAAGGTTTCATTGTTTGACGATCCTCGATAAATGCCGCAGATTCACCGCTTCAAAGTTAATGGACTTTATTCATGAGAAATTTATTTGTATGTCACAAAGCTTTTAAGACATTTTATCGTAAAGCTTTCTGTAGTACGAAGAAATAGCGTTAAGTGTCCGGTAATACAGGTTAACGCATCATACGTGGACTTTTTTTTGGAAAAATCGTTAAAAAGATACGTGATTTATGAATGTTTCCTATTCGGGCAGAAGACACCAAAGATATTTTTCGCAAGTCATGACATCAAAAGACAGGAAACACATAAAGCGATGAGCAGACAAATGTTAGTATCCGTCAGTGATAAAGGTATATACGTTATGGTTTTATTGAAGTAGAGTGCGTACAAGAATACGAATGTTGCTGACATTATGGTCACAATTATTTGTAAGGCAAGGAAGAATAAGCTCCAAGGCATGGGTCCTGGTACTCTCTTGGTAGCCTGTATACATAAACAACTCTTTCTGGGTCATGCTATCACAGAATGTTTAACCTGATTACATTTTATTGATCGTTTGTCATATGCTAGTGGCCATGTGTCGGGCTATCAGGTACATTCTCTGCCAATCGGGTTATGTTAGATTTAGGGCACGATAATATCGAATTTTTCACTTCATGAACAACGTGAAACGCAGAGCAAAAAGTCGAGGGTATGCATACATACACCTATAGGCTAGGCCCACGGTTAACAAAAGTTACGATTGATCACAAGTTTGTAGGATCAATCGCACATTTCCAAAATGGAAACCAAATTAATCCTATGCGGTCGTACCAAGCAACAGTCGTGTTCCCGTTAAATACGCTAATCAAGCCTATAAAGGAAATTAGTGCATGCGCCATTAATTATTCAGCAAACTGTACATTAATCTTACGTTGTTGTAAGCTGTCACTCTCGCATGGCATGTCAAAGGTCAAATCTCACTTTCTGACTGAGTGTGTTCACCTCTGTGACACTGTGATCCATTCATGAACATGACGAAGACAAATGGACGCATCAAACGCACATTTGACGGCATTTAGTGCGCCAAAACCTAATGCTTGATGCACACGAAGCGTCAGTCACTTCAATGGCGTAGGACTGAGTCAATGACTTTTTGGTTCCTTGACGCACGATGCGAGAGACATACGAAAATTGAATGCAAAACAGAACAATGCAAACCTAGCTTTTCATTATTGGCGCATGCACTCAGTTCTTACATGATTTATGTTTTTTTTACTGCAGGTAATCACGCAATCAAAATTACGCCTCCTTGAAACTGACCCGAACTATTAGCTTCATCATCGGATTATGAAACATGCTCCAGAAAAGGCGTTGCATTCACAGAATGATGACTATACAAGACAACGCTCCCGAGATGCAATGACAATACATGTAGCAAAAACAATCCACTGTTTACCATCAACCGGATGTTGCCAGGACCTGGACTTGATGCGATTGAACAACAAGATAATAATTGGCCTTATTTTTCTGATTAACTTGATGGCGCTTGTCTAAATAATCTGCTCTATATTTTTCTTTTTTTTTACTGTTTTTTCTGTATTTTGTTTTCATTAATATATTTTGTGCTCACTCTATCTCTCTTTTCACTTTTTTCCCTCTCTCTCTCTCACTTTGGATCGCATCACGTCTCACTGTTATCATGGCTGGACGAAGAGAAATTCAATTTCGTACCGGAAACATAGCCGTGAAGTCAGAAATGATATGACATTTCGATATTAAACATTGATCATTTTTAGCGTGACGGATAAAAATATATTATTTGATGAAATATGCAGTACTATATATCCGGAAGGGGTAGTTTGGTTACAACATGAAATAGAAAAGAAAGGAGAGCTTGAGGACATTACATGTATGAGAGATAGAAGAGAGATAAGCTACAGGAGTGGCCAATAAAGAACTATTATATTTGATTGTAGTCATGGTAACTTAACGGTTAAAATGATGATAAGTCGATACTCCCAATGATAACTCGATAATTTTAAAGATGTCTTGATAATCATTATTTTGTTGCATCTTTTTTTTAACGCCATTCAATTCATGTAACGTCAATTCCAAAGGTAGTTTCTTTTAGAACAACAGTCAGTACTTTGCTGTATCTCCCTATTTTGTGCCATTTAAAAGTAGAAGACCTTCGGGTTATAGTTTTCTAGTTAATCGTTTTCTTTTCCCCGGCATGCATGTCACTCTTTTCAAATTCGACTGTTTTTTTTTTAAATTCACCATTGTTTTTCTGGATTTTTTGCCGAATAAATAATAGCAATTAAAGTGATAATAATGATAATAATAATAGTAATAATAATCATAATAATAATAATAATAATAATAATAATGATAATATATAAATGAAAACAATAATACCACTACTATTACTACTACTACTACTACTACTACTACTACTACTACATGTACTACTACTACTATAATATACTACGATCACTATCAATAATATTAATAATAATAAGGAGGAGAAGAAGAAAAAGAAGAAGAAGAAGAAGAAGAAGAAGAAGAAGAAGAAGAAGAAGAAGAAGAAGAAGAAGAAGGAGAAGGAGTACAGGAGGCGGAAGAAGAAGATGATGAAAAGAAATACAATACAGGTATGAATGGGAAAAAGGAAAGAAAGCGTATACTTGGAGGGAAAATGACAAATTAAGAACCAAAAAGAGATTTTGAAGAAGAAAGAATGATTTTAATTTACCTCATCCCTCTCGCCATCTTCGACCCGGAAGCGCCCCGTGGACATTCCCTCTCGATCCGTTGCAACCAACTGAAAGACAAGAAAAGGAAATTTTTTAATGAAAAAATGAAAACAAAAATTATTTCAACGCAAGATGGTATGACAAATTGGTGACGTTGTTAAATTTTGACCATCATCCAGTGTTATGTAACATCAACTTGAACACTTCGATTGCTTTCTTTGCCTCTCCGCACAGTCGCTCGTTCGCCACATGTGAAATTTCGCACAAGACAGGAGGGCAACACAATGGCTTTGAAAATGTATACATTTCTGGTCTTGATTAGCTCCACGACAACTCTTTTAACACCGATATATATTAATCTAGCACACGCTACACTTAAAGAGACAGACCAGTTCTGGTCATGCGATTGCATTGTGAAGGAAACGTTGTGGAATCGATCAGAAAAGGTTGATCATCTAGCATATAAGTATTGGTGTGTACTGCAAGGTTCTGGAATCATCAAAATGATAAGAAATTTGGCCCAGTCTTGGTAAAGTTACAAGCACTGTACACAGAAAGATGTATATGGGACTACGCGACCACGGGCGCGATATCTATTGGTCCCAATAGATATAATAATTTACCAAATATATCAATTAGTAGGCGGTTTCCCGACTTTCCCGGCAAAATTTGTATCATCACGTATTAGTCAAAACATATTTTTTCACATGATTGGTAATGAGAGCTTCCATTTCATTTTTTGAGAGAGGGCGTTTCCAAAACTGGTCTTTACCTTTAAGTAATCTTGAGGGGTTTTGTATGTCAATCTCATGATGAATACAATGTGGTACAGGGAGATTATTGTATAGTGGTATATACAGAATTAAAGAATCACTTTTTTAAAATTCAATTTACTCGTTTTTCTTTGATAAAGACTTGGATGTCTTTACTCTGTGTCAAATTGTGATGTACCGAACGGCACTGGTGAAACTAATGTCATTTAACAAGAACAATGGAGCGTGCTTTGACCGTCACCTGTATAGAAAGACCAGCTGTCGATAAAGATCACAGTTTTCACTACCCTTGAGCAGTGATTAGAAATTCTCATTTGTATCACAGTGATCGAACCTGCATAATTTATAAAGAATATCAATCCATATAAAAACCTCACTTGCGGGGTAGATATACATGTTTCATTTTAATAACACATGACGACATGCTCCCCCCCCCCCTCTCCCTCCAGTCCCCCGACGTGACTGCTACTAATGACCTGTATGAACCCATGCTTACAAAACGACAAAATTTATTCCAATTTAACTTTCATCGTGTTCAGAATCCCGTAGAGGTGGGATTGCTTTCAGGTACACTTTAATGATTAATGTTCTCCGTCCTTCACTTCGTGCATGTATCCGAAGTAATGTGCTTATGAGGCAAGAAAAGGTCACATGCGAATAATGCGATTGAGGAGGAGCCTTCCTGTGTCAAGGGACAGGGAGAGGGGAGAGAGAGAGAGGGGGGAGCGGGAGGGGGAGAGATAAGGGAGAGAAAAAGGAGAACATGGAGAGAGAGAACCCCAACACACATACGAAGAGAGACAGAAAGAGAGAGAGAGAGAGAGAGGGAGAGAGATAGGGGAGGAGTCATTCTACAACCCACAGGGTATCCAATTTCCAAAAGTGATAATAGATAAGGAAAGAAAAGAATCGTTAATTTCCAGGTGTTTTAATGTTTCCTTAGAGGCAATAATTTGACGTTATTGCAACCTACAAGAAAACGCATCGCGATAGAATTAAATGAGCTGAAGAAAAAAGGAGAATAAGAAAATAAACTGAAGCTATCGACTGGCAGAGAATGTAATTTGTCGCCCGCAGTGTCAATGCCAGTGTGAACAGCGTCAATACCCGGAAGATAATTAAGCCGATTATTTCAGCGAGTCCATGGTGTACTCAAGACATTAATCCTATCTCCCGCCTTGATTTAACGCGCGAACGAGAGTGATACAATTATGAAGGATATCGTCCTGAAAGTAACCTTTCGGTGTTGTCTGCTGAGCATTTAAACTTTATTAGAATGCAAAAAAAAAGTTTAAGCCTTCAAGGGCACAGATATTCATTAGGTAGAATAATTTCACGGTATTTATTTGCTTACGATGATGTCACCGGAAAGGGGAGGGAAGCGGGGGGATAGCGATTCCTTGATACATGTTATGAAGTTAAACATGACTGTGATACAGACTAATGGTGTTTTAATACAAGTTGCTTTCCTAATTTAGTGTCTTCTTTTCTTCATACTTCATGTGCACCATGATAATAGAAATCGTAGATGTACGCCGAAGGGAGAGGGGGCATCAGTAGAGAGAGAGAGAGAGAGAGAGAGAGAGCAGATTAGGGAGGTAGAGGATGAAGAGGAGAATGCGGAAGAAGAGAAGAGGGAGGAGAAGGAGATGAAGAAAGAGGAGGAGGTGGAAAGAGATGAGGTCGACGAGGTAGCCTCATAGCTGTCATAAAATAATGATACAAATGACGTTAGCTTTATTTTCAAGCAGTATTACATTAGGTGAGTTTTATCACGGGTACGATCAACCTACTATAGGAAGTACCCCTGTGTATAGAAATAGTGACCCATCCATTCCACCTTGAACACAAGATAATCAGATTGCTATCTATAAGTGTATTTTAGAAACAAATTATCCCTCTATTAAAGGTCAATAAACGTCCATTGGGAATGGGTGTGAATGTGATAGAGATCAATTTTCCCTTCTTTCAATCATAAGCTATAGTCCGATCCATGACGTCGCTAGAAGAACGTTCAACCACCGTTTGCATTAGGAATATTGTGATTAGTTCGTGCCAGTCTATGGTTGGAGCTTTTTTTTTGTTATACCGACTAGTGCTCTTTATGTCTTTGTATGTTTTTCTGTTGTACCTCACTTTTTATTACGTTTTCAATATACTATTGTAATGTTGTCGTACTGTAATGTGCATCAATGAATTCTGTATTTTAAAACGAATGTGGTATGTCCTTATTAAATCATGACCATGATGGAAAATATCTTTGCTGATTATGTCTTTATCCTGTATTAGAATTGTTAACGAATATTGAAGTTTGAGCAGTTTTAGGGAGTACATAACTTTGCTTAATAGAAAGTTGTGGTGTTTTTTGTAATCATACAACATCATAAGTTTGCTTACAATGATTATGAACGAGATGGATTGCTTGGAGAAATGAGTTTTAAAAAAAAAGTTCTATTGTAATTGGCAGTTCCACCTTAAAATGTTCGTTACCAAAACCTGCATAGATCTATATCCTTTTTCATTACTCTCTATAATAAAGCTTTATGTATTCTCATCCCACAATAAATTATCTTCTTTTTCGAATTGTGAACGAGACTGTAAACGAAAGTCTGACACAGTATTTTGTTTCCACAAAGAAATAAACTCCAAAATTAGTCGTCGTAAGTTCGTTTATTGCGCAATACCAGCCAAACGTAAGACTCATTCAGTCGATTCAGACACGATAATCAAATGAAGTACAGGAAAGTGCAGGTGGTAATCAAATTTATCACTTAAAATTACCGATAAACGCACACGTATTTTGCATATAATACTCACTGAACTTTACACTACGTATTGGAGAGTTCAATTGACATATTCCGAGAAAATTGGGCTGTACGCATGTTCCTTACGAGGCACAAAATAATGTCTCAACGCAGAGGGCATAAAACGAGCAGTCGTTAAACGGATTAATAGGGACTTTTAGATTTTACACGACGAGAACGTGGACTGCCACGGTGACATCCTTTTAAGGTAATGTGACGTCCTTTAAGGCACTGCCGGACACGGGCCAGTGCCTTGAAAGAATGGCACACGTTGCAGTCCACTACGTCGACGTGCAAATCTAAAAGTCCCTAATGTGTCATCCTTTCGACGAAACCGCATTAACTCACAATATGCCCATTATTATGTTATTCCAGAATCATATTCCGGCACACTTCGCATGAGTTTCTGTTAAAGGTCAAAGAAATGGTTCATTACAGTTAATTGGCATTCATTAATTGACGCATGCTTCGCTTGCGAGATGGAGAAAGACATAAGTGAAGGAAACTGCGTTGCATCTCATTGCATCTCATTTACGGCAATCGTAACTCTTCTCCTTCATCATCTTCACTTCCAGAAACAAACCTAGTTTGTCAACGACATTTCTACCGCATATGGTAACGTGACTTTGGCGTAGCGTGAGTCTGCCCACGGGGGCACCGGTCTAACTCGGACAATTAACGGCTCCTTATTAGCGGGAGGGCGCGGGACATGGTCCATGCTTCTGCTTTACTCTTCCCTTTCCCGTTTCCTCTTTCTCTCTTTTCAATTTATTGTCTTTCTTTCTTTTTCTTATCACTCACGATGGAGGAGGGGAGCCCCCCTGTCCCGTGTAGCTACGTCGCTATATGGAGACATGCTTACACTTCCAAGAAACTATGGCGATAATTTAATGTGGTTGCAAGCTTCCACATCAAATAAAATTGTTGTTTAGGCTTTTATTGATGTGCCAGTGCACTTCTATGGTTGAATGCTACACAAATGTGTCGTGACATGTTAGGACAGTTACTTGCATTTATAATGCTTAGAAGACAATCTTGATGGCTCCCCGTTTTATAAGCCATGTATGACTACGTCCTTTCACGTGACATTGTGTATCCGTACTAAATTTATGATAAACATTGCTGAAAAAAGCAGTCCCATTACCGGTACTAACAATGTCGCAGTAGAGTGGCCTACACTACCTACTAAATCAGGGGGGGGGGGGGGGTCATCCCTACATCGATTATTACGCATGACTACAATACTGATTTGAAGTTATTAAAAAGCTTGAATAAAACTTGTCCTTGACGTTGTTTTAGATTGAGAAAATATTATATCCTGCATCAAAAATGTATTGATTTTCGATTGGTTGAGAGCTCTTCAAGTGACCGGAAATATTTCAACCATTGTAAGATTGCTCTGCAAAAGTACTATTTGGGAGTACTACTAGTATTTGGGAGTTAATTTTTAAAAAATATTAAAATTGTAAAATGTTAATTTTTTTTAATCAATTTTTTTATTAAAATTTATATTATTTTAGAACTATGGTTTGTTTTATAATTATTTATTTCATAAATTGCAATGTTAAAAATTTTTGAATTAAAAAAAAATAAATTTAAATGTGAAAATGTTAATACATTTTTTTTGTTGATGCAGGATATAAAACAAATATACCCCGCCTTCTTTTCGAGGTGACTCCAATAGTACTATTGGAGTCACCTGTTTTAACCAGAACCTCTCAAGATAGTGTGTATTTTGTATACTATAAAATTCTTGCTTCATCATGCGTCTTTCTTCAGCCTTGGGCTACACGTGCTAGCAATATTTTTCTGATTTTATATTCTGACTTCTTTGTATCATATCTCTATAATTTCTTTCACAATCATGGTAATGAATGAATGGTAATGAACAATGCCATGCATCACCTCTTGAAACAGAGAACGTTCCTGAGACATACATAAACGATCTATACATGTCAACGTTCAAAGGAAGGAGGTTTGCATTGTAAATATATTGTAATATTTGACTTACGGCTCGTATTTTTTGTAATGTCGGTTTTTAAATAATGTCCTTCTTGCATTCATTGAGCTCTGTATTAGAAGATAGAGAAATGTGAAGCGTATTACACCTCATCATAAGAAAATTACCAATGCGGTTTACGTTGTCAAATTTGGACGAGCAAATCAAATGATTACTGACTGCTCTTGGGAAACGACAATCTATCATTGCAGAGGTGATATTGGGGCAACTATCTTCCCGAACTAAAGGTTTTGGGGAGATATAGCAGAGCCCCGGGGATCACCGAGGCGATGATAGTTTGTCCACCCGCTACGGTATATGAGGTGACAATTTGCTTTATATCCAACATCGACAATATGTTTTCTAATGGACAGATGGATGAGGAAGACATTTAACATTTGAGTACTCGAAGCGAGCCGCTTGTGAGTTGTTGCACATACGAAGAGCTCGGTTCCAAAAGGTACTAGGCCTACATCCATTTTAAAAATCAAAATTGATGTTTTGCATTAATGTACACATTTCCAGTAGTCTCATGCACTGACACTTCCAAAAGGCTGAATTTCCAATTGGAAAGTTAAAAAAAAGTAGCATTTAAAAATCAGTTAAAAAAGGTACTATATCCATTTATATACATTGCATTTCGTGTCATGATAATGTGAAGTTGTACCAAATCTCTTGGCACTAAACAATTCAAGTCATGCATTGTAACTTGCATACAGTATGCAAGATTTCGGTTAAAAAAAGTATTACATCCAATTTCGTTTCCAAAAGGTACTACATCCACAAAAAAAAAAAAACATAAATTCATAAAAAATATTTGTGCAGACTAAGATTTTTTTAAAGAGTGGTTTTATACTTGTATCATACAATAGTATAATCAGCCACAGTACCATTCCAAACTGACATTGATAACTATGATAATGAAAAAAATCGTGTTTTTCTCAAAACTTGGATTTATTGATGTAGTACCTTTTGGAACCGAGCTCTTCAATTATTATTACGCGTTTCGCATCGCCCTACGTCACAATAGCATACGCGTAAAATACCCATTAGCGGTCACTGCGACCGTCAAGATATGCAACCTTCCATTTGTCATGTGACATCATTTAGACGAATCGTGTCGCAAGATGCTTGGCATGCGGAATACAATAGCAAGTATACAATCTTCATAATTACAGAAGGTACATAATATAATAGGTATAGGGGCAGGTTTCTCTGTGATTGAACTGCCATCAATCACCTGTAATGCAATAAATAATGAGCAAACCTAATGATAACCTCAATACTCTGCACGCATGCAATTGTCCTCAGAGACGCAAAAAAATTTTAATTAATTTTCCTCAACCCAACTCTATAGTATTAATGTAAATTATGCAGGTAATTTGAAGGCCATGCAATGTCAATTATAATATCGTCTGTCCTAGAAATTTGTACTGCGAGAATTATTTCGTTTCCCGCTTTTTTCTTTCTTCATGGGTTTCCAAGGCCAGTTCTATATACGCTTTCTCTCTGGAAATCAAGTTTGAGATTTTAAAAAAAAAGTTGTTTAGAGATATCTTTCTCCTTTTTTAGTGTTTATTATTGATGTTAAGGACTTTTGGCAAGCATTCAGTTTGAATTGATCCCATATGACGTCTGCTTTGATTAGTCTATACCCCTTGAATTATTTAGTTCCATGTGTTTTTCTAGACGTGTTCCTTCATTGATTTCTAAGACCAGTCTTCTCTAATGCTTTCTCTGAATTTAGAAGTCAAGTTTGAGATAAAAGAGAAGTTCGAGATTTGGAAATTGACTTTTACTTTTTAATAATGATGTTGAATAATGGAGGTAAAAGTGTTGTTCTAAGGTAAACTGTCTCCAGAAGGCACTTTAGATATTTTTTTCATGAAGGGAATATTACTGAGCTAATGGACCCATCAAAATCACACACTGCTGTATCTTGCTAAAGTTACACAAACGGAACGAAAAAGCAATGAACAAAGATATTGACTTATGGGACTACACAATAATGTGGCAAACCAAGGCCCTAGTTCAAGCCTTAGAAATAGATGTACTATGATTTTCTACTTTGATTTTCTTCTACATGTTCTTTATGATGGTTATAAAACGAAAAAGATCACAAATGGTTTTTTTTCCCGCTTTCGATAGTATTCTTCTTTTCGTTCTTATCTCCCTGGTTTCTAGTTTCAATACACATATTTTAATAATCCACGAGGAACCAAGAAAAGGACTAGATTTAATGTATTATTCATGGTTGGAGATTCTCTGTAAAGGTCAACTACACTCAATTACCAATGTCGTCTGCTTCAGAATTCTACTTCGTGAATAAATTCAATGTCGCGCCTTTTTGGTACACGTATTCAACGAGGAAGAAGGACAAACACAAATGTTCCCCCTTTACAATTAATGAGGCATATCGATTTGATTTTTTTCTTTAATTTCAGGATATGACAATACAATATCTTTGGCATATGAAGATTATAAATCCTATAGGTAAAAGGAAATATATATAGGGAAAGACTCTGATCTGAAATATATATGTCACGTCAATATCTCACGTCGTTAGTTATGATGTTCAAAAGTTATGGATATGATTACATTTATGAATTCGATTACACTTGATACTTTTTATTTTATTACACAAACAAAAAGATACATGGACATTATGCCTTATTTATGACAATGATATTTGTTTTATGAAATACATAACATTATTTGTTCGAAGGAGTTGATTAAAAAAAAATCTCTTTTCAACTTGTTTACACATACCCATGTCAAGTGTACATGAACAAGTATTACGCCAGCAGCCCCACCCCACCTCCTTTTTCAGAAATGTTGAAATTCCAATATTATTCAGGCAACCGCATACAGTATTTGGGCAGCTGTCACCTTAGCGAGGTGCCCTATTTGAATAAGTACATGATATCTTGGTGTATTTTTATGACAAAATTACATTGACACTTAAGGACCATTATGATGGCATGTCAAAATGTTTGCTCGCTTGCTTCACTTGTTCACAGTTGGGGTAAACAACATCATCCCCTGACAACAATGGACCCGTTCACCTCTGATCACAGTTCAGTTCCTTCATGCGACGCCTTCACAAAATTTGGTTTACTTACTACATCATTATCTTAATGCGTTTTAGTACAGCGAGGAGGAGAATTCTTTGAAGTCAAATACACGAGGCCTTAGATGCGTTCCATGAATAATTTGGATTCTATTCACTGTGTAAGACAAGAACCCCTCCTAATTAAAAAAACAGTGCCCCCCTCAATATCTTGACCCATGTTGCGCCACTGAATATACCCTATCCTTTAAAAGCTAATCCTTAGCCCATATCAAATAGCTTACAATGCAAAATTCTTCAATCTATCTAGCTCCATGTCTGCCACTTCAAGCCGCTCGCTCCCTCTCAAAAGACGCCCCAAAGGCCCTTCGGCAAAAAAGCTACAAAACCATTACTCGGGCGTGCCGTGTGAGGAAGATAGCGAGTCAAAACATAAGTCCCTCACATTGGGAGGGCTTTTAGCTGGAATGATGTGGAATTCAAATGAAATGAATTAGCATTTCAGGGCTTGAATCCCGGACGAGGAGTTTGGCACAGGTGCGTTTTATGTCATTATTCAGAAATAGCACACGCCCTAGCCAGGGGCGGATCCAGCCGGCGGCAAGGGAGGGGTCCTAAAAAGGGGCCCGCTTCGTGCGAAAATTTGAAAATCGTGCCGGTCGATTTTCGCTCAGTGGGGGTAGTGAACAAAAAAAAAATTTTGGCACCCGAAAAAAAGATTTCCCTCTGGGAAGGGTAATATTTTTTCCACCGCCACCCCTTGGGCGCCAGGGGAGGGGGCCCAACTTCTTTTTTTTTAAAGGGTGTTTTTACCTGTTTTTTTGGCTACGGGAGGGGGCCCGGGCCCCCCGGGCCCCCCCTGGATCCGCCACTGGCCCTAGCAATGTCAAATGTAATTTGGTCACATTATTGTGTCTTTTTTTAGATTTATATATAAATTCCCCAAATAAAACAAATTAATATATAATGATTCGGTTGAATATTTTTCAAATCAACTTCATGACGGGTGAATTTTGATAAAAAATGTGAAAAACAATATGCTAAACTTCATGAATAAATGAAAACAATTATAATTATATTATGGATAATGACAGATACGGTTATATATATATATATATATATATATATATATATATATATATATATATATACAGTCAAATATGCTTTAGTGACCACCTGTCTACAAAGACCGCCTGCCTACAAAGACCACACTTTGTGTTTCCCTTGAAAATGGTTTCTCATTGAAACATGTACTAAAGGAACCTGTCTATAAAGACCACTTTTTGTGCTTCCCTTGGGCGGTCGCTATAGACAGGTTTGACTGTATATATATACATGAAATATATACATGATGTAAGCATACATTTTAAGTGGATACCCCCTTAACTTCGATAAACTGACACATTTTATTATATATATGTTATCAAAGAAGCATTATACTTGAACCACTCGTTTATGGGGTTATCTGTTAAACACAAACGGATAAATGGAATGATCTATACTTGATTGAATATTCATAGGTGATCGATGCCTGCATTTACCGCATCTGCAAGGGAATTTAGGGAGTATTTATGGAGGATTTGTAAAAGATCAATAATAAATATTGGAAACAGTTAATAAGACGGTTGATACCACTACTGGCTTATTGACGATACCAGATAATATGTTTTATCTAGAGAACTCGAAGGCATGTCAAAATTTTATCCCGAGATGTCAAAATTTAAATTACATGTAAAAAGAAAAGATGAAGGAGGGGGAGGGGGATAAATCTACCATCGCCTACGCTCATCTGTGAATGGCTCATTTATCCTCATATTTCATGGTAGAGCTTTAATCTACGTATCTATAAATCTTTCTCTCTACGAATCTATGCATTTCTGTGTTTGTGAGTTCTATTTGAAGTGATTTTATTTTTTACTTTTTGTTGTATTTGCTTAATCAGGACCATGATGAAAAAAAAACTTTGCTGAGCATGTTTTTTTCATCCTTTATAAATATGTTTCGATAATAAATAAATACAAATAAATACTTAAAAACGGGGGGGGGGGAGGGGCAGTTACAGATTTCGATTTCTTAGCAATTTTATGTCTGCATGATACAATAGGCAAGATCTGAATGCGTCCTTGATTGTGTAAAATAAAATGAAAATGTCTATATCTGCAATGATTTTGGCTGGCGTTGAAGAATATAAGCAAACTTCCTTGAGAAAGAAAAGATTTTTTTTCTTCAAATTCCCATGATTTTTTTTCTTTTCTTTCAATACCATAAGCCACTGGAAGGCCATGAAATGCAGCCCGTGCTCAATTGATTATGTACAGTTAAAATATCCGAGGGGGTAAGGGGGAGAGGGGCTTTTACATGACGGCGACTAGGCCCGAGCTCAGTGGCGTAGCAAGGGTCATGACATCGAGGGGGTACCAGCAACATGGGGGGGGGGGAGAGGGGTACCGGTCTTACTCTTTGGATAAGATGAATATTAAATTTAACTGTTAATTAGGGGCGGGGTGGTAGTATCTTCTCTCCACCTTCCCTTTGCCCTATCGCTTTTCTCTCTTTCCCCTCAACAGTTGTATTGCTTTGTTAAACATGAACACGAACTATTGTCGAAAAATCTTGCACAAGGCTATTGAAATTGCCTTATATTGATTTTTCGAAAGTAGCTGCGTGTTGTTGATGGTTGGGGCACGAGCGCCCCTGTTTCCCATGACTTGTGTCTACGCCATCGCCCATGCTCTTTTTATCTTCTTCGTCAATGCCGACGAGTTTCAATGACATCCTGCCCGAGTCGAGAGGAGAATATGACGGGCTGAGATTTCTATATCATGGGCACGCAGGGCAAATATTGACAAGGTTTTGAACGGAAAGCTAAAAAGCGGGAGTTTGGTGCTTCAAGTCTACAGACGGTAGCACGAACGCATATTTACTGCTGCAAAGCGTCAAGCAAACTGAGCAATCTTCTAAATTCTTCTTATAACGGCACAACTAGGCCTTTTCCATGGCTTGACTATGAACATTATATGATGAGCAGTACTTAACGACGTAACTTGATGACAAAATGCATAAAATTTACACAATAATTATAACTTGATGTAGTCCTAATTATTTGCTAGACAATACATGTATTCTGCATCATGCTTCCTAGTTGCAAGTTAGCTACGAAAACAGTAACATTCGTTTTACTTTTCGCTTTATTGAAGTCATTGAAACAGCTTAATGCTAGAGACCATTCGGCAACCCAGTCTCTATAATCATATAAGCCTTATTCTGATTTGTTTGAGACAAGCCGAAAACAAGTAGACTATTAATCAAAATTAAAACATTATAGTAAATGGTCTATAGGCAGACCGGTGTTTCGTTATGGTAGTTTACAGCCCAGATAATCCAGATTTTAACTTATGTAAATCTCTTGCATCTAAATCACCAACTTAAGTCATTCCGGAAATCCTGTTTGAGGGCGCTGCAATAATATGTTTTTGAGACAAAATTGGATAATAATAATAATAGTTCGTCCTTATATAGCGCATTTCAGGACCGCAGGCCCTTTCAATGCGCTTTACAGATATATATCATTACCCCGGTCATCGGATTCATGCTTACTCGCACACAATGTATGCACATTTTCCACTCCCTGGGGAGCATTCCAGCCAGTCGCCATTTTACAAGCGCCACTTGCTAATCAAACCACATTAACTTTCGCATCCTACCGGGTACCCATTTAACACCTGGGTGGAGAGTGGCAAATGTAGATCAATGTCTTGCCAATGGATGACCTCAAATGACCCTCCCATCCTATACTTAATATGAGGTGATGTTTACGTCGTATTAAAGCATCATAACAAATCCACTTGATTCCATCCACTTGTGGAAACATATAGGAAATTACAATAAGTATCCTTTTCGATTTCAACAGCACATTGAGTGGCGAAGCTATAGAGGATGGAGTGGGGTATGTTACCCCAAATCGCATGGTTAAAGAGAGAGAGAGAGAGGGTCAACGCGGGACCCACGCGCGGCACTACGCACACAGACTTCGATGTAAATGTTAGTAAATCTGGAAATGGAAACTACCTCTTAAATGCAAAACGTATGAAGAGGATAGAAAAGAAGAGAAAGGAAGAGAGAGAGAGAGAGAGAGAGAGACAGACAGAGAGACAGAGAGAGATATTTAGCACTTTGGTAAACAGCTTTGAAATGTGAGAAAGTTAAGTGCTAACACAGTGGATGATACGACGCATTATAATGCA
Source organism: Mesocentrotus franciscanus (assembly GCA_037976565.1). Classification (NCBI taxonomy): domain Eukaryota; kingdom Metazoa; phylum Echinodermata; class Echinoidea; order Camarodonta; family Strongylocentrotidae; genus Mesocentrotus; species Mesocentrotus franciscanus. The sequence continues at coordinate 4,460,672 of CP137679.1, read as the reverse complement.
AATCTGAAATTTAAAAATGTATAAAGCTATTTTTAAAACTCTCGATTACACTGCATTTCCCTTCTCTTTTTGTTTGTTTCAACTCTCACCTATTTTGTTTCGACTTCAGAAACTTTGTTTCCTACAAATGGGGAAAAAACACAGGAAAGATAATATTACCTGTGAACATTGTGTAGAACTTTGAATTTTGAAAGCCTATCGTCTGCCGAGGAACCAAAAGGGCATTTATGCATTTGTTATACGTAGAGTTATCGCCATCAGATCATGTTTAGGAAGGCTCTCGAAAGACGACAAAAATCAAAGCGCTGCTATAACGTTTAAGTATTTCCTTTGAAAATGTCTATTTCAGTCATAGTGCACATTGCCATCGTTCATCTAGATTCATGCAATATTTCATGATATCTAACTCAGCGATTAACAATTGTTATTTTTTGAATAGATTGATGTGCTTTCCTTTAAAATCAAGGTTTCGCTGATTGAAACCGTCTTCCGCACTGAAAGAGCAATATCAAATTATACAAACCACATTTGGGTTCGTTAAACTGGCTGCAACCTTTGTTATCACTATCGAGGCGTAATTGATAGTTATAAAGAGAAGCGAAAACAAAACGGGCGCGTGTATACATTACTTATTGAAACCAATAAGCGCTCATATATCTTATCATTTTCGATGACCTGCTAATAGCAAACGACGTAAATCAGTGCAAAGTTCACACGAGCACAGCCATAGCGAATTCAATTGAACAAGTCAGGTTTTCATTATAATATAGTCAATGAGACATGAATACTGGGCACTGTCTGATAAAAGAGTTGCACGAGTGATCCGAACCGATCGTAATTCCCGAAAGAAATCGTAAATTTACAATCACCTGTCTCCTATGTACGGAGTTGTGATTAGGATCCAATTTTGGGATCAAAGTTTTTTATTATAGTAAGATGTGGTCATGATCATAAACACAACATGGCAGCTAATGAATCTGAATCCTCGTTTTTCCTTTCATCGCGTATTTTCAAATATCATCATAAACGTATAGCAAATACTATTTCTGGTTCTGGAAGCAAAATCTTGGCAATTTTGTGTGTACTGAATCTCAATTCTCGTTTCCCCTTTCATCGCGTTCATTTCAACATCTTCAGAAACGTTAAGCAAACAGCACCCCTGGTTCATAACTCCAGCAAATTACAAAGCGCCTTTGGGATATTTTCATCGAAGCTTCATTTTTGAGCGGAATGGTGACCTTTAGAGTTGGATTTTTTGCATTTCTACGCTCAAAGGCTCGTGTTATACTAGAGGAATTGATACACCAGGGCCCTGTTTCATAAAACTTGATATCAATAACAAGTTACAAGCTACTGTTATAAGCTACTGAAATCATGGCATCTGATTGGCTGAGAGCAAATTTGTCATAGAAATTTAGCATTTGTTATAGATAAAAAGTTTTATGAAACGGGCCCCAGCTTAGGATGTAGATAGCCAGGTATATATGTCATATCTGCAATGCTAATGTATAAGCTGTGAATTCAAGGAATTGTGTGGCAGACGGTGACTTCTTTCTACCGTTTAAGGTGGCGGGAATGTATCAGGTTTAATGCACAAGCGAGGGCGGTGCTAGAGTATTTTGTCCGAGAAGGGATGACGGTTTTTAGTAATGCTCTTCTGGCTATCAGCACACGGTTTAACTCTATACGTTAATTTACAGGACGTCCAGAGTATTCTCAAGCCGTGAATAGATAGATGGGAGTGTCGTGGTCGAGTGGTTTAAGGCGCTTGACTGGAGATGCGAAGGTCGAGGGTTCGAATCCCGACACGGCACTAATATCCTTTGGGCTATCAGCACACGGTTTAACTCTATACGTTAATTTACAGGACGTCCAGAGTATTCTCAAGCCGTGAATAGATAGATGGGAGTGTCGTGGTCGAGTGGTTTAAGGCGCTTGACTGGAGATGCGAAGGTCGAGGGTTCGAATCCCGACACGGCACTAATATCCTTTGGCAAGATATTAACCTGCACTTGCTACTCTCCACCCAGGTGTTAAATGGGTACCCGGCAGGATGCGACCGTCCTTGTTGGTCAAACAGTTTTTGAGCGTCAAGTAACGCCTGGCTGGAATACTCCCCCGGGAGTGGAGATTGATAGTATATCTATATAAAAGCGGAATATTATTATTATATTCACGACTCACGAGAAAACGGTTCAATTTACTTCGAGAGGGAAGAAACACACACATATACAAAAAAATACCCCTAACATTTCCATGTAGACGATAAGAAAATGGCTTCTTTTGATGCGCTCACATCCGTCACGCTATATAGCTTCTACATAATTACCACTGCGATAGCGGAGCCGACAAAGTAACTAGCGCTCAAACACATAAGGTACCCATTTACACCTGGGTGGAGAGTGGCAAATGCAGAATTAATGTCTTAATGTCAAAGGAGGTTAGTGCGGGGCTGGGATTCGAACCCTTAACCTCACGATTGAAAGTCAAGTGAATGAATCAGTATACCATGACTAGATATAAATAACAAGCTGACAAAATATTTTACCTCTCATTTAATTTTTTTTCTTTTGAAAGACAAAGAAAAAATCTGCGTATGAACACATGAGTATCTTTTCGATCAATGAAAAGTTACCCTATCAACCCAAAACGCTTTCCCTTAATATTAATATCGTTCATATTCATTGTTTATCGTAAATAGCTTGGAGATTCGTCATGTTTAAATGCATTACAAAAATAGGAAAAAACATGTATACATAATAAGAAAGAAAGGACTAAAAGATACATAAACATTGATAACATATTAGCATGATGAGTGTGTATATATACATTTATAACAATTTTAGTTGAAAAACAGAGAACAGGTACCGAGTCTCTATCATATCACCCCTTCAGTATATACGCTTATTTCTCTCTCTCTCTCTCTCTCTCTCTCTCTCTCTCTCCATCTAGTATGCCCTACATAATCATCATGTAGGAACCTTAATTATGTGATATTTATTTTGTAAGAGCCCCAATTCATTTCGTTTATATTTGTTTTTACACTCACAAAGTGTACTTGCTAATTGAATATTTACATACATTCCCATTTGGTACTGAATCAAACAAAAAGGGAATAAATGAAAGACAATTAGTTACTCAGGAAATACCAATTAGAACACTCTTGTGCGTTTAAAAGTAATTATTTTTGAAAGCTCTATGCTCGAGCCATTTTGAAAGCAACGCATTGTAGATTTATTACACATGGCGCGCTAAACAGTGCGACCTCTGCACGAACTTCAAATAACACCAGCGAAAAAATGAGTGCAATCAATATCATTATTGATACAATATCTTGTCGTCGGCATGAGTAGAAGCAGGTCCGTGTTATTATATCTCATGATATGTTAATGTGATCCACATACAAGTCAAAAATCGAAATGTCTGGTACTAAGAATGTCGGTCGGTCTCCGCTTTTGCCTTGGCAAGGTGTGATGTTAGATGAGTTTCTCTCAAAATAGCTGGCCAGTTGACTTAGAATCGGATCGTTTTGGGGGATAATGGATGGAGGATGGGTGGTGCTGGGAGGGGGGGGGGGGTGAATGGGAGCACTGTTTGAGGAAAATAATGCACTCGGTTTCTCTATACAGCCATCAATAAAACAGAAGAGAGAAAAAAAGAGAAAAGGGGAAAGAAATAAAAACAACAAATGCAAACAAAAATGCAAAAAAATGAAAATAAAAAAAAGAAACAATACAAATGTGCAACAAAACTAAATCAATAAATAAGTAATCAAACAAACAAAAAACAGCAACAATAAACACCTTGGAGGGTCAACAAAATCTACGAGAGTTTACTATACACTATCGAATCCGATAGGGGAAATTTCTACCATATTTCTCTATATTTCAATCTTTTAAGATACTGCTACAGACGCATTTCCAATGTTTAAATTGAACCTTGTGTTTTTTAAGTATACATAGCAATTTACTTTTCATCGTGTAATAACGAATTATTTTTGTTTATAATAACAGGTATCATATTTTGGTGAATTTTATCTCAATAGAATGATGTGGTCTTATTTGCTTGCACTGATTGTAATTGTATTTTATGATAATGAGAAAATACGATTAAAAAAATCAAAGGTTTTGTATTTCCAGGAAATATGCAATATCATCAAATGTCGTACGCATAAGAATTCCTCTAAGAACTCAAGGTGGGACATTCAATAGGGTTGGGTGGATGCTGGGAGAAGGTTGTAGCTAGGGAAATGGATTGGGTTAAGGTCTTGTTCGAGATTTATTATGAGGCATTTGAGGTGAAGAGGTTCGCCTGTCCCATTTAAGGTCCAATTTAGAATATGGCCTTGGGGGGGGGGGGTGCAAACTGGTTCCCATACCTGCTGACAAGGTACATCACGTGTCTCCATCGATTTTTAGGGAAACGAGCAAAAACGACACGTCATACCGTGCTGTTTGGGTGATGAAATGGTGCCTAAAAACTTTTAAAGAATAAATCCAGTGTATTTGGTATTTTTCCCAATACGTTATCAAATATAATGGAATAGAATGAACCTCTTGAGCAACAAAATTATGATTGTCTTTGAAGTTTGATCATGAGGGTGTTTCACAAAGACTAAGATCGACTTTAAGTTGGACTTAACTATGGCAGGCCATTCATGCCACTGGTTGCTCTCACTATTGGTCTCTCAATTATGATCTTTAAATAATATTTTTTCCTTCAATAATGAACTATCTGCAATGTAAATTCTGTAGATTTGTGAACACGATTTATACATCCCTTGAATTACCAATACCAGGAATGGTTAGAGCAAACAGTGGCATGAACGGCCTGCCATAGTTAAGTCCAACTTAAAGTCGATTTTAGCCTTTGTGAACCACCCCAGATTCAATCTGAGACAGAACCATTTGGGGGTTCAAAGGTGCATAATGTGCACCCCGATATTCAACTTTTGAATCCCATAGGTAATACTGTTCCGTATATGGTGGACATTTAGACCTTTAACCTTTATTACTAAGGGTTAACTTTCGTTTCAAATCGTATAGCCTTGCAACAGCTGCTATTGCACACTTTCAGGTTCATTTTCTAACCTGTTGATATAGGCTCGTATTTATAATGGTGGACTAAGCTAAACCATATTTAACTTCCACATATTATTTTATTGAAACCCCAACTTCCAATTTAGCTATTATTTGTTTTATACAAGTTTAAGTGTGATGTATTTCGGTAACAAAATGCGTATGCATCCAGGCAATAAGTGAAATGAAAAATTGATTTCACGTTGAAATCATTTTCGTTTGTTCATTTAAGTTACACAATTATGATAAATTTTGCTACATGAAAGGAAGTTGACAATTGGCGCTCCATACATGAGTGGACTGAATCTATTCACTTTAAATCTACATTGAAGTTAGTATGCTTTTATGAACACCGGACGAAGTTCTAATGAATTCTGTCTACCATCTGCCTAGCATGATGTACCGTGTACGTGTATTGCATAAAAGGTCAACAAAGAAAGGGTTTCGCATGTTTCGATTAGGCCTAATTCTAAATGCACAAGAAAGAACCCAAAAGCGTACGTTCTCGTTTTATCTTCGAGTACATCTCCAGTAAGGGGAGGCGACATTAGCGCTAGTGAACTAATTAGATGCAATCAACGTGTTGCAGGTATGCAAGTGAAGAAAGGTTAACAAAAGCCATGCCGGGAAGTTTGGGAGAGACACAAATAGATGCTGAAAGGGGAGAGAGGGAAGGGGAAGAGAGAGGGGGAGATGGGGGAGGGGGAGGGTCACACAAAACAGATTTAAAATAGATCAGACAAACGAAGATAGAAAGGTGAACACAAATAATTCCAGAGAGTTTGGGAGAGACAAAAAAGAGATACTGAAAAGGGAGAGAGGGTATAGGAAGAGAGTGAGAAAGAGAGGGGAGGAGGGAGGGAGAGGAGAGGGAGAGAGAGAGAGAGAGAGAGAGAGAGAGTAATAGAGAAAAACAGACATAGAGAAAGTATTTTACAAAGAGAATATTTCTTAATATGTTCTTTCGTCAGAAATATGTGAAAACAGGGTATGACCCATTTTTTTCTTTTGGAGAGAATCATGTTACATCCTTTATCAGAAATCTTCAGTTAATTTTGATTTTTCCCAGTTAATCGTTTACGACTTGTGCATTGTGATTCTTACTTGACATCGATGAAATACATCGTCACTTTCAATTATTCAGTATTCTATTTGTATGTGCACCAAAGACTCCTTGCGGATTTTTGTTAATAGTCGAAAGGAAATGGTCTCCTAACCCACACATTTGTCACCCTCTTAAACTGACATGTCAATGAATATCAAGTAAAATGCATGCATATTGCGCCTACTAGTGCGTCACGCCAGGTGCAGCCCTACTTTTTACTATGGTGTCATAGTGGTATCTATCGCAAATTTGGCTAGCGTATATCCGTCATCCTCCATTACATCATTGGTATCAATCAAAGTGCGTTGAATATTCGAATTTTATTTGGATTGCTTGACCGCATTTTGTTCCTCACAACGTCACTGATTCAATTCGTTTCCAAGAAAAACACCATGCTTTGCGTCGGTTGATGGAAACTCGTCCCATGTCAAAATCGTATAAATTCAAGACAAACTCGTCCCAAGTCGAAATCATGTACGGTACCAGTAATTCAATAGACGTGACGCCATGGCCACAGGGTGAGCCGAGGCCACTTGTGGGCTATTTCCCAGGTTTGAGAACTAAATAACAATGTAGGAAACGTAAGAAAGCTGATGGATCATTTTGAACGTAGCCTACGTTGAAGAGATGATAACCGGGTCAATGGAATGGCGATATGGGTTAGTGAGAAAGGTGAGAGAAGAAAGAAGGGGAAAAAGAGAGAGGGAGAGAGAGAAAGAGAGAGAGAGAGAGAGAGAGAGAGAGAAAGATAAAGATAGGAAGAAGATAAAACTATATATATATATATATATATATATATATATATATATATACAGAAAGAGATGAAGAGAGGAAGTTGAAAAGACATAGGAAGAAGTAAATTAGACTACTGTAAGAGAGATAGTGTGCGACAGAAAGAGAGAGGGGGATAGGGGATGACAGAAACAGAGACAAAATAGAGAAAGGAAATAAATAGAGTGAGCGAAAAAGAAGAGAGAGAGAGAGAGGGGTTGATATAGCGAGAAAAGGGAGATGAGAGAGTGTAAGAGAGCTGCAGAGATGGAATGACAGAGAGGTAGAGAAGGAAAGATAGGTAAGAGAGCGAGAGAGAGGGCGAAAGAGAGACAGAGAAAGAGAGAGAAAAAGGAGGGATGGAGGGGAGAGAGAGCGAAAGAAAGACAGAGAGAGATAAGGAAGGGGTGGAGGAGAGAGAGAGTGAGAGAGAGGGAGAGAAAATGGGGGAGGGGAAGCGGGTAGAATCAGACGTCGATTGTTAGTAGGTCAAATAGGGAAAACTGTGTCTCTCTCAACAGGCTTAGAAAATTGATAATTTCCTAGGGAGTTGTAAATGATTGATTTTTCCATTTGCTTGATTTGCTCTGCATATTTTCTCAAATGCAAATAGTACATTGATTTACAAATGTATACAAGTTACAACATAATATAGGTGACATGTTCATCAAACTATACATTACGGTAATTCGGATTTCTTGAATAGATGACAATATAAATAAAAGATGAGGATCCCCAAATAGAAAATGGGTTGATCGACAGGATTCCTCGAGTTACGAGGTAAAAAGTCTAAAATATTTAGGGTATTCTAAAATAGTCCAAAAAGGTGATAAAGAAAGTTTACCGTAAACATCGATCCAGATTAGTGTTTGGGAGAATAAAAATAGATAGTGGGGAGAATAGTAAAACAACATTTTGATTGATATGGATGAATATAGATGATTAAGACAGTAAGATTCAGTAGTTTTCATGTATCAGGTCTGTTGCACAAGATGTGTTATTTCGCTGACGCAGTACTACGTCATCGAAGGGCAAGCTCTTTGACGTTTCATGGGAGACTAACGATAACCAAGGTGAATGGAAATGAATAGTTTTGATCGCTTCATTACCTTCGCTAATCATGCCTATGGAGAAAGTTAGTGCATGCGCAAGTAACTTAACGCAATGTTTTCACTATTGGTTGTGCATTTACCTTGTGTGCGATGCTAATTCACATGGTGCGTCAAAGACCGTACCAGTCGCTGACGCAGCCCTACATGTACGTCATCAAATGGCGTCTCGTGTGCAATGAGCATCAATGGACGATTAACTTAACGAGCCGTCCTGGCGAAATAACAACCTCGTTTGCCCGTTGCACACGAGGCGTTATTTCAATTGAATTATTGCCTTCACTATTCATGACTGTAATGGAAAAAAATGCATGCGCCATTAACTTAACACAGTGTTTGCATCGTTCATTTTGCATTTACTTTGTTTGCAATGTCACTTCACATGGTGCAGTACTACGTCAGTTTTGACGCCTCATGTGCTCATGGATGATGACCTTAACCGTCATCCTGACGCAACAGACAACTTAACTTCAGAGCAGTTGTAGTTGTTGTTTTTATATGATATCTCATCACAAGCAATCAATGCCTTTCCTGTTAAGGACGATTTCTTCTACGTTAGTCAATAAGTGTTTTCTTTTCATGTCCAATTTCTCTTATTCGTACAGCGTCAGGCAACGAATAAGTTATGAATACCTTGATATAACCATTAACATCAGAGAAGAAAGCCATCACACTTTTGAGAAAGATATGCAGTTGATGTTTTAAGTGCTTCTCTATTTCACAACCTGACAGAAACCCTTTTAAGGATTCGGAACTAGGATCAGATATGATTTTAAGGGTAATCTACGCGGAAACTCAAATCCAGAAGACAGGTATACGAACCAAAAATTAAAGTGAAAGAGTAATGGATGATTTCAGAAGTTAATGGAAAGCCAAGATTCAGTGTTTGCTTTTGATGAATGGTCGTATATATTGTGACATACAGAAATATATGCGTTTTACGGAAAGCTTTAAAAAAAATATCGTGTGTTAAACAAAGAACTCTGCTGATATGAAAAAAACTGATGATCATTAACCTCATCAAAAAGGATAAACAAACAAAAGAACCACTAGAAGTACGTAGATCTATTTTACACCGGCGTTTATTTTTGGTCTTCTCGTATCTTATTTATGACTTGTCTACACCGCACGTATATTTGATTTGATTTTGTGTTTAATAAAGCTAACATGCGCACAGTTCAAACTCCAATTATGCCGATTTTTCATTTTCAACCCTTTTTCAAGGATAGCATTTAATTCAAATTCCCAGATTATCTTTTTTTTTATATGATGCACTTTTCTTGATTGACAAAAATGCAAACAAAAGAGAAAAAAGAAAAAATCAAATTGTAGAGTAAATCTACCTTATAAAAATACCTCGATGTGATTACAAACAGTAGAAAATCAAATCTTGATAATCTCGTTCCATCAATCGTGGAAAAGGGTTTAAAAAACATCAAGAAGCTTACAATATACCTGACACAATTTCGGAAAACCGAGTACAGGCAAATACTTGGAAAACTGCAAATAACGCTCAGTATTAAAATAGAGAGCTTTCATCGTTCAATGCGACGCTGTGTGTACAAAACGCATGTCGGAAAATAGTATTGCAAAAAATGCTGTGGAGAAATTAACTTCAAAATCAATGAAGGATTAGAAATGGAAAGGTACTTTCCAGATGACTGACATATGAAATAAATATATCCACAAAAATAATTTCCGCATGCTGTTTATACACACTGCCACGCACTGAACGATGAGGGCATTATATTCACTGTGCGGAATTCTCTGTTTCCCGAATATTTGCCTGTACTCGGTTTTCTGAAGTTGTGTCTGACTGATAAAGAGTGGGCTACTTGGTGGTTTCCTAATCCGTTTGTGTCCGACTCTATTTAATTACACTATCCCATACCCCAATATCACATTTACAATACACTTATTGGTTTCAATAAAGGATAACAATCAAAGAGGCAGTGAAATCTATTTATGTTAAAAAGGTTTAAATCTACTCTTTGAGGCGTGGTATTAGAGATCACTCTGTTTCAGAATGTGAATCCACTCTAAAAATGGAATTCACTCTCTAAAGAATAGTACAAAGTACTATTTTGTAGTTGATTCCACCAAATTGGAGTGGATTCAGCTTTAAAAACACAAAAGTACACGTGGATCTCTTAGTTTCTTTAAGAAACAAATTGTGATGTATATTGGTGTGCACTCTAAATGACAAGAAATAATAGAATGCCAACCATCATCTTTGTCTCTTTTAACGCAAGTGAAAGAGAGGGGGACAGAAGAGAAAGGCAGAGTGAGAGAGAGAGAGAGAGATAGACAGACAGACAGAGCGAGACAAAGAGGCATTTTTGTCTCTGTTAACGCAAGCGAAAGAGAGGGGGCAGGGGAGAGGAGACAAGAGAGAGAGAGAGAGAGAGAGAGAGAGAGAAAGACAGACAGACAGAGAGAGAGAGAGAGACAGACAAATAAAATATATAGGCCTTTAACCGCCCATTGCACTTAAGTATGTCTATGAACCATGGTTTAGTGTTGGTTACAGAACACGTAATTTTTACGTATCTTTTTATTTTTCCGCGAAGATGGAGAGTTTTAATTAGGCACTTGGTATTTCTTCATACCTATAAAACACCGCATTTATTAATGCCCTCAAGTGCTTCTCTTTTCAATAAATCATATGAATATTGACTAAGTCGCCAGTGGCCATATTTTCATCTTCTAAGTAAGACCGCGACGTCATTCCGCCAGGGAGTGTGAAAGGTCACAGCTGAATTCTATGTCACTCTCATCTATCAAGGTGCTTTAAGAGAAGGTTGAGCTCTGGGAAAGGTGAAAAATATCTCTTATAGCTCTTCAGTTCATTCTTTTTATGTTAGTCTGATGGAGTATCATATAAAAAATGTCCCCTGAAAAGGATATATCTTTAAATACACTCAAATACCCCCTATGAAAAACAGCTCCTGTGCTGATAAGGGTCTTCTATCACACAAGTGGTAAAAAAATAAGACAAGTAACAATTAAAGGCTGTGGACCACACTTTCATGCCATATGTTTGTGTAGTCCCACATACATATTTATGTGTAGTGAATTTGAGCAAGACTGAGTCAATATCTTCTCATTTATAGATGATTCCAAAAGCTGACAATACACACCGATAGTTATGTGCTACATGATCAACCTTTTTCAGTTGCTATAGGGCGTAGCTAGAGCGTTTTTTTATAGAGAGAAGTGTGGAGTTGGCCACGCGCAGATGGGTTATACTGAATTTGAACCTTAACCAAAAAAAGTTTGTGTGTGTCTGGGTGGGGGGACGTGCGAATGATTTGCGGATAAGTACATGTATGTACATATATATATATATATATAACATGTTTATAATATCTCAACTTTAAAACATACGCAAAAAATACAAGATTTGCCTATTCGTAGTGATGTAAGTTGCTTATATATCATGAACAACTACATAGGGTTTCAATTGTATAATTGTTATCTCATAAGCGTTATATAATTCAAATTCAGGAAAAGCAAAAAACAAAGGGCGCATCGATGGTGCCGGTAGATAGTCTTGTGTTATGAGATGCACTTTGTAGATAATGCATACATAAGAGAGAGAGATGTATGGTAGACAGGCTTACGTTTTTGGCTAAGTTATAATTTAGCTATCACGAATTCATGTTTACCAGCATTACATCACTGAATACAGTAAATTAGGCCTATCCATCTAGCATGGCGAGAGAGGGGAATTGTGAGTAGAACTAACGTAGGACACGCAATGCACTTTATGTCACGGTAGATTGTCTTCCAGTCGAGTCGGGGAATTCAAGTAAGATTCGTATAACTAGGGCAGGATACACGTCTCCTCCTCCTTCCGTGTCACAATATATTACGCCTTTTTCTCACTACAGATTTTTCCGACGCCAAGAATATTGAATTGAATATTGCTACCGTTGCCACACGAGCATGGTATGCGGGTTAATGTGTTAAGTACTTATTTCTGAGAAGGGGGAGGAAAGAACATCCACAAGAGTTTGGAGTAAAATGTCTCCATCTCGGCTCACCATTGTCAAATGAGAAAGGAGAGAATTCCATGAGCATTCTTTAAACGCATCTTCTCGAAGACTTTCGAGCAAGTGTTGAGTTCTGGTGATGAAGGGATCGCATTCCGGAGCTGTGGCGTTTACAGAAAGATTTCAACATTCACGGCAGATAACTCTTCCCAGAAAAGGGGCGGGGTCAAATCCGAGCGGGTTGAAATACATATCTCGACAGACTCGCATGGTTTTTGTTGTTGTTGTTGTTTGTTTGTCTGTTTATTTGTTTATTACCCCGTTTATGTTGTTTTAACCCGTACTTTCCGGTTTGGGGGAATTCTTTGTTGTGAGAGAATGTGCGTCTTATTTTCGGGGTGTTGCTGTTTGTAATTTTGTTTAAATGTATTCCTTTGGACCTTTCTATCTTGAAGCGCAGGCCTTTACAGTAACTTCACCTCCTCCCCCTGAGCGTTTACAATCATGACAGATAAGACCTAGATTTGCTGGTAAGCCTCATCAACAATCAAAATTATATACTGCGATTATTTTCCGATTTGGTATTGATAAATGTTCAGGACTGCATGCATTATAGAGAAAAACAAGATAATCGAAGGAGAATACAGCAATATAAAGCTTAAAAACAATGATCACATGATATAATATGAATTGCAAAGATCATAAACATCTGCTCTTGATTTTCCTTAACTGGGTTATCAGATGCAATGGCGATTTCTTGAGGGGCCGCAACTTTCATATCTACTCTAGATACCTTTCTTGCTAAATGCCTGGAATTCAACCTTATAGGAAGGTATGAAAAGCGAAGATTATCTTGAAAGCCCGGTGAGGTTCACAACGGAGATTGTACGGCACTTGTTCTGGCCACAATATTGCTCCGATATTAAGATGGAGGCGCGATGGCTCAGTATTAGAGCAGTGGTCTCGAAATCCGGGAGGTCCTGGATCGAAACCAATTCGATGCGCTAGTGCCCTTTGGTAAGGCATTAATCATCATTCTTTGTAGTGTGTTATCAGTTACATTTTGGTTTAATGTTAAAGAGAAAGACCAGTTCTGGTCATGCGATTGCATTGTGAAAGAACGTTGTGGAATCGATCAGAAAAGGTTGATCATCTAGCATTATATTGGTGTGTACTGCAAGGTTCTGGAATCATCAAAATGATAAGAAATTTGGCCCAGTCTTGGTAAAGTTACAAGCACTGTAAACAGAAAGATGTATATGGGACTACGCGACCACGCGCGCGATATCTATTTGGTCCCAATAGATATAATAATTTACCAAATATATCAATTCGTAGGCGGTTTCCCGACTTTCCCGGCAAAATTTGTATCATCACGTATTAGTCAAAACATATTCTTCCACATGATTGGTAATGAGAGCTTCCATTTCATTTTTTTGAGAGAGGGGCGTTTCCAAAACTGGTCTATACCTTTAACATTTCTATTATTATTATATTATGTACAATATATAAAAGAAAAAAGTGATATTTGTATAATTATGTTGTATCGCTGAAATGTAATTTGATTTGTATGTTGCAGAAGAAAGTAAATTCAATTCAATTTTCAAGTCCCTCGGAGAGGACTTAAAGCCGTCATCCCCTGGTTGCTTACTTACAAGCACACATGCTTTCATAGTAGTCAGGTAAAACAAACAAACCAACCAACCAAAATCAACCGATTTCCTGATTACAACCCTGGACCCAGCATTATATTTAACTCTAACCCTAACCCTAAACCCAAGCTAAGATAAAAACCCATAGCAACCTATATCTTTGACAATATAAAGCCTGCAGATATTGGCGTCGAAGCATATCGGAGCAACATGACGGTACATTGAATAACAGCGGGACTATACGACTGCCGCTTATCATGTAACTCGACTTCTTCATTTCTTAGACATGATATAGTTTATTTCCTATGAATACAATCAGGAACTGGTAATGTAGACTTCTACTCTTTAATATTAAGCACATTTGATCCATATCAATGTGAATGTTGTTAGAACAACTCACTCAACTCACTGTAGTCATTCGTTTCCTTTTTATTTTTCCCCAAATTTTATAGCATACCTACATGTATGTCAAACTGTGATGTCAAAATACCGTTTTGAACAAATTCACCCAAAACCACGCATAAAATCAATAAAGTAGTTTTACACGTCCTAAGCAACACGATTTCCGTCTACTTAACATGGCTGATATGCAGTTTCTATTCTTGCGCACATCCTGTATGTGTCTTTCTATTGATTAGAACTGTAGTCAATGGCATAGCCTGGGGATGGGGGGGGGGGCACAATGCGCACAGTGACTGTCCCTAAATTGTCACAAGCTACGCCACAGGGCGGCGGCGGCGCGGGCGGGCGGGGGGGGGGGGTGTAATCAAAAGTACTACAGCCACCTCTTTCTTCTGTGCAATACGTAAGGCTAAATAAAAAAATACCTTTAAAAAGTTCCTTCATCACCATATTGTAAAATTGGTCACATTGATCTGAAACACGCCAAAAAAGACCATTCAAAAGCTCCATTTTTCTACCTAAGATCGTGATTGAAGGCCTGAAATTTAATCCTCGAATAGGAAATCTAATATTTTGCTCCCGGATGTCAACATTAGATCAGTTACAAGGACTTACTAAGACTACAAGGAGTGTTATATTCTAAGTACGAGTACTTCAGAGCTTTCAATTTTAATAGCTGAAATTCCAGTTGTAGTATTTTCATGTTTCAAATACCTCAGTTATGGGAGTAGCAATTTCAGAGCAGGTGAAAAAAAAACACTGAGAAATATGATTTACTAAGACTACAAGGAGTGTTATATTCTGAGTACGAACACCTCGCAGCTTTCAATTTGAAAGCTGAAATTCCAGTTGTGATATTTTCATGTTTCAAGTACCTCAGTTAATATGGGAGGAGCAATTTCAGAGCAGGTGAAAAATCACTGAGAAATCAATATTTTCACTTTCAACCCCCCGGTACACGTACATCGAGTGATAAAATACAAGCTCTAATTGAGAAATTGGAATACAATCGAGAAATTAGGACAATTAAATCAAATCATGAAATATCAATGCAAAGTCATTAATCAAGAAACATAATATTGTTCATACTACTCTGCTTCCACTTGCATGATGTATATCTGAACTGGTCTCAAACAAGCACCTTTCGAGTATGCAATGTTACAAGATATCATAGACTCGGAGCACTTCGGATATAATTATGCTGCGGGGTGAACTAAAATATTTATATTTTGATTCTTCGCCAAAAAATATCATGAACATGTAGCTCCATACATGCCATATAGCAAACAACCATCTTTTCATGATTTGAAAATGCTTTCACTGATCTAGATTCACTGAAACCCTAAGTAAGAGAGAACTTTCACAATAGCCTACGGTACTAGATTACCTGTAACCAATATCTTACACTCATCGCTAAGAAAAATCCAATATTTGCCTTAAGACTCTTATCATGTATATACGAGGATATCAATTCAGGTCTCTTGTTATCATGTTACTTTTATTATATCGGAAAGCTGATAACGTTTGGGCCTGCAATTTCAGAATCAGTACAGTTTCAGATTCAATATCTGTGAAGCATCAGGTTATATGATTACGAGGTGGTTATTTCAAGGTACGTGGGAGCTAAAAACCAAACCATTGTTGTCATAGATACGCGGCTAAATCCTACAGGAGGGCCTATAGCATACAATATAAAAAGCGAATAAGCAATACCATTCACAATAAAAAGTATAGCAGAATAATAAAAACTAATTTTCTACTAAAAAGTGAAAGACATTGACGACTATTCTAACTTTAAAACTAGACTGAAATTGAAACGGTTTCTAAAAAAAAAACAATTCTTTGATGAAAAGATACGAAGCCTCAGGGTACTGCATAATTATGATGCTATATGTTGAGGGGGTAGATAGGATAAAGCTAGATATCCATACGTCATCAATTAAGTTTAAGGAAAGTAACCTGCAGAAATATATTTTTTATTGAAATCTACAAAGCAACGCTTAGTCATTAAGTTGGCAAATAGTTTAACACTCTCACAGGCAATTTTCAAAGTCTTGAGAAACGACTTCTAGAACGCATTTCGTATACAAATTGGATCTGAGGGATGGTTCATAATAGGTGAGCTTGCTACAGGCAGTGAAGTTATTCTAATCTAAAGAGTTTCTATCACTATAAATAAATCACTGCATCTACATCTAATCTACTGCATAAAGTAAACCTCTACTTCTACTTCTTAAGATGATAACGTATAAAGATTCCTTGAAAAAACGAGTAAACGCTGGAGATTTTCAACTGCTTTTGACAAGTTTAGGTATTATGCTGATATGTTAGAAAA
Organism: Mesocentrotus franciscanus; assembly: GCA_037976565.1. Lineage (NCBI taxonomy): Eukaryota > Metazoa > Echinodermata > Echinoidea > Camarodonta > Strongylocentrotidae > Mesocentrotus > Mesocentrotus franciscanus. The sequence goes on along the minus strand of CP137679.1, from coordinate 4,444,225 downwards.
ACTGAAGCGTACCTGTACTGTAGCCTTTTGATTTGACTGGAACGTTGGAGAGAACAGAATATAAAAAATAAGAAATCGAAATAATTAGACAGGATCATGACGGCAACAATAACACATGCTAAGAAAAATATTAACACAGAAAACTGCTTATAAACCTAGAACAAATGCTAGTTCGTGCAACTAGCCTAAAAGGGTAAATATTCTTGTTTACTTCGAGATTGGGTAGCAACAATATATTGTTCAAGTTTATGAACTTAAAATATTCAAAAGAAATAAAAATTATTGAGTGTTGTTTAAGATAATGTAATTATATGCAAATCAACCAGTATTATACCAATGGGAATACAAATAAGTCACTTATTGAATCATTGGTTCAAACTGCATAACTTTTTATTGGAAAACTCTTTGCGGGAACTTATTTTTAAGGAAAACGATACATTTTGAATGTCCAAACTGCCTCAACAAATTACAGATGATAGGAGGTGCCCCCCTACTGTTATACCATAACAAGGAATAATTAGAAAAAGTAAAAATACCTACTTCAGATTAGAGAGTATAAGAAGAAAAGAAAAGGAAGGGTATATAAGAAGAGAGACAAAAGAAGAAGAAGAAGAAGAAGAAGAAGAAGAAGAAGAAGAAGAAGAAGAAGAAGAAGAAGAAGAAGAAGAAGAAGAAGAAGAAGAATAAGAAGAAGAAGAAGAAGAAGAAGAAGAAGAAGAAGAAGAAGAAGAAGAAGGAGAAAGAAAGTAAAAGTATATTCATCATGATCATGTATATTGAGTGTATACTAATAACAGGGCCTTAAGAATAAATTAGAAACGAGGTTGAACAAAATTCAGACAAACATGAAGTATGTGTTTATTGTGAAAAAAAAAATACGATTCACATGTATTTAATTAAGTAATTATGATTGTCAATTATATGTTGTACTTGTGTAATTACTGTGAAGCAAGACTGTTAATGTAAATATGAACAATTATCCTTTCATGGACATAATAAATGAAATGAAATGAAATGAAATGAAATGAAATGAAATGAAATGAAATGAAATGAAATGAAATGAAATTTATAGAGGTAAAGAGAAGAAAAGAGGGAAAATCCGAAAGGGAGAATGAGAACAAAATAGCTATCAAAACAGTTTAAGGAGGCTCTTGAAAGGTTTTTGAGACGAAGCGAGTGACGTCTATGGTATGCGGTGACAGGCCACATAAACCTATATGAGCCCAGAACAGTGCATATCAGATATAGCAACGCGTGATTGGTTTTTGAGGTTAGAAGTTTATTTATGTTATATTCCAATGATAGAGCTGGGTTATGGTCATGCGATCACATTGTTAAAGACATAGGCTGGAAGCAATGGGAGCTAGGCGTGATGGCTTAGTGGTAGAGCGTTTGTCTCCTAACCACGGGATCCCGGGTTCGAAACCAAGTCGATGCGCTAGAGCCCTTTGCTAATGCATTAATCCTCACCACAACGTCTATGGGAGAAGACTTAAAGTACTGAGAGGCATGCGCATACTTTACCCCCAAAACACCAATTAACTGGGAAAGGTTGACGCTGTGAGTTCTGGGTATCATCAAAATGATAGGTAATTGGCCCAGTCTTGCCAAAAGTCACATGCACTGTACACAGAAATGCGTATATCGGATTACATTAAAAAAAACGGCAAGAACGTGTGGTCCATAAAATTTAGCTGGTACTTGCCATATACCGCATATGAGGGCATTTGAAGAGCCTTCCTTTTCAGGGGGACATTCTTTCTATGATATCCTTCCACACTAACATAAAAAGGATGAAAAATATCTTAATTATTCACCTTTCCCAGAACTCAACCTTCTCTTTAAGGATACTGATCGTATCCCCATATAATCAATCAGCAGACAGGTTGTTTATATACACGAACAAAATCAATTTAAGAAAGACAAGAATGTACAGGTAGTCACTAAATAACAGATCTCTAATTTGCCGACCGCGACAGGCTAGTTACGTGGGTGGGAATACGTTGCTCGATTTTCTCTTTACTCCGCTACAATGCAGATTATTACAAGATGATTCAGCAGTTATCATTCATTCATACTTTTGAATATTAGATGGAGGCTTGTTTGATTTTGGTGAGAATTTTTTTTTACTTCCCGTAACAGTCTCAGTAGTAATCAGATTTCAAAATCGTCTTTAACTCTCCATCCGTCGGGGTAATATTCGGGAAAACCCTTCCAGATAGCCCATTGTCTCTAATTACATTGACACGGTGTGTTCACACGGATGATGGTCATGGTGGAAGTGTTCTGCATTCGAATCAACACCTTACACACTCTGCAGTACGAACATGCTGCACACGATTGCAACTACTTTCGAGAAATCTACTTAACGACAAATTCAATACCTCGTTATATCTATATCTCGTAGAAATCATGTTGGGATTACGTAATACGTCTTTGTAATTTTCACACGTTTCAAACGTTGAGTTTTATTAAAAAGAAGTTGCGATCGTGTTGATGACTCTCTGTATGGGTGTAACATGTCAGGCAGTTGATGGGACACCATTTCTTCACTTATAATCAACACTGTGTAAATGGTGGAAAGGATCGAAACCATTTCCTAGATTAAAGTGTAATGTGTTATTAAAATGATAATAATAATAATAATAATAAGAAGAAGAAGACAAAAATATTAATGTCTTGTTTACCCAAGGTAGCGTTAACAGCATCAATACTGTTCTCCCTGAGGGCCCTGCAATCATATTATTATCCCCTGGCTTTATGTGTTATGCCTAGTGGGAATATAAAAATACATAAGGGTTCATATTTGGACCATATATGGTACAATAATACCCTACAACTAATAAATGGTGGTATTCGTTTCCCCTGCGTATACACCATGTACATCGAATATTTTTAAACATTTCTTATCATCCCAACATTGCTAGGCACACCTGAGTCAAGAGGGAGAGATGTGGGTTAAATATCAATAAAACCCTGGTATCAAGTTCATTTGTATGACAGCTGAATAATAAGATAATCAAAAAGGCGAAAGTTCGAAATAAATGGGACCAATTATAAGAAATGTATGTCTTAGTTGAAATATAAGATCCCTAAGTCCAAGCGAATCTCAAAATGGCCAGTTTTGTCAGTAGATTATAAACGTATACAGTCGCGGATAATTCTCCTGTTTGTCGTGTTTAAAAAATATCATTAACTTCTGTTTCTCTCCTGGGGGCTCTACTAAGATAATTGCTTTAGTTTTATGTCACATACCGAGAACCTTGCAACATAATTGGTAAAAATGAGGCCACATGACAAAGGATATGTCTGGTGGACGTAGTGATCATCGGGGATAGTAGAAACTATTACATAATGTGATAGTCTGCTTTCGCTGATGCACGCGAAGATTCAATGGTTAGTTTTTTGCAAAAATGTCCTTCCCTTTGTTTTTCTCTCGTCGAGATAACCATGAAAGCTAAATCCAATCAATTTAACCATTCAAGTTATCTATGTGGCTAACACCAAATCCCTGGATACCTTTCGGAAATTAGTTAACCGCGATATCTTCCGGAAAATCTACTTTGGTTTGGTCTGCTTTGGCAGGGGAAATTAAAGATTCTCATGCCACCACGAAGCATCCTTGAGATATTGAGAGCTATTGACATTTCTCTTGAAGTATAACAAGAGTTACTCTAAAACCTCTGCTTACTGCGTGCATTGACAATGCTTATACGGAATTGATGGAGCAATCAAACAGATTAAACGCGGTTCAAAGCGAAAGCTAGAAAAGATAAGATCAACTGGTAGCTAACTGTAGCTTAGTATTACCAGGTGTCCGGAGCCACTTATACTCATGGGGCTGAAACCGGGGTTCCCCTTCGATCCTTTTAGAGATGTAAAGCCTAGGTGCTATCCCCTTACGAAATCTGACCAGCTAAACAGGAGTTACGGCTCCTCTATTCAAAATTGTATCTATAAAATAACAGTGGCGGCTGCAGATGTATGATTTTGAGAATGTGGGATCGGCGGACCTACATATACCCTACAATCACGGGATTAAATTTTTTTTTACTTGCACCCTGTATATATATATATATGTATATGCACAATGATCCTGGCCAGCAGGCTCACACAGGCTTCTCACAAGCACACACAGTGCGAAATCTTCAAGTCCTTGAAGCAGCACTTTCCTTGGAAGAAGAAGAAGAAGAAGAAGAATCAACAATTTACAGGAGGGGTGAATCTGAATAATCCGATATTTATGGGCCCAAATTGAGAAGGAAGGCGCAACTGGCTTGTACTGTCCCACATGATAAGCTAAATTCATGGTATTCTACTAAAGGTGTTATGTTGGCATGATCAAAATTGGGGCAGGCTATATATATGATCAGCCTGGTCATTCAAAAAACAAATATGAATTTGCTAAACTGTTTTTAACCTCATGTACACAAAGGTGCAGTCTATTATCATCGTGGAATTGTAGAGCGCAAATATTGAGTTGCCTATTGCAATGCGGTTTAGAGAGTGATTCATATTGTACATGCAGTCCATGGTTCATTCAGGAAAGACTAGAATAGTGGTTGTTTGTATTTCTTCGAACACATTGGGTTTTAAAGTAAGTTTTGAAAGACGTAACGATATAATATGAAATGGAAAAATAATTGTTTGATTTTTATTTCTGCATTTTTCAAAATACACTAACTGAATTACAAAGAACATGTATACGTAAAATATAATTCGAATATGCGATTAATAATATCTTCAAGTCAAAATGTGATATATATATATATATATATATATATATATATATATATATATATATATATGTTAACGAACTTAATATTTCTATGATATAGTATTATGAATTTATCTGTGGAAAACTGCAAGAGACCGCCCTCATATGCGACCCTTGACTAGGATGGTGGCCTCAAAAGAAAAATATAAGGTGAAACTTAAATGAAAATGTGTTCATACTATAAAATACAACAATTAACTTAATAAATAAGCACGTAAGTAAGTGAGGCATATAACTAATCGACCTAGGTAGGGATAATATAGCTAGGGAAATATATTAAACGACCTCGGTAAATAACTCTGACAGATTACCCGCCATACGCCTGACATATACCTGACATTCGTGTTTCTTGAAGAAAAAGAAAACACAGCCATCAAACCATGTTTGCAAAACCCACCAATTATTGATGGACAACTAGATCACAGTCTGGCATGTCTGACAAAGATATATGTTTTCGACACCCCTCCCCCTCCACCTCATTACTCCTATTCGATATTGGAAGGGGCGCAGGAAAAAGGGGTGGGTTGTGGCTGTATGACACCCCTTTCATATAGATGCGGTTTACTCTGATATGAGCGTAAGACGAACATATTTAGGACGCATGTATTTGTTGCTATTCATTAAAATAAGCGTATTTGTGTATATCGCTCGTGTACTGAATATGAGGGCGTAGTGATATACGTCAAAGCGCCCCCCCCTCTTTATTTGAAACTCCAGCGACACCCTGAGGATTCTTTAACGTTACATGGCGGACTTGATCCGTTGAGCAGACGACCATGTGTCGCCTGTAAAGAATGTTGTGAACTTCCCGCTAAAATAAGACCATACAAGCATGTAAGAGAGACGGAGCATTCTCAATTTGGAGATGGGTTTCTTCGTGTGGAGGAGTAATGCCATTACCAATTTAGGTTACATGACGAAGAGAGACGTAGATATAAGGACGGGTGCGGTTTAAAGGTGGAGAATCACTTTTTCATGCTTTAATAAATGACCACAATTGTGAACCTGCGTAAAAGAAAAATCGTTCAAGATCTGCTTTAATCCCACTAGGAAATGTTGTGTTCTGATTTCGGAATCTTCAAGAGAGATAGAGAGGGAAAAAGAGAAACAAAAAGGGGGAACGGAGAGGGGAGGTGAAGGGGGTAGCGAGATAAAGATGGGGCAAGGAAAAAGCGACTGTAAGTAATATTTTAGAAAACAGTTATGGATAGAGGGGCATTCGTTCGAGAAAACGACCGAAACCACTCATCATTACGGATGAGCGCGTCTATTACTTCGACTGTTTCAAACACTATATTTGATGTCTCTCATATTCCATTTTAATTCTACGACTACAACATCACCAAACTTGCGATTTATGGCCCTCAAAAAGGACGTACGGACAAAAACACTGCTTAGAAAGAAAATTTCATTATTTTGATATGATTAACATCAGGAAACTAACGTTTATTCCCCAAGGAAATGAACAAATGAGTATTATTGATTCCCGCCCTCGTTGCCTCGACCTCTGCAAAACAATCTAGTGCGTTCATCAAACCTTGTTCCGATTCGCAAACCAGATTCCATTACAGCCTTGTATTTCGACAAATCTACTTGTTAGGCGTCTTGGTGAAAAATGGTAATTGATTTTTCTCCCGAAACAGGCAGAGTGGGGTGAAGAACTGGTATTTTGACTGCGGTCTCCTGGTATCGCATGGCCGTAGATTCAAAGCAAGCATAAGAGCTTGCCTTGTAAAAATTAGATCGTAGACAGTCTGTTGTTGATTTGCGTCAGAAAGTTTTTTCTCGGGTTCTAGCGGTAAAGACGTAAACCGTTTACATTAGATTAGACGAAATTGTGTTTCAATAAAAAGCTCTCTTGAATTAGAATCGACTTGTTTTTTTCTCTCCCTTGTCGTCCCTGCAATGTGGTAAATGAGATTGTGTGGACGGCAAGTATAACGCCACATTCTTTTCTTGTATGGTACTCATTGTCATAGTGAATGTACATAGACGTTGAGCAGGGTCATTATGTTTTTGGAATCATTCAGACATTGCACGTTCCATATGCATCATTATGAGTCTCAGGGCATCTCTTTAATGTATTTCATCTTTCAAATATATTTCTCAAATGAATGCCCGTGGGCTTGATAGGCTAAACACTCTTTAGTGGGACTTCTCTGCTGCATGACTCTGTACCGCCACGGTCTAACACTTCCTAACTAGAACGGTCTAGAGGATACTGTCTTCTTGTGACTGCAATACAGAGGCACATAGCTGACAATAGAGTGTGGCCTAAACACGAGAATAGAGAACTCACCAGCTCGACTGATCCATAGTGTCTACGGCTGAAAACACCCCGTCTAGCTGCCAGATCCACTGCTGATGAACTGTAAAAAGAGAAATATAAAAAATATGGACATCGTTAAATTCGATTTGATTTGATTGACGGGTTTATTGGAGAAAAAACAACAGTTTGAAGAAGAAAAAAAAAATCACATCCGCAGTCAAAACACTGTGCAGAAAAAGATCATACACAAATATCATATCTGCAAAAAAGTTACAATTATTACGCTATTGGGTATGTAAAAAACACATTTAGTAGCTTCAATGGCGTAGCCTCTAGGCAACTTCCGTCGTTAAATGGAGATGTTTCTAAAACCGTGAGGTTTGGAACGTTGCGCGAAGGGGCATTATGGAAGTTAAGATGTGAAGGGCTTACAGGTGTCCTGTATATAGGTCTGAAAGGTACAATAATAATACTATTTAAAAAAGCAGACCAAACAAACAACAAATTAATAACAATAAGAATACAAAATTAAAGAACATGGTTATAAAGATGCAACGGAATTTACAAGGAAAGGGAAAATAGTTCTGAGGGGAAAGTGTACTACAATCAAATAAGAGCATAAATAAGGCAATGTGATACCGCATATAGCAGTTGAAAAATATAGAATATCTTTAATTAATTTATCATAGAGAGCAACCCGAGAATAGTCTTTTTCCCTAGGGCCCGTATTCTGAAAAATGCTTACGTCAACAAAATTTAGAAAATTGCCTTGTATACTAACTTGTTATGGTGTTTCGATTGCATTGCCACGATTTGTAATTAAAGGGAATATGTCCACTCTAGTTTAAAGTAGGTTGCCATCTCCCCTTTTTTCTCTTTTTAAATATTTTTTAAAAATCCTTTAGCGGATGACTTAACATTAATAGCAACGGAATGGCGTAGCTTCTAGGCAACTTCCCTTGTTAAATCCTTTAGCGGAGCCTTACACTTCCTTCATCTTTTTCTCATTTTTTTCATTATTTCTTTTTTCCTAAAAGCAATAAACTTGATACCGGGGTGCATTTTCCCTTTCATAAACAGTCCTATTTACTTTATGGCAATGTCGTCTGCCGAGTCCTAAGCTATGTTTTAAAACACGCAAGTCAACGTCCTTCTAGCTCTAGGAAGGCGATGTTATGATTTCACGAGCTTCAAATAATGAGAGCAACCCCGCAAATTCGTAACGCGTGCTATTTACAGAGTGTGAAACCTCGTCCATTGAGCATTGCAACGCACACAAGTGCACGACTCTTAAATTTAACGTGCTATAAAGGTTTTGAAATTATCTATCGATTCGCCTTACGGCTATGGTTGTCTCCTTGCACTTTGTTGGAGAATTGGCTCGGTAGTCGTTATTTTACGCGGGCAATTATAACGCCTCTATAGACAAGACAGGCATGAGTCGCAAGGGGTGGGGGACATTAGTAAATGGGTCAGGCGTTTATAAACTTGAACATTAGGCAGATGGCGCCACGTTAGTGCAGAATCCTCACTCTCTTTACATGGAAAACAGTTCATGATGCAAGTAGCGATGTAGCAGAACTGCCCGTTGAACACGAGGCGTTATTTGCCATGTTTGCTGACGTACGACTGTATCAGCGACTGGCGCGGCGTTTGACGCACCACGAGAAAATAAAGTAAAGTTAACGCAAAAATGATGAGTCCAAATATTTGCGTTGAAATACTGACGTATGGACTGATTGCCTCTAAGGGCTTGATTAGCGCAGTTAATAACGCAATCAATTATGACGCTTCTTGTGCAAACTGGTATAACGAGTTATTGTCATGTTTGTGAAAGGAGCATCTAAACCAGGAGAGGGGGGGGGGGTGTAAAACAGCACTCCAACTTTTCTTTTGCTTCATAAAATTTATTTGAAGAGAGCATATTAAGAAAAGTCATGTCCATGTGACATTGGTACCTTTTTTCTTAAAAAAAAAGGAGAGCGCTCACATAATTTTTCTGACAAACAGCCTGAGTTATTGAAGCCAAGTGTTCCATCACACCTATTTTAATAATCAGCATCACTTTGATTTCAGGCGAAGTTACATTTTTCTTTTCCAGATTATGATCCTTTTTTTTCTTCATTGAGATCCCTAAACGCACTTCAAATGCATTAAAATTCCAATTTATTTTTGCCATCTCCAAGCAGAAATAACAAGAAGGAATTGAAGTAAAACGAATATAGAAAAAATTAAAATCGACACATGATTAGGGGATATAAATAAAATATTCCGGCCCTTTACAGGTTGGTTTAGCTTCTTATGAATAAATCAAAGTCTTAATCTGCAACGACATTTCTAGATTGGTGGTTCTTCGAATCTCCCATCCCTTTTCCTACCTATCCCATCCTATTATCATGATTCTCTTTTTATATCTTTCTCTTCTGTCACTACCCATAATATAGTTGTATTATTCATCTTATCGTCACGACTTCCTGTTTAGCTCTTGAGCAAAGAGACTCATTTTCTTTATTACATTTTCCTAATTCATATTGTTTTCATTCGTATCTCTTAAGATAAACAGAAACTATAAAAAAATAAATAATTGAGAAAAAAGGAAAATACATTCGTGTGATGTAAATACTTGATGATATTGTTATTCTGCTCTGTTATTCTGCTTTTCACCTAACCTAGTTTCCTTTATTAAATTGGTGAAAAAAAAATGCAATTAGATCGTCATTTGTTCATTTTGGAAGGAATGAGGTCACCGTTTATTGCGAGCCCAGAGAAAAAAGAAGAAAAATGACCGTTTGTGGAAAGGAAATTGAATTTTTAGAGCCACTGACCCATCTTAATAAAGTAGATTTATTCTGGGGCTTGAAAGAGGTTGGATAAATATCGAAAGCCGCTAAAGCAGCACTGATGGAGGAAGGGCGGGGGTCGACAGGAGGCAGGTCTTTCTAAATATATATATATATATATATATATATGTGAGTAAAGATTTGTAAAACGAGAGAAGGAGAAGGTGGGAGGAAAGGGAGATAAGGAGTGGGGTAAAGAGGTGATAAATTAACGGGGGACAGGGGGGTATATGACGGGGCATATGAATAAAGAAAGAGTGTGATATTTACAGATTTAGAGAAGCGATTAATCAGATAGTATAAAGGGCTTTCAATCTCGAGAAGAAATGACAGAAAATTTAACGTCATCCAATTCATGTCATTCGAGTGCTTCCATCAACGTGATCAAAGTAAATCAAACATTTTCATTGTTTGGTTTTCAAGTCTGATCAGTTCTTAAAAGTCCAATATTCACCCAAGACGTAGGCTAAATTAGGCATTGCTTTTTAAAGATCTGTAGTGATCTTTTTGAAGGAAACTTTTACCCTGGGGCATATTGATGGTTATGCTTACACCACATTGTCACATGTTTGTCAATTCACAATTACCAATCGGGTGAGACTCAGTCAATTCGACTCCCTATCGGAAGGAACTCGAAATGGATTGATTGATTGACTTCCATCAAGAAATCTCCATCCCTAGAGGCCATAAATACCAACATCTGGAAGGAACGCCCCCCATCCGAAGGCATCATCGCCCCAAGATAGCACCCTATGCGAATCCTCTAGCACAGTTAATCACCTTAATGTTTTAGAGTGGCGCTTTTCTTCCCGCGCGCTCTGATCACGTGATTCGCATTTGGCGGGACAAAAAGGCCACATCTTTTAGTTTATGGTGACTTTTATCGTCTGATGATGGAGAGGAGGATGCTTTGACTTGAAGGTGTTTTCATCAAGTGACCTTAAGATGAAGCACGCCGAACGAAGTGTTGACGCACTCGGTGAAAGAACATAAGACATTCAGAAGATGCATGGAGAAAGATACAACCGAAAGAGCTCTATTTGAACAACAGCGTGAATCACACTTTCAAAGACGTTTCATGCACACTTTTGTTACAATTCTAAATATTCACATATTGATATACGTTTAGATATTAGCACAATCATTGTTTGCTTGATAGCAGGACGTTATGCGCTACTATAATATTTTTGACGCTCGAACGAAAAAAGTCTTAACATTTCTGTATTTACCTGTATTTTCCAAAACTGTAGAAAATCAACAAACTAGCTTCCACAGCACCAATACATACAGTAGTTCTCGCAAATACTCATCCAATTTGCTTTGCAATAAGATAAACAACAAAACAAGTTGCTAACAACCTCCTTCACCGGGAGAAGATTACATGATGAATTAGAAAGTTATGTTTATCAGCCATCACGGCTGGGTAACTTAACCCAAAGGTTTCAAATCAATTTCAAATTTGAAGCAAGTTTTCTGATTGGTTCACGGTCAGCGATTTAAACAAGATGTGTATGCAACAATGATTTTGATTTGCCATTGCCATTTTGCGACTGATTGCAAATCTTTGTGTCACGCGTCCCTGTTATTATTTCATACATAGTTGAAAATGTCAATGATAATTAAACCCGGAAGCAGAACACGTGTAATATCTTCCACTTAGGGATACACTAATAACCACGAGCATCTCAGGCACATAAATGCATTAATTTTCCATGAGGCCGGTGTGCCCCGGAACGGCTTTGTCAGCGCTAACAGCTTTTTTCTCTCGTGGCGTGTTGATACGCTCCAATTACTTTTGAGTGTAGCCAACTTTCCTTCAATCGTGATTACAGAAATGATGCAGAAACAGCTGGGATTATTATTGCTGTAAAATGGCATAGCTTACCTGACTGTCCGGATTATAACGCGCTCATATAACATCATACATTGAAATCTTGTATATGGTTTGTGATGAAGAGATGAATCTGAGCAGAGGCCATTTTCATCGAGGCTATAAGAGGCATGTAATTATGCTGAATAAATTTGATGGGAAATTGGTGAATAAGTAACAAAATGATATTGATACGTCGGCACGGTAGACCAGGGCTACTATTCATCAAACCTTACTAAGCCTAGCTGTCAACTCAAGCCTGTGTAATTAGTTGACAACTATCTTAGTGAGGTTTAATGAACATGGGCCTAGTTTTTAAGTAGACCATTTTAAAGCATCTGAACCCATTGTCTAATATGAGTATATGTGTTGGAGTTAATCCAGTACATGAAGAATCTGGATTTTTTTTCCTCAATTTCTTTTCTTGTTTCTGATAAAATTACGTAATCCAATGAACATAATTATTCAGTCTACAGTCAACAATTCCGAATACGGGACATTTTGGGACACTTTGGGACCCTTTCACTCATATATGATTATTCCGTTGTATATATTTGATAACAATAGAATTGTTTCAACGTTAATGCAAACCCAAAATATTTCCTTAAAGGGATTGGGTATCTTTGCCTCAGATTCTTAACAAAATCCTGGATTTAGCTCATGCTGAAATGATAATTATAAACCTTTAGGTCAGTCAGGAATCCCATGACTTTTACAAGCCGATCGCATGTTTGATTACCAAGATATATTTGATTGGAATTCGAAATTTCAAAAACCGTTTTCCCAACGGTTTTTATAACACTACAGTCTATTGGGGAAAATGAATATGGTAAAACCGGTCACTCAAAGATTTTACTTTTTTGAAGCACTTCATGATCATTTTGAAGCGCAATTTGTTTAGGGCTTCAATATTACATCATATCACAAGCACTGATACCACGTAGGGCTATGCATCTCAGATTTGTAAAACAATGGTTACTCTTAATGATGGTGTATTTAACGGTATCCATCTTGACTAGCTCTGCTATTTTTGTTGGCTCTATTTTCCAAATGCATGATACCTGCCATGCTAAAATATAATTTAACAAGATATTTTTTTCGTGGGGGGGGGAGGGTAATTAATATGAAATGAAATGAAATCAAATGAATTAATGGGAGTCAGGAATGGGATTCCTTTGATGCGAAAGCCTTATTTTGGCCAATCTGTTGAGGCTGTAAAAATGGCGGGTCAGGGCATAAATTTGAATGACAAGAAAATAATCGAGGAAATTCCAGTTTACATACAATACTAACTGAATAGAACAGATTTTTTGTTACTTTTTTTGACGAGAAACAAAGAAAAAATCTGCACTTGTGTTATTATTCAGATCATTAAGATGATTACAAAAAGAAACTCACCCTTTTGCCCATATGGACAGTAAAACGTAATGGCCTAGAATTGACACGACTTAAACAAAGTTTGCGCAAAATTACCTATTAGGTGAAATTAGCGATTTGTGTAACATGGAGGCATATCCTCCCCATTTCTGTCTGAAACCCCCACTTTTGTGGCAAGTCGATTGAGGGGGAAGGGGAGGAGGCACCTACCCCGTTCCCCTCGTAGCTACGCCACTTCCATGACATAAGTCTCATTCACAATGTAACCTTAGAAACGAGAGCATAGATCATGACTGTAGATAGTGGGAGTCGATTTGGAAATCCATTTAAATAGTGTTTTAAGATCTACTACAGACAGCAGATGACGTACAACTGTATTTTATAGACCACCTGAGGCGATTCATTAAAAAACACAATAACTGACAAAGCAGGTACGGGGCAGCGGCGGATTTAGAAGGGACCGCAGGGGGAGAGTCTGACACGACAGCTTAACTCTTGGTGCATGGGCTCTTAAACCCACCATCCTATGGGTTTCCCCACCCCTCTATATTCGCCAACTCGCTCAGCATGCAGGTATAAGGTTTTGCAGCCCCCCTCCCACTTCCAAATCCCGAACCCGCTACTGCGTGGGTACATGGAGATATACCACTACTAGGGTATACTAATCCCAATGACTGTGATAAAACGCAACATTCTTCTTTACCGTTTACTTCTTAAAGGTGGGCGAAAATCTTTTCGCTTTAACCCTCTTGTATGCGAGCTCTGGATATTGAAAGGAGCTCGTACTCAACAGCTTACTTAGTACACACCTTTCGTGTTGTTCGCCGAAATTGGCTGGTGGGCGGAAATTCGCAGTGCCATAAGCGTTATTCACAAAGTACCCTGACACAAAGCATGCAAACTTAAAGATCAAGTTGAGTTCTGGTCATGCTTTTTCATTGTGAAAGAATTTGTCTGGAGCCGATTTGAAAAGGTTGATCCTGTAATAAGAATAATAATAATAATAATATTCGGTTCTTGTATAGCGCATATCACATTTAAACATCACTATATATGCGCTTCCAAATTTGGAATTTATTACCCCGGCTTTAGCCTAGCTGCCATTACGGCGCTCTAGCATTTCAAGGAATTAATTCCTGCCAGGTACCCATTTACCTCACCTGATTGACCTGGGCCGAGTGTGGCAAATGTAGAATAATGTCTTGCCAAAGGACATTAGTGCCGCGGCGGGACTCGAACTCATATGTAGCACATACGTATCGGTGTTAAGGTGTTTAATATGAAGTACTTATATCACGAAAGTGATAACATATATTTACCCAGTCGTGCAAATAAAAGTCACATGAACCATACACAGAAATGTGTATAAGGGACTACACAAACATGTGGCATGAGATTGTGGTCCACAACCGCTAGTTGTTATTTGTCATATTACGAGTATGAGGGCATTTCAAGAGCCATCCTTTTCATGTTTCTTTTTTCCTCATAAAGGGGATTGAGTATCTTTGTCTCAAATTCTGAAACAAAATCCTGGATTTAGCTCATGCTGCAATGATCATTATAAACCTTTTGGTCAGTCAGGAACCCCATGACTTTTACAAGCCGATCGCCTGTCTGATTATCAAGATATTTATGATTGGAAATCGACATTTAAAAAACCTTTTTTCTAACGGTGTTTATAACATAACAGTTAATTGGGGCAAATGAGTATGGTAAAACCGGTCACTCAAAGTTTTTACTTTTTTGAGGCACTTCATGATCATTTTGAAGCGCAATTTTTTTAGAGCTTCAATATTACACCATATCACATACACTGTTAACACGTAGACCCATGCATCTCAGATTTAACATTGTTACACGATGCCTAACATAAAAAGAATGAAACAAATAAAAGATTATTTTTCAACTTTCCTATAACTCGACATTTTCTTTAGATCAAGGGGAATAGGGGAGGAGGTAGCACTTTATAGATCCATTAGAATAATGATTTCCGATCTACTGAAGATGACATATAGACGTGGTATTCAATTTGTTGTAGATTTTTAGACAAATTGGGGAGACAGCTGGAAGGCAGCGATGATATGCCCTAATTGAAGGAATTGTTTATAACGTTGTATTAAACGAGTTATGGGCATAACTTTGCCTTGGTAATGAGACTGCTAAGGAGGAAGAATTCATGCCTCCGGAATGTATACCAGGGGCGTATGCAACATTTTTTTAAGGGGTGAGAATAATTGTTAAAACTGATATAATAACATGATGTGCTGGATGTCCCATAACTTCATTCGCTAAGACGAGGGAAATGCTTCTTACCCCCCCCCCCCTTTTCATCGATACAAAATTTTATATTATCAAGGCTTTGTACAATTTAACAATTTATTTTGTTTGAATGCAAAAGGTTTTACAAAAACATATTTATAAACGCATGAAAAATAAACCGTGTGTAAAAGACTTTAAAAGAACT
Organism: Mesocentrotus franciscanus; assembly: GCA_037976565.1. Taxonomy (NCBI): domain Eukaryota; kingdom Metazoa; phylum Echinodermata; class Echinoidea; order Camarodonta; family Strongylocentrotidae; genus Mesocentrotus; species Mesocentrotus franciscanus. The sequence continues at coordinate 4,428,628 of CP137679.1, read as the reverse complement.
CTAGGTATGACTCAGTCTTAATAACAAAATTTGCCACGAACTAAGTTCGGTGGGTCAAAAATAGGCGTATTAATATTTCTTCCTTTAATTGAGGGGGGGATATTTACTGTTAAACAGAAGTATCAACAGAAAAGGGCTAGGGAATTCAAGGACCCTGTCTTTTATTATGTGCAAACACAACCAAAAACAAACATGTCGCGCTTACACAAACTTGGGAACTCCACCGTTCAAATAAGATTTCGCGACGAGCTTAACTCACCAGTAAATCATGTTATTAAGTGTTTACTCGGCTTTCGAGACAGATCAGAAATATATTGAAATGGATAGCTGTTTTCAAAGTGTCTACTGCAAATGTAAATCTCTTTATTTGCGATTTCAATCATTTTAAGATCAAGGCCTTCGCCACTGAATACGAATTCAGAGGCCTTACTCACTTGGACATAAAACTTTGACACTCCTATACTCTCTCGGATCAGACTAATCTTTAATATCAAGAACTAATATTAGGGACCTATTTTTCGAAATATAAGAATTGTGCTAATGAAAGCGTGACAAATAAATGAAGGGCAGGGATGGGGGGCTCGAGAGGTACACTCCAACATCTAAAACTTTAGGTATGGTAAGATTTTCAGCTTTTGTGTTTGAGACATGAATGTTATTGGTTCTGTTAATTAGAAAATGTAGATGTTATTTTATGAGCGAGTAAGTCTCTTTATCACAGGTGCGTGGCGACAGTCGACCTATAGGTATGTGCTTGATAACCATCACTTTATCCCACACATCCAGTTCTTCCATCGGGCTTCTTTTCCCCTGGGGCACCATCCCATCAACGCTTAGGCTTCACATCTGGTATTTAGTAATCATGTTAATAATGATCACTCAAATTGTAGTTACATCTGGATAATGTCAAAGTATACAGTCTGAGTCACAAAACAGAATTTGCATTTTGATGAACAGCTTATCAAATTGAAGAAGGTATTTTTAACTTTCATACCAGTATCGGAGCTTAAGTACGGGTCTCTTTTTATTGACTCATACTGTGTATTGTTGTGTTACGAGAGGACGGGGCAAAACGAGTTTGCCCCTCCCCCTTTTATAGAAGAGAGTCACTACTCACTACCCTACACTATTTCCGGGCAAATAACGATCACTGATTATAGTTTATGTTTTATTGACGCATATTGTATACGCCACATTTTTTTTCTTTCTCTCACATCTTTCAATGCATCACTCTCTTTGCACGAAAGAACGTGACTCAATACCTCATGTTTACTTTCCCAACTAGAATATGTGCTAATAAGACGAAGACCTGTCAGCTCTCGATGCTTGTTAGCTCAGGAGTTGCGAATCAGACAGCGAGAAAAAAAACCCTTGCAGGCTGGCAGTACTACTCCCAAGGCAGCAGTCAAAATGTAACATTAAATAAGCGCGGGAGGCTGTCACAGTTAACATGCACGGCCACCCTTTCAATCTTGATTTTCATCATGCACGAAAAGAAAATGCTTCAAGGAAAACTGCAGACGAAATACCCATTATCTTAAAATGTCGCTTGTACAAGGCGTAGGTGTGGGTACATTTTCCTAGACAGGATATGTTGGTTAAATTCTTTAATACTGATCCATATATATATATATATATATATATATATATATATATATATATATATATATATATATATATATATATATATATATATATAAATGTATATATATTTATGTAAGATGTTCATTTCAGCTATTCACATTTCTTGTGGATTAATATAGTCGCTTTTCCAATGAATATATTCACTGACCTAAGTTGTAAAACGCTTTGAAATATAATTCATAATTCATTTAAACAAAAGTTTTAATTTGTTAAATTTTTGTCTTCAAAATATGATAACCTTACCATATAATGTGTTATATTTTTAACTTTTATCAAGAGAACCCTAAGGAGCAAAACAAAAAACCCCAGCAGAGGAAAAACTTGTTGATAACCTCTTTCATATGTCAGCACGATGGAGCTCATGACCTAATCCCAGTGAACATGATTACAACATTTTGTTGTCAACACTTCGGCTAAAAAGTCTTTTGCTGAGAAGATTACGAATATGTTAATAGAGAGAGAGAGAGAGAAGGTGATTGCGTATGAGAGGAGATTATATTAACGAGACTACACTCACAAAAGATGAATTATGAGGGGCTAAAATCGCCATTAGTGAAATTCATAAGAAACAAATCAACTCGATAGAATGAATCAATATTCAATACGATACTTCAAGTCATCTCTACATGCATAGTAAGGTGCCACAATACGATATAAAAGAACATGCATGAATTGATATCTCATGCACAGCACCAAATGAAATTACCTTCTATAATCACTTCAATGTTTCTCACTTCAAACACCTACGTGTGTATGTGACGTAAATATAATGATTATCGTACCGTTCTTATCTGTTCAATCATCTCATACTTTTGTAGAAAAAAACCCAGCAATGCCATTAGTAGTTACTATCAGATGTCACGTGGTAGGGAATATACAAATGGAATAGATAATACTAGCGATCAGCAAGGCGCAGGTGCATTGATCTTTCCTATCATGCCGACAAATAGCATCAAGAATTAAAAGAATTCAATAGCAATCTTACCCTGATGTTTATCAACTGCAAAAGTGATTTAATTAATCCAATACTAGCTCGTGTTTATTGTGAACGATTTTAATTCTAAAAGGTCATGCTTGTTTTTCTCGACATGTTTATATTATTCATACACCTTCGCAAAGACTTTCGAAAAATCAACTCAAGAGCATTTTGAATGCGCGACTGTACACCCTATGGGTGGTATTCTCGAAACATGTTTTTGAATAATTTAATCTGTCACTAAATTAAAATAACATGTTTTCATTAAAGAAATATTTTGTAATAACATAGTTAATTACCAAAATATCACTATGAAATATTTATGTTATCATGGTAATTCAGGGACATATCAAATTATTCAAAAATATATTCATATGGACACTAGGCATTCCATACTTAGTCGGAGGATTAAACCATGGACTAAAGTTAGTCCGCTTACGAGAATACCACTCTATGGAACTAAGAATGTTCAAATTTCGTCATTGTAGGGTTAGAACTTTTCTGAAGGTGACAAACAGAGATACTGAAACTGTCTTGATTTTCGAAAGGCTTTGCGATCGTGTTTTTAATTTCCTTTAGGCTGATTGTAGCAACTATTTATGAGTGGAATATAGATCAAGGAAGATGCATCTGGCGTGACTTATTTAATGAGTTGGGTAACAGATGTTGAGTTTTAGAAAATTGGATTCTGAAAATGACATTAAATTATTACCATATGATTGAAGATTTCGTCGTGAAAACATGTTGAATTAATTCACCACATGCGTTGAATCTCGTTTAACAGAATTTTCGTATGACACTCAAAGAGTAAATTAAGATAGCACACATTCTAATGCTCTTGAAGACAACCTTTTTTTGCATTTGCTCTCTCATTTATCCAATATTATTTAATGCCCGTTGCGTCGCTTCGATTGCGTAATTGTCAACGCTTATAAAGCATGACAAGCCTTTGAGGCAATTAGTACATGCGTCAACAAAATCAACGTAATGTTTGCTCTGTTCATTTCTGGATTCACTTTTTGCACGATGTCAATCTTACATTGCGCCTCAAAAACCACAATATGCATTGACGCAGTCTAACGTCAATAAAACGACTGACGCAGTCTAACGTCAGTACAACGACACTCGTGTGCAACGGACATTTCAGTTAACCTCAGCGTTGCTCTTAGACGAATTAAAGCAGTGTAACAACTTTGATGTGCAACAATGACATCATATATTTGTTTCATTCAGACAAAAGCATTTTGCTATATGATTTTATGAGTCGAACATTGTTTTAAAAAAAATCCATAAGAGCTTTATCGAATGTACAGCAAAGCATTATAAAGAAGGATGAGTTCTGGTGAAGGTTTGTACTACATAATACCCAAGTTCTTCCAGGAAGTTCTTTCCAAATGCATTACCAGGGCCCCGTAACACAAAGTTTGCAATCAGTCAGAAGCTGACAATGACCAATCACGATCATCGTTGCATGCACATATTGTTCAAAAGGCTGACTGTTAACAAATCAGAATTGTTGTTTCAATTTTACGACTGATTGCAAACCCTCATGTTCTTTAATGCCAGGTCTGAGACTAAAACATTACGCAAGCTTGTCACTTTGGCGTAAATATGCAACATTCTCCTAGGTCACTACAACAAGGGACTGACTTTGTAGAGATGATGCAAAGAGATGAAGAAAACAAGGCTCACGTGGGAATATGCCAGTAATTGAATCATTAAATATATCAAGGATCCTTGAATTGGCAAAACACCAGATGAGGCGCATCCGCCGAGGGTGCGCTAATGATCCGACGTCATAACGTCGGAGTGATAAAAGCGTACAAATAACGTCAACATTAGCATAGTTCGTACCGGCATATTTCTATGGTTAATGCATTCTGTATCTAATATGTTAGAGAAACTAATGAACGAATGAGAAAAGGGTTTTTTTTTTTGGGGGGGGGGAACAGTTGTGTAAAGATGAAGTATAATGCTGGTCGTGAGCTTGTTTTATGAAAAAAAAACTTAAAGGAAACTTAGGTAGACATAAAACAGATTTTGGGGAAAACAGATTGAGGAATAATTAGAATTAGAAACTGACACACCAAACGGACTAAATATTTATGAGAATCACATAATATTAAAAGAACTGCGAAAAATATAGCTGAATGAGACTACAAACAAGATGGAAAATTTGCCCATGGTTTTCAACTATTTCTATACATATTTGGAATAAAAAGGCATTTTAGGCGACCTTTTTTGTATTCTTCCACATAGAAAGTTAGCACCTTATGCATTCAGTTTAGCACCATCTTGATATCGATCCGCGCAGAGTCCGGTGTTGAGCGTACGCCTCTCTATAATGGGTTTATTACAACCATCTACAGAAAGGTGATTGTCCGTAAATTATAGCCATCGATCAAAATGCAATAATTTTCGTTTGCCATTACAATAAACGTGATCTGATGATATTCACCGTCAAATGCCAAACATATTACAAACGAACGCCACTTAAAAGGTCACACACAGGCAAGACAGCGCTCCATCCTGTAAAGCGTGAACGGAAGAATAATAGAGTTTAAATGTATTATCGTCATCGCTTTGTTCTGTTTATCGGTAGCTAAGTATACAGGTTCTCATTGTTTTTCTTCATGAACTATATCAATAAAAGATTGATTTTAACATCTTTACAATTCATTACACAAGTTGGGAAAAAATAATTCCCAAAGTTGGTAATTCATCTCGTGCTGGGCAAATTTTTACCCAACATGAACAAAAAGTGTTCATCGCTCGTGAATAAAATGTTGCGTGAGAGTGGAAACAATATGGCATCCAAATCATGGCTTGTCGGAACTCTTACTCTTCTATACAAGGACTCGAGGCGTCAGCCCCCCCCCCTCCCCAAATTCCCACGACGCCCTTTTCATGATATACAGCCCATGATTAAACCAGACGTTTTTATTTTGAATGCAATCCCGCGCGGCGATCAATATCGACCTGGCTGCCTGATCAGGGGCGATATAAATTATGATAATCAGATGATATACGCAGATTGATTAGAAAACCTGTGCGCCTTGCAGATTATCCAGTATGCCTGGGTACTGATGAATGGATGGCCCGGACCTTGGAAAGTAAATCATTGCATGAATAATTTCAAGGGCTTTGCACAAGATCGCGCTCCCTCAAATTCACAAAATAATAGAGGTAGACAGAGTATTAAGAATACTAGATAATGATTAAGATACCACGTTTTGAAATATTTTAATTGATCTCAAATTTATGTTTTGGGACATACGAATTAATGCGCTCAAAAAGTAAAACATTGCATGAATAATTACAAGCGGTCGCACAAGTTCGTAGAAAGTCACAGAAGTATCATTGTAGACAGAAACGAGGATAGAAAAATATGGTATATTAATTATTATTCAGATACCATGTCGTAAACATTTTTAGAGGTTCATGTTTCATTTGATCTTGTATTTCTGTTTGGGCTTTCTATTTATTTAACACATTTAGTTGGTAAATCATTGCATGATGAATATTTTTTTTTTTTGGGGTGGGCAAGGTGTATCTAGGTAGAAAGTCACAAACAAAATAGTACACAGAATACCGAGAATACTAAAGATATATTATATGATAGCATACTACGGAATATTTGTTGTGATACATGTTCCAATCGAATTCAAAATGTCTGTTTTCGGAGAGATAATTCAAAAGATTTGCACTAACACGTACATGGTTGCATGGGGCGTGTCATCGTCTAAAACAAGAGAGGAGGTGTAGGGGTTTTGACCGAGTTTACGAATATCAAGAGATCTTCCCAAAACGGTGACTTTTGTGTTTGCTTGTCATAACCATCTTACAAAAGAAATGCAGTTGAATTATGCATTTAGTGCATTGTGTCCTTTCATCATGCTTAGGTCATCAGTAACAAATCATTATAAAGAACACTCTCCTTTGAGGGCGTCTGGCATTTTGTTTAAATCAAAACCAAACAGCTCTAACCACGTTATTAAAAGCTCTTACCTGGGGCGCATCTAAATTCTAAACGTAGTGTAAATGGTAAATAAAGGTAGAGTACAAAAGCATTTATTTTTTATTTTTTCATGGTGATATATTTTTTTTCATCACATGTGCGTTCAATGCAAACATCCGTAATCAATTTTTGTTATTCTTTCTGCCAGATGCTGAAATTTGGTTTCATCTAAATTCTGAAATATTGAGGACCAGTCGAAGGGTATTCATACACAAATGTGATTTCCTCAGATATTCCAATGCGTGTTGTTTCTTTAAGTTGTCTTTATTAGAAATAAAGTTCATCTCTCCTTTTTTTCCATATCATACTAAGCATAAGGCGTAGCCCTCAGTATTATTATTTAGCATCGATTTCCATCCCCGAATCTTTTATCACTGTATGACGTAAACAAATCCTTTGTGACGAGAAGAAATCAACATGTGTTACTAATCTGGAAGTCTTCTGACATTCCATAGATTAGAAATATGGCAATATTGGGAAATAATGTTTATTAATATTATTCTATGAAAGACATTTTTTATGTCAGACCATGTATGAATTTTACCCCGGAGGGTGAGGCACTGACGTTTCCTTTTTTATTCCTCTAAACTGCGTGCAAGCGAAGCGGATAAGCCAATATTTTGTCATCCAAATACATGTATACTAAACAAACTATACAAAGACGCTGCGCGAGTGATGCGACGTGTGAATATTGGTGATTTCAACATTCGGGGGGGGGGCTGTAGTTTTCCCAGCGCTCCCCTCCTCCGATTTTAACACTTTATATGCCAGGGCAAAAATATCCCTGTACCATACCAAAGGCCTCAATTATTTTGAACTGTTTCAGTAAAAGATTAATTTATATCGGTGTTTGAAGGGCTGTAATGGAATTGTCAATTGTTGCCTATTGTTTTGTGCAAATTGACATGTATGGCATACGAGCGACCACGCAGAGAGGCGATGATAGCAACCCAAGTGTTAATAGCAGATACATCGGAGGCAATGCATTCCTTGTAATTTGCTAGCACGTTACATGCCATTTTCACATTTTTGTCGCTTCGATCTGCCATGCAGATGAAGAAATAAAGGTCATTCTAGACATCCCATCAGACTGACACAAAGATGCGATGAGGTGGAATAAACCGATAGTGGATGCGAGAACAGGTCATTAAAAATAATGCAAGGTTTTCTTACCCCTACACGCCATAGAACAACACAAATACAATATCTCAAGCCGGGCGACAGCAAGGTGTTTTTGTTAACGTAGGCTGTTCGATTTTTCGATAGCCGTTGCCGATTTACTTCATTAATTTTAAAAGGATTTCAACGAACGCATCTGAGTTCGCTTGCGGACAAGGTCATCTAGGGCTCGTTGTGTTAAAACGTTTACTAGACCTCAAGTAACGACTTAATTCGTTTCCAATTTTGCAAAAATTGATCGATTTGTCTGCGATATCTTTTATGACATCTACAACGTGAGTCTTCATTGGCTAAGACAGGTCTTATTAACGCGCAGTTGATATGCCTGTAATAGAATTATCCAATCAGGAGCGAGGTTACTGCGATTTTTGCTTAAACGTTTAAAAGGTAGATTCTGATTGGCGAATCAAGCCCTCAGTAACGCTCAATAAATAAATCTATCATAATATTATCCATTCATGTTTTAGGTTTCAGCGAATTTAGCTTTATACACGGTGGATTCTGATTGGCTAGTCAAACCCCAAGTTGCAGTCAATAGTTATATTTGTATTATGTTAATAGCTAATCAGGAGTCTTCTAGCTCCATGTTAGGATTAAAGTTTAAGCAGGGGTAGTTTAAAACACCTTAGTCATCTTGAATGACTAGAATGTTCAAATAGACTTTTGCACATAACTCTTACCATTCAAGGGGTACTGACATCTGGCATGGGGGGATGGGCGGTCACCATCAATCAGTGAATAAAAGAGAAATTTACAATTGCATCATTTAAGGGGAGAATGTAGGAGGTAGTTCTATCATCTTTTCTCGTCCTTTTCCCCTCCCTTTCCTTGTCTATCTTCTTTCTTCTTCTCCTTGTTTTTGTCTCCCGTCATTCGATGGGAGGGGGTTACATGTCCTTTCCTTCTGTAGCTATACTATAGGCTATCACAATACTTCAATTTTCGTTAACACGTGTCAGTGTAAACAGGACAAAATGAAAGACGAGCAAAGACTGCATAAAATGATACACACAACTGATAATCTACCCATACGATCATGTAGATATTCGTGACAGGCTACAGAGCCCTATGAAAATTAATGGAAGAAGACGAAGCTAGAGAAGCTATTAACCATAAATGCTGTGAAAATTGCTTATCAACGCATCTGCTTATTATCAAGCGACAAATAACACGTCAACAACATAGATAAAGCCAAGCCATTCAGGATTCAATGTCAAGTACTAATCAATTTTATATTACATGAATGTATGATGAGACCTTTATGAGTTTAGCAGACAGGTCGTGTAATGCATACGGATGACAGTAATTTGACCGAACTTTGAGCTGTCTATGATTCTGACATGTTAGGATTCAGGGATTTCATATTCTGTCAAAAATATTTGCAATTTCCATTGAGAAATGATTGGGCGTGATGTACATACCATCTTGTGCGTGGTTTATTATCTATTTTTGTCTTTGAATAAAAATGCCAGGAAACCAATTACTGTAACCTACATGTATCGTGCATGTAAGTATATTTGTCATAGAGAAAACCTTTACGTTGGTGCCCGATGACAAATATATACAATAAACCATGAAATAGACAAGTTTGACTTAATATACAAGAAAAGGAAGAAGAAAAGGAAGAAGAAAAGGAAGGAAGAAGAAGAAGAAGAAGAAGAAGAAGAAGAAGAAGAAGAAGATAAAGCAGGAGGATGAGGAGAAGGAGGGGAAGCAATAAGAAGAAGAATACAAAGAAAAGAAAAGGAGGAAGAAAAAGAAGAAGAAGGAGAAGAAGAAGAAACAGAAAAATAAGGAGAAGAAAAAGAAAAAGAAGAAGGAGAAAAGGAAGAAAAAAGGAAAAAGAGAAGAGATAGAAAAAGAAGGAGAAGGGAAGAAGGAAAAGAAGAAAAAGAAGAAAAAGACAAAAACCGTAAATACATTTTCCTACAAAGCACTTTGCCATGTGTACAATAAAGTGCGTACAAACATGTGTGATATTACATAATTCTGCTTATAATTAGCCCTGTTTATTTCTGTATATACCATGTTTACTCCGCACGAAGACATACATGTACAAATGAGCCGTCATTTCATTCTTCCTGCAATTGACCGTGGGCGAACTTAGTATAAAAATAAAAACAAATTAAAACAAATCAAAACGACCACCCTATCCGAGAAAAAAAGAAGAAAAAAAAGGAAGACCTAAGTGCCATAATTGCCTGTTTTTCACATCTACTTGTTTTCAAAATTCGTGAAGCCCTAAAAATATTTCTATGTAAGATGGACGCAGCAAGAAACCCACAAACACCTGAGATAGTTATTCCCCCTATAATCATCATTCCTATACCCCTGTCACACCAACCAAACTTACTCCAGACTCCAGACCGAAAGAAAAAATTGCATGAATGAATGCCACTAACCTCAAAACGCAGGGGTTCAAAATAGTGCAGTTAGAGTACACTGAAATATTCCTCCATACTCACGTTAAAAGGTCATCGATCTTTTTAATGCTCACGTCACACCGCCAAGAACAAACCGATAACGGACACAATCCTAGCAGTTTGGTGGTAATGTCAGTTTTCGCCTGTTCCATCGTCGGTCTCGAGTCAGTCCCGACGATGTGACTGAGGTATCAGAGTCGGATGACAAACAGTGCGAAATAGAACACCTATACACAACACCTACCCCATTAAAGCGGAAGTCCACTCTGATATTAAGTTGGTGTTAATAGAAGCATTTTCAATCATTTCATGCACCCTAAATGTAATTATTGTAAATATGTGTCTGTTCAACCCCTGTTTGGAAAAAAATATATTCCATCATCAATAACGAAGAAAATGAAGTTTATGAAATCACTGGGAGCATCTTAAAGGGGACCTCGCAAGATAGGTCACAGTGTTGCCAGTTTGTGTTTGATTAATCGCGACTTCGAAAATTCATAACTTTCTTATTTTTAATCGGAATTTGCTCAAGCTTTCATTGATATGTTTCCTCTCATTTTTCTGCTTCTATTCAAACAAACTTAATATCAGGGTGGATTTCCCCTTTAACGTAAAGCATTATTGCCTTTGCGTAATCCATTTACAATTCTTGCCTCGATACAATAGGGCCTAATTGCTGCATGCGAGACACTAGTGGGATATCAAATATGCGAGAAAATGGGTTCGTATTAATTGCCTTTGGGCCGCAACAGTGTCCCATACAAATCGGTATTCATCAAGCGTAAGTCGTTATCGATCTCTTTTTTTCATAGGGAGTTTGATGGTTTGCTCGCCCCGTCGCCCGCCCCTTTAATATCGATATGCAGCTAATATGCTTAACCAGTATTTCTCCGCTGTGGTGCGTAATTTGCTTTGACCGAAATTGAATGAGCTTATGGCGATTTTACGCGTGAGGAAACAATTATGGGATGATGACACAATAGTTTCTAGAGGTATCTTGACCAATTAGGGGCAAACAAAAGTCATCAATGAATTACCCCACATCAATTCATAGCAAAGTGCTATAAGTACCTGTATACTATATAACGTTTTGATATCCCCGTACTTCGTCATCGCCTGTTTGTAAACAATTCATTTGATCGTATAACAGTATAGTAGTAATCCTTTATTGCATGTCTTACACCGACTTGCATTTTCACTTGGTGTTATTTCAAATACCCCCCACCCCCAATTTAAGGCAGACCTATACGTTGTGTATATTCATCCATGATTTTCTCTTTCCAGGGCCTTTATATCCGTTGTACCCGAGACGTTAATAGCCTGACGCAGGCTTTGACGCATCATGTGGGAGTGACATCTTGCAAGAAAATGACTACTACAAAGGGATGCGCAAATGTTGCATTGATTTACTAGCGCATGCAATCATGCATTGACAGGATTAATAGCGCAGGTAACAACACATAACAGGCTTAATAGCGCAGGTAAATAACGCAATCGAAATGACGGATCGTGCGAAACAGTAATGATACTGTGAGGTTGCATTAGATTTCATTCATGATATTCGCTTATTAGAATTATTACATTTCGAAACTCACGAAAGAAAGCGTTTTTTTTTTGGTGATTCTAATACCTGTAGGGACAAATGAGGAAATAGATTTTCCATGGATGCAAATATCATGTTACTATTTGCATTATGACAGCTTTCACATGTGTGAACAGAAAAAAATTGGAGAGAGATAAAAATGTGCTAACTCTACGTCAATGTTGTGCGCCAATCCACTTCATTTTTCAGATTTATAATTCGGGTAACCATTCAAGATAACGAGCGAAATATAAATTGATAACGACGTCTTCGCGGAGGAGGGGGGGGGGCGTTGGGAGCTGCAAACTGGCAATTTGAATATTTACGCTAAAATGACTGCAATATGAGACTCCGATTTGCCTTAGTTTTACAGATTTCATGACTCTTAACCCAGATCTGCAAACCCGGATAGGAGGGGTCGTCCCTTGTCCTGTGCTAGATACTCCTAAGTGTCATAACAGTATTACCCTGAATTGCTACCAAACCTATTTCATAAAACGCTATCGATTTTGCTTTCAGTGGTTCTATGAAATCATGCCCATGCCAGAAACCAAAACGAAAAGAAGATTAATTGATGCATGCTTGAACGATGCAAGTGACAAAGCAACCCGTTTGAAATTACTCCGGTTCTGTGGACAGGATTGATCGCAGTGTCGAATATATGCCATCATCAGATCATAACGAGGATTGGGGGAGAAAAGAAGAGAAAGAAGAGGAAGAAGAAGAAGAAGGAGAAGAAAATGAAGAAGAAGAAGAAGAAAATGAAGAAGAAGAAGAAGAAGAAGAAGAAGAAGAAGAGGGAGAAGAAGAAGAATATGATGATGAAGAAGAGGAAGAAGAAGAAAAGAACAAAAAGGAGGAAAAGAAGAAGAGAAAGAAGAAGAAGAACAAGGACAGGAAGAAGAAGAAGAGAAGAGGAAGAAGGCGGAGAAGAGGGGAGGGGGAGGAGGAGAAGAAGAAGAAGAAGAAGAAGAAGAAGAAGAAGAAGAAGAAGAAGAAGAAGTAGAAGAGGTAGAAGAGAAAGGTCAAGAGGAAAATGAGGAAAATATAAGATTAAGCCCTTTCGTTACGCTTGCTGAAAAAGAGATCATCGGAACAAATGGGGCCAACATGATTGATACGTGGAGATGCTTTAGGGAGACTTTCTTTTAATGATAAACAAAAACCTCTTCCATATTTTAATAATTTACATCGGGTCTCATTCTGATATGAAGAAGGTATTACTGTAGACAGGAAAAGGTCGGCCATTTCTTAAGGTGATGTTCTTCGTTGAGTACTGCTGGTGTGAAGAAGTGTCTATAAGTATCTCCAAAGTCTCCATATTCAGTATCGGTGTTATAGAGATGCGTTGAGGTGTAAAATTATGGCCAAAAACAACAACAACAAAGAAACAGACCTATCATTAGACAGTGTTACATTTTCAGTGTTAATTTGCTTACTCTGATACATTTCCTGAATTATGTTACTGGGGATGACATAAAAGTCCCCTTTTCCTTTATCGGTACCAAACCCTGCCTCTGAATGAACTACATCACTCGTATTAGATACTCACTAGACATATCTAAAAAGGTCATCCCATATTTCAATACATGTATGTATGGCCTTCGACACAACTTTGCGCTGAAACGGGATCGCTACATGAAACTACTCAAAAGCGTGCATCTAACCATGAAGCATATCGAACTGCATGAGGACAAACAACCCACAAAATCTCATTAACATCTATCTCTATGGAAAATCATAATGAGGAAATAACTACGATTTGATTACATTTGAACCGCATTAAAAATCATCCTGGTCCCAGGCATATGGTTTAAACTTCCGCATTGACATATGCTACAAAAGGTGTTAGACCATATCATATTAGCTTTGATTAATGCACCGATCAACAACACATGATATTGTTTACCCGTAGTTCAAGGTTTTTTTTATCCGTTAGGTACTAGGATACTTTACAGCAAATGTGATTGGGATTTTTAAATAAAGTTTCTAATAAGAATAAGCTTTTGGGTATTTTAGTTTTCCCTTATACAGCAAAGCAATTGTGTACATTCTGTTGTGGAATCACAGACATAAGGTCTATACGCAAGTAATAATTTGATAACATTTTAGACTCTTTGTCAGCAATGCTCTACTTTAACTTTAATGCAAATAATATCCCTGTATCCCAATATTATTCGACCGTTTCCAGTGCAACATTAATCTCTACAAGAGTCAAAAGCGGTGTCATGGAGCTAATCAAGACCAGAAATGGGTAGAGGTGTCGTGGCCGAGTGGATACGTCGCCGGACTGTCGATCACAAGGTTCGCGGTTCGAGTCCCGCCGCGGCACTAATGTCCTTTGGCAAGACATTGATCTAAATTTGCCACACTCAACCCAGGTGCTGTAAATGGGTACCTGGCAGGAATTAATTCCTTGAAATGCTAGAGCGCCGTAATGGCCGCCTTGCTAAAGCCAGGGTAATAATCGGGGCAGCGCCAAGAGCATCACGACGCGACGTGACGGACATGTGCGCTATATAATAAGCCACCATTATTATTATTAATATATTGCAAAGTTGGACAAACACATCCTTTCGCCAGTCGGTGCCTATTGTTTTCTGCAAAATTTCACGTGTGGCAACTGAGCGACCGTGCAGAGAGGCGAAGAAGCAACCAAAGTGTTTATTCCTGCATGTGCGCATAACACATGTAGCAGTCGGGGAATGTCTTTACTTAATTTAACCTGCGTCGAGAGTGGCAACAGTAGATAAGCTAGCAATATCTAAGGACATAAGCCAAGATAGAGATTCGAACCCCAACCTCTCAATAGAAGTTAAGTGAAGGAACCCCTACACCACCATAATACAGAAGATACACCGAGGTGCTCACCGGCCAAAGGCATCCATCTTCTCAAAAAGAGTAGAGCGGAAAATTCCTACCGTCCCCCCTCTTTTGTCTAATTATTCCTGTCAAGATTCCCGCTATTAAACATAGAGAGATTCACTCTTGCCTACATGCTTGCGCCAACCAGGGATATATTGTCTGGAGAGTTGCAAGATTGCTTTTCCAAATATAAGTTTTACTGAGCTGCCGGAACCCCCTCCGTTATAAGAAAAACGGATATATATACAATTAGAAGTAAGACAAACTTTTCGTATAGAATATACATCTTACTATTATTTTAAAAAGCAAAAAAGTAAAAAATGAAGGAAACAAATATATATATCATGAAATTATAATATGAAACAAATAAAACAGTAAAAATGATATTGTCTATGTTGGTATAGA